>JAKTXB010000001.1:0-600000 GCA_030582355.1 Yamadazyma spencermartinsiae | reverse complement strand
GTTGAGGTTTTTTCAGGTTATATATCTTCCCAGGTGTGCAAATATATCGGTCAGCAAACAGTTTCTCCTTGTTTTGCCTTATCTCATCTCCTTAGCCCACCTGCGACTGGGAAAAATTATTGCAATCTAATTATAGGAGCAGTTACTATTATTGTAGTATGAAGTTCTTTTATGCCGTAATGATGGCCATGGGGGTCAGTACGGCCGCTGGCTTGAACTTGGGATTGTGCTCCACACAGAATACCGGGTCTGACCAGATATCCGACCAGTATATGAGTAATGGGAGGTGTTTGGATCATTGTATGGATTCGGGATATCGGTACGGAATTGTCCAGCAATACGATTGTTGGTGTTCCAGTGACTTGCCTGGAGGTTCTGTGGACATGAGCAACTGTGAATTGTTCTGTCCGGGGTTCAGGGAAGAAAGCTGTGCCTCTAATGGATATTATGGGTATATCAATATCAATGATCCTACGGGATCCCTTTCGGTGACTAGCAGTAGTACCAGTTCAAGTAGTTCTTCCAGTTCTAGTTCCAGCTCTAGTTCGAGCTCCAGTTCGAGCTCCAGCTCCAGCTCCAGTTCAACTTCAAGTTCCAGCTCCAGCTCCAGTTCAACTTCAAGTTCCAGTTCTAGTTCTTCTGACTCAAGCTCCAGTTCCAGTTCTAGTTCTTCTGATTCAAGTTCCAGTTCGGAATCCAGTTCTAGTTCTTCTAGCTTGGATTCTTCCAGCAGTTCGGAAGCCACCGACTCGGACTCGTCTTCTTCGACTTCGAGTTCGGACGAATCTTCTATCACATCAATGTCTAGCCAAGAAACCTTAGTGCATTCGACAAGAACTTCTGAAGGTAGCGAAACTGTAATTATTAGAACAGAGTACGTCACCAGTCTTCCTAGTTCTCAAGCCACCGAAGAAGCTGAGCAATCAGATGATGAGGGAAACAGTTTCTTTGACTCTACAGGCAAAGTAGCAGGAACATTCACAGCAGTAGGAGTTGTAGCCTTAGGAATTATTGGTGCACTTTTATGGTTCTGCTGCTGCTTCAAGAGAAATTCTAATGATCATGATGCTTATAGTGACGAGGAAAATCAATATTCCAGTGATGAATCGATCCATAAATCGACCCCAGTTTTGAAATCCGCAAACCACTCTTTGAAAAGAGACAACTCTCTGAAATCTATCTTCACCATGTTAGGGAAAGAATCAGTAGGAGGATTATCTCGAAACTTATCGAAAAAGAAATTAAACAGCCAACCACAGAACAATAAACCCGATGAAGATTTTAACAATATTAACATGTTCCCTATCACCGAATTTGAATCGAGAAGGCAGGACTCTCGTTTAGAGCCTTTATTCCTTAATAATAATATGTCTCATCAAACATTTAGCGATGATGTTGACTATTCACGGAAATTGAAAGTCACCAATCCTGATGGGGAATAACTAATGAATTACTGACATGATTAAACGTTTCTAATCCAAAACTATAAAAAAGATTCACTGTACGATAAATATCCGGGAAGCTGGCGCCATTTAGTGGGGATCCAAGCTAAGCTACCAATAGGGTTCAATGTTTAGTTTGGTTTAAGAGAGTGCCGAGCACTCTGGCTGTTGCATTCGTTATAGATTTTAGCATTAATAAACATGAATGATTTAATACTTAGCAAGTTATTTATCCGCGTAGCCCTACTATTAGAATTGTAAAGACTAATAAAATTGTGAACGCTATGAGAACTATATAAACTATGAAATCTTTGGACATAACTATAACCTTAGCTAGGACACTAACCATTTAACCTTCTTTATTTTTTTAAGGATTTATTGAGGTTTTCGTTAACAATAGACTCCTATATTTATTTAATAATTTATTGATGCATTGATTTACATTCAAAGTATTTATTTATGTCGCTCACCAATGTCCATCAATGATCAATGGCCAATAATCATCGATACTTATATTATTCTACCTCGTAATTCGTTAATTATATTTAGGCTGCTTCTCGTAAGCATTCGGACTGCTAGGTCTGTCATTCTTTCCAGAATCTTGACCGTTCTCGCCATCACTTTCATCACTTTCACTTGAGTCGCTGCCTGAGCTTTCACTACATTCATGATCAAAGTCTTGCTGGGGATGAAATATACAACATATCTTGGTTTTCTTCTTGTTCATATGTTCATTATCTACAGTTTCTTCTGTCCAACGAACCCGAGGCTTCTTTTTGTGCTTCCTCAAATGAAGAACTGGCTGTGGTCCTTGCGAATGTGTATCTGTGTTAACTTGGGTCTGAGTTTGAGTTTGACTCAGGCTAGATCCTTCTTGATTGTGTGACATCGCTAAGGTATTATAAGTAATCGTTTGATCAGTTTAGTGAGAGCAATTGGTAGACGCACACAGGGTGTTTGCTATTAGTGGGAGGCTAGAAGTAATGCTAGGAGTAACGCTAAGAGTAAGACGCTAAGAGCTACTACTGAGCCACCAACACGACAATTACGTCGGCAGTCAATCCGTAAAACAATACCGAACACTAGTAAAGGAACACATGAAAAACTTCACAAGAAAGCAAGATCTACTAATAGCTAACATTATTTTACGTTACATAAGCGGTCTACTATTCTAAGCGAATGCTGCAATACAGACAGGTTATTCGGTACCTGTCAACTGTTTTTAGAAACAGTCGAAATTCTTGACTTGCTAGAACAATCTTTTCTCGAACTAGCCGTATCAGTAGATGGTCCCTGCTAAACTTGTAGATTACTGATGAGATAGCATTACTAAGTAACAGCTATAACCCGCTTACTCCGCTGATAAGCGGAGCCGAGACAGTCCCACGCCTCGCATGGCCAGCGCATTACTAAAACATTAACTCCGCGGCCGCCCCCGTACACCCGTACACCACCCGACCGAGCTTGCCATGCGGTGCCTTGACAAAAAAGCGAGCCAGCGATGGACCTTGGTAGAAGTGGTCAACAACTTGACTTACTGCCATGCCACCTAGCTCAACCACATCTAGAGCTTGGAAGCCCTTACTAATGCTGTAGACATTTGTAATGTACGGAATTTGCTTTTCCCGTCAAAGAGTCCCTTTTAAGTATTTCTCCATCTGCGCAGGTATGCCGCAGCCTGACATCAACGGGCTTTAATCCCATTAGGCCATAAAAGCGAGTGTCACACTTTCCAGTTTCCATTTTGAGATGTCGCGGACCGAGTGCTTACTTATTTGGTGAGGCTGTTACCTCTGCAGCAATGACATATAAATATAGTAGTTTCGCAGTTCAAATTTTGAGTTTTGACTTTTAGCTTTAACTCTGTTAACAATGAGCAATGTTGATGATATTGATCCTAGAGATGGAACCACTTATCGAAGCCAAATAGAAGATTATCAATCTGATGACGAGCCCTCTCAAACTTCCCAAAAGAGACAAGATGGGGGTTCTCCTGGTGATTTGGCAGACAGTTTATCTAATTCCTCTACTAATGAAGTTAAAGAATTCCAACCACAGGCCGTTGAAGCTGAAAGGAATGATAATTTACAAAGATCTCCGTCGGTTATAGAGAAGATCCAAAGTAGATTATCATTTTTCAATCCAACATTAAAAGACAAGAGATGGCAGTTACTCAAGTCGTTTATTATGATTTACCTTTTAATGCTTACGGCAATTTTGGGAATTTTCTCCATTTATTGGGGGTCTGCCTACCAAAGAAACAGTCGGTTACATAATTTAAAGATGTTGGTGGTGATTGAAGATGAAGCTACTATTGATGGAGTAGAGCCAGTGATAGGGAATACTATTAAGCAAATTCTCCAATCCGACCAGATCAAGCAGTTAGGAAACTGGCAAATCCAGAATCTTACTGAGTTCAATGAATCAGCTAGAGAGCATAATAATACCAATGAAGAAGAAGTGACCAGATTAATTCATCATCAATTATATTGGGACTCCCTTTACGTGCGCGCCAATGCTACTATTGATTTTAAGGACTATATTGAAAATTCAAATAGTCAGACCAATGTGTCTAATTTAATTAACTCCATTTTCGAAACAGGAAGAGACTTTTTAAACATGAACAGTTATGTTAAACCTAGTTTAACGGCAGTGGAAGCAGCCTGGATCCAGAGTCAATCACAATTGCAAAGTATCTTTGATAATTCTACCACCTTTGATCATGATCAGCTCAGTCGTTTATTGACACCTATATCTTTCAATTACCAGGACAAAAGACCTTTTACCGATTCTGTGTTGGTGGCACCATCGCAGGTCGGGTTGATTTACATTATTATTTTAACGTTTTTCCAAGTGAATATGTTTGGGGAAGTTCATCAGGAAGTGTTTAAATTTGGTTTAAAACACAAGCATTATGTGTTGTATAGATTATTGACATCTTATATTTCATATTTTGTGTTGAGTTTAGGGTATTCTTTAGTGACTTTAGCCTTTCAAGTGGATTTCACAGTAGCATTTGGAAAAAGTGGGTTCTTGGTATACTGGATGTTTTCTTATATTACCATGATTTCGGTGGGAATAATCAATGAATTGGCATTTATGATTTTGCTTATGTATATTCCGCCATTAGTGGGATTTTGGTTGTTGGTTTGGGTGTTGCTTAATATTTCTCCTACTTTCGCTCCAATTGCCTTGTTACCTAAATTCTTCAGATTTGGGTATGCTATGCCTATTCATAATTCCTATGAATTGACTAAAGTTGTATTCTTTGATACTTATAAAGGTCAAGTCGGCAGAAACGTTGGGATTATTTTTGCCTGGATTGTCCTTGGATCGGTCGCTTTCTGTTTCACTCTTAAGCCATTCGGTAAAACTATGAAAGAAAGAGCCATTAAAGCTAAACAGAAGGAAGCTGCTGCTGCTAAGGCTGCCCAAGAAGCCCAGGATTCCAAACAGAATTTCGAGCCATAACATGTATATAGAGCTGAGTAGTAATCTAATAATTAATATGTGATATGAACCCATTATCAAGCGTCTATAGTCAATGAGTTTTAACTGTTAGCATGAGAATAGCTGCAAAAATCACCGCTGCACGAACGCGCAATTTCATATCCGACGCATTCGCAGCTTCTTTGGCAGCCATTATTTAACCGCAATTGATAACTTATCTGGTGGCTTTGACGCCGAAGTTTCTTATCCTCCATAATAACATATCCACTGCTACGGCCACTGCCTCTACACAACTGACCCTACTCGGGTACAATCGGCCTGCCGCATGAACCCCGGAAAAACCTTAGAACCCTTGTTAACTGAAAAACAGATGATTCGTCATGGTTTTCACACGCATGCCAAGAACTCCTAACAATTTAAGAAAAATTTAAATAAGCACGAAATTTCTTAGTTTTTTTTCCTAAAATTTCTTAGACTTGCCGCCCCTAATAAATAATGAATGTTATAAAAGACGATGACTTGGCCATGGAAGACTTATTCGATAACTATCTCAATATGAATTATAATTTACACCCTATAAGTTATTTGAACGCCAATCCTAACCACCATTTTGACTCCAGCAACATCAATCAGGGGCCGGGGAATGGTGCTGCTGGGGGGGCCCCAGTGGCTAATAATAACACAGGCATGAATTTCAACGGCGATTCGCTTCCTATTCCAATTCCCAACCACACCAGTCATCATGATAGTGTTTCCACACAAGACAACTTATCGCTTACACCACATTCATCTATCTCGTTAAATAATTCCCCATCCAACTCGTTTACTTCACAATCTACTAGTAATTCTCCAAACTATTCCGATTCGGTTATGAACAATCCTGCTCAGCCTAGTAAAAGAAAGAAGACTTACAAGAAAATCAAGGATGAAGACTTGAAGGGGCCATTTAAGTGTCTTTGGAAACAGTGCCATATAGTGTTTGAAACCCCTGAGATATTATATGATCATTTATGTAATGACCATGTGGGGAGAAAGTCTTCTAACAACTTGTCGTTGACGTGTTATTGGGATAATTGTTTAATTCAAACTGTTAAGAGAGATCACATTACGTCTCATTTAAGAGTTCATGTGCCCTTGAAACCCTTCCATTGTGAATCGTGTCCTAAATCCTTTAAAAGACCTCAAGATTTAAAGAAACATTTGAAGATTCACACTCACGACCATACTCAAACCAAGAAATTAAATAAGAAGATTAAACAGCAACAGAAGAAGCTGAGTTCCAGTATCATCAGTAATATCTTGGGAGATTTCAATTTTGATAAGAGGAAGTTTGACCCTCCAACCTACAACTTTGATATGTTCAATAAGTTAAATGGTATTGAAGACCACCATCAACATGCACACCAACCACCACAAAGCTTCCCTGGTCAAGTCCCTCAACAGAATGGATTACCTCCACCTGGTCAACAACAAGTTCAACCACATAACGTTCACAGTTTGTACGATGCTGAAAAGTTTTTTAATTCCTTGAACAATTCCATTGACATGTATAATCAACCATATAATTATCCTCAAAATAATGTTCATCAGAATCCTTCGCATCATCCTGGTCAGCATCATGCTCAACCACCTGCACAATCACAATCATTTGCACAAGATCCTCACCACCTTAACTCCGGGTACCAAAGAAACTTCACCTTTAATTATCCGGTCAATTCTGAATTCGGTGGTGTTTCGAATTACCAGAAGTCTTCGAGAAGGGATGACGAATCTGACGACGTTGATGACTTAACTAATGACTTTAACAAATTCTCCATGGATGATGTGGAGAAACATAAAGATATGATTTCTTCGGTGGTTAGTTATTTGAGAAATAAGATTTCTACCTCCACCAATTTATACCCAAAGATAACTGCCTTTTAAAGCTAGTTTGATTATTTATGATTTAATGTATATTAGACCCGTTCGTACCAATTCTATTTACATGCTAACTAACTGTATCGGTCAAGATCCCACTTCCCAATACTCTATCTCTATCATATATTACAATGTTTTGTCCTGGAGCCATGGCTCGTTGTTTGTGCTCCAATTCAATAGTTAATTCCCCATTTCTCTGGATGATATGTTTAATGGCAATTGGATCCTGTAAAGATCTATATTGCAAGGTTAACTCATTGGATAAACCATTGGGATCGGTTTTCCATTCGAAGCTTCCTACTTTTATGAGGCTCCTAAATAATTTCGGGTTATCATTGCCTCGGACTATCACCAATTCATTAGTGTCATATCTCTTTTCGCTAATAAACCAAGTCCCTTTATATCTAGGATCTCCTTGGGGCATAGAAATTTTGGCTTTCTGCCCTATGGTTCCATACCATAACCCGTTATGTGTCCCCCATATTTTACCATCCTCCGTAACTATGTTCCCTGGCTGCGGTTCTATATATTCATTCAAGAACTTATCAAATTTCTTCTCTTCTTGACTTATAAAACACAATCCCATAGAATCAGGTTTATCTTTATTGACCAAATCTAAATCCTGGGCAATTTCCCGAACTCTGGGTTTGGTTAAATGACCTATGGGCAATAATACCTTCGACATTACCTGTTTATCAATTGATGCCAAATAGTACGATTGATCTTTGGGGGCATACTGTGCTCTAAATAAGTCAAATTCTTGAGTTTTATCGTCGTGTAAGATTCTTGAATAATGTCCGGTCACCAACCAGTATCTCTCGTGGGGATATTTTCCGTTCAAATAATCTATCAATTGTCCAAACTTGATAAATCTATTGCAGTTCAAATCAGGATTAGGAGTTAATCCTTCACTGTAATTTTCTATCATTGGCTGAAATACCTGCTGCCAATACTCTTTTTCAAAATTCACTCGCTCACAGGGAATGCTGAGCTGTTTAGATACTTGTTTTACCACTTTCCATTCTTCTTCATTACACTTTGCGTTCTTTTGCCAATTAGCCATATAAATCCCCATGGCATTAGGATAATCCTTATAAAATGAAGCTGCCACGGAAGAGTCTACTCCTGAAGACATAGCAATGACGATTCGGTCATTACGTGACGGTACAGGCTGTATATACTGCCTTAGCCTTGTAGTGGTACTAAAACCTCTGTGTTTCGTCAATTTGAACAAACGTATCATAGTGAGATTTGTAAGATGCGATTTGCAGCATAAAATGAGAACTTACAATATAACAGTTAGCACTAGTTAACGCTAACACCGGCCAAACTGTTAATGTTCATAGTTTGTGAATATGTTGTAGATACTCCAATTCTTATAAAGTGTCTCCTTTGTACGTTATGTTGAAGTCTTTTATTACACTATTTCAATTCACTCCTTTCAGAAATGAACAGGTCTCTTGAATATGGGATCCGTCGTGTGCGCCTCACCTCATCTCGAAAAAATTTCAATTGTTCACATTAAAGACATTATCTACTACTGTTAGTACCACACAAAATGTCGAAAAGATCGGCCTCTGAAGACTTGCAAGGGCCCAATGGAGGCTCTAGTGCCAAAATGTCTCAAGATGCAGTTCCTACCAGCAACACGTCGGGAATTGAAGAGGAAAAGCACATTGACATGGGGGAATTCGAAGACCCATATGGAGATGAGTTTGAAAGTGATGGAGAAATCGTCGAAATCGATTCCGATGGTCAAGGTGGAGAAGATGAAGATCGGATGGATGAAAGCAATGATGGAGACGAAGATGACGAACAGGAACCTAAATCAAACATTTATTTACCACATAAATCAAAGCCGTTAGGGCCTGATGAAGTATTAGAAGCGGATCCATCAGTATACGAAATGTTACACAATGTGAACTTGCCATGGCCATGCTTAACTCTAGATGTGTTACCTGATCACTTAGGGACTGGAAGAAGAAAATACCCTGCCTCTGTGTATCTTACCACTGCAACACAAGCATCTCGTGGCAAAGATAATGAACTTATATCTATGAAGTTATCGTCTCTAGCTAAAACTTTGGTAAAGGACGAGGAGGATGATGATGATGATGATGATGATGACGACGACGATAACGACGAAGACAGTGATCCGGTCATGGACAGCGAAACTATTCCTTTAAAACATACTACCAATCGGGTCAGAGTTTCTCCTCATGCTGGTGAAACAGGAGATTATCTCACCGCATTAATGAGTGAATCAGGGGAAGTGTTGATTTACGACTTACAATCTCAATATAAAGCATTTGATACACCTGGGTTCATGATACCTAAGACTGCCAAAAGACCTGTTCATACTATAAGAAACCACGGTAATGTGGAAGGATATGGGTTGGATTGGTCTCCATTAATAAATACTGGATCTTTATTATCTGGAGATTGTTCTGGAAGAATTCATTTAACAAATAGGACCACCAGTAACTGGGTCACTGACAAAACCCCATTTTATGCATCAGATTTTTCAATTGAAGATATTCAATGGTCAACTGGTGAAAGTACCGTTTTTGCTAGTGCTGGTTGTGACGGATATGTCCGTATCTGGGATACCAGATCCAAGAAACATAAACCAGCGCTTTCTGTTCAAGCTTCTAGCACCGATGTCAATGTTATTTCCTGGAGCGAAAAATTGAGCTACCTTTTAGCTTCAGGTCATGATGATGGATCTTGGGGCGTGTGGGATTTAAGAAATTTCAATGGGAAGACCACTCCTTCGCCAGTGGCCGAATATGATTTCCATAAATCTGCAGTTACATCTATTTCTTTCAATCCTTTAGATGAGTCCATCATTGCCGTTTCTTCGGAGGATAATACTGTGACGTTGTGGGATTTGGCTGTGGAAGCTGATGATGAAGAAATTAGTAACCAAAAGAAGGAAGCTAAAGAGTTATATGATATTCCTCCACAGTTATTGTTTGTGCATTGGCAGAGAAATGTAAAAGATGTCAGATGGCACAAGCAAATTCCAGGTTGTTTGGTTTCCACGGGGACCGATGGGTTGAATATCTGGAAGACCATTTCTGTATAATCGTGTATAATAATCGCATCCAATAGACAATATTGTATCAACTCTATAAATAGTGTAGGCATGAATATAATCTGAATGATTGCTACGAAGAACTGCTCTATATAGCTGTCTATCTATGCATCTATCTATCAGCAGCTACAACCGTCCATTAATACCTATCTACCCATCGTTACTCAACAGTTCATCTCTCCCCGCTACCAGTCGCACCTTCGTGGTTGCAAATTATTATTCTCACTGAAAAAAATTTATCATCTCCAACCATGGCTAAGAAAGATAAGAAGTCCAAAGATGCCAAAAAGGCTAGAGCTGCTGAGAAGCAGAAGAAGAATATGAGTAAAGCCGACTCCAAATCAAAGAAAATGGCCAAAAAAACCGGCGAGGAAGAAGAGGACCAAGATATAGATCAAATCTTAGAGCAATACGCCAAAGAGCAAGAAGAATTTCAGGCAATCAACATCGAAGTGGTTAAGAAACCTAGTAAACGATTAAACCCAGCAATGGTGGCCAATCCGTTTCAAGGAAGGAAAGAACTTCTTCTTTTTGGAGGAGAGCACACAGAAAATGGGGTGTCTCATTTCTATAATGATTTATATTCATATACTATAGATAAAGACACTTGGAGAAGAATCACATCCAAAAACTCGCCATTACCCAGATCGTCACATGCCATGTGTGCACATCCTTCGGGTATCGTTTTGATGTTTGGGGGAGAGTTTTCTTCTCCTAAACAATCGACGTTCTATCACTACGGTGATACTTGGATTCTTGATGGGGAGACCAAAGAGTGGACTAAAATTGATCAGAAGAAGGGCCCATCTGCTAGATCTGGGCACCGGTTGGCGTGCTGGAAGAATTACATCATTATGCATGGAGGATTCCGAGATTTGGGGGCCTCCACCACATACTTAAATGACGTGTGGTTATTTGATATAACTGACTATAAATGGACAGAAGTTGAATTTCCTCCGAACCATATTATCCCTGATGCCAGATCCGGGCATTCATTGATTCCATGTGCTGATGGGGCAATTATATATGGGGGTTATTGTAAGGTTAAGGCTCGTAAGGGCCAACAGAAAGGGAAAGTATTAACGGATATATGGACCTTAAAGATGAAATCTGATCCTAAAGCGGTGAGGTTTGAAAGAAGACGGAAGCAGGGGTTTAATCCTTCTCCTAGAGTTGGATGTTCTTTGGTGTTCCATAAAAATAGAGGTATCATGTTTGGCGGTGTGTATGATTATGATGAAAGTGAAGAACAGATTGATTCTGAATTCTACAATAATTTGTATTCTTATCAATTAGAGAGTAATAGATGGTACAATTTGTCATTAAAGCCTCAGAGGAAACAAAAACAGGTCCAGGCAAAAGAAAAGACCCGGGATGAAGATTTGGAAGACATTTTGAACTCGATTTTAGAAAAGGCCAAGCTCAATGATGACGAAGATGCAGATGCAGACATGTCCCAGATTGAGAAATTGAAACAACAAGAGGAAGAGCAGGAGCCTAAAGAAGAATCCGTAGAATACCCTGTCATGAACCAGTTGCCACACCCTAGATTCAATCCCGCCACTTGTGTGGTCGATGACACCTATTATATATTTGGAGGGATCTATGAAAAGGAAGATCAAGAATATTGTTTAGATTCTTTCTATGCCATTGACTTAGGAAAGTTGGATGGAGTCAAAGTTCTTTGGGAAAATCTTTCTGAGTTGGAAAACGAAGTGGTTGGTTCTGATGACGAGGACGATGATGACGAAGGAGATGATGACGATGAAGACAACGACGGCGACGATGACGACAAAGAGGATGAAGACGAAGATGATGAACCAGAAGAAGAGGAGGAAGAAGAAGAACCAGAGCCAGAAGAAGAAGAGTTCCCTGACGCAAGACCTTGGTTACCACAGCCTAAACCTTTTGAAAGTTTGAGAGACTTCTACGTCCGTACTGGAGCTCAATTTTTGGAATGGGCAATCTCCAGTAATCGTGACTCCAGAGGGAAATATTTGAAGAAAGCTGCGTTTGATTTATGTGAAGATAGATTCTGGGAGAGAAGAGAACAGGTCAGCATAGCAGAAGATAACTTAGAAGAGTTAGGAGGCGTTGGTGAGGTTATTCAGAAGGATACCTCCAAGGCCACCAAAAGAAGATAATTTTATTAGAGATAGAAGTAATAGTTAATAATACAACCACGATTTTCTTTATTAATGTACAATATTTATGCAAAATGGATCCCCACCTGATGGAAAGCGTATAATAACTTCAAAAAATCCGTTTGATCTAATTTGGCAGCTCTCTTATCGGAATATCCAGTTTCTTTAAGAACAGTTTCAATTTTAGACTTAACCACGTCTGTATAAGATATTTTAGAGTCCACCATCATGGTATCATCCGGATTAGACACTGCCAAAAACGTCTTATAATTCTTCTCCAAAATATCCAACACATTATTTGATTTAAACCCAGCAGCTATAGTTTTGTTCTTTCTTACAAACACAATCCGCAACAACCCATCCCATTCATTAATGTCAATATTAGGTCTTGGATTCTTGATCTCTAATCTGACAACAGAAGATTCCACTTGTGGTGGAGGACGGAAATTATTTCTTCCCACCTTCATAATATGTGTCACGTTGGCCCACATTTGCACATTAGCTGATAATCTACAGTATAACTCATCGCCTGGTCTGGCTAACAATCTTAATGCAAATTCTCGTTGAAACATTAAAATAGACACTCTGGGAGGCCGAGGTTGGTTCAAAAGCTTGAAAACCAAAGGTGATGAAATTTGATACGGCGTATTGGATATACACACATCAAAATATGGCAAATCTGTCTTTATAAAATCTCCTAATAAGATATCCAATTTTTTCTGATGAGGAGTTCCCTGTACTCTTTTAGTTAACTCTGCCGCCATTCTTGGATCCATTTCCGAAGCAATAACATGCTTGGCTTGTTCCAAGATCCGAACAGTCAAGTTCCCAGTACCGGGCCCAACTTCTAGAACCGTTTCACTGGGCCGAATACCAGCTTTATCTACAATTCCTTGGGCCACCAATGGATTTTTCAATATATGTTGCCCTAAGTCGGTATTGAACTTAAACACCGAGTTCAAGTTCTTTTCGGCTGCCACTTTTGTCCCAGTAGGATTAGGGGCGGTACTGAACTTCTTTCTCGCTACTTTTCCCATTATAATTTGTGTATACCAGTAGTAACTAAGATGCTAACTGCAGAAATCACTTTAGCTCATCGCTAATTTTGTCGCGCGCACACCGCGACTATGTGAAGCGATCATAAACAAAGTGATTGTGCACTTGTTCCAGGTTTATTGATCCGACGTCTTATTTACTCAGAGACTATATCTAAGCAAATTTGTTGCACTCGAGCAAGAAGTACCATTGAAGGTGTTGTGAGTGCTTATATAGTTGCATCACAAGGGATTGTCTAGCAAGTCGTTTTTAGTGGTGATCTTTGCGGAGTATATTTATGGACCTAAGTGAGACATGAAGGATGCAAGATCTATTGCTATCAGAAATACTTCAAACAGCCCCGAAGTTCTCGTTTTTTGGTGAGCTAATACGAGTTCCTCGGGGTCTGACCGACTTACTGGTTCACGATTTCTTAAAGATCAACAAAATCGTCGATGACATAGGCTTATACCTTCGGGAGTTACAAATGGTCTTTACTCAATTGAAGGAGTCTAGACTTGAAACGACGTCCGATTTAGACTGGTACTTTGAAGGGCGAGCCCAAGGATTCGAATTGTATCAGAATATGGAAAGTATTGACTCGATTATTTCCCGGTTGTTAGCGGTGGTTGACTCTCCCCACAATTCTAAGCATGTACAATTTAATCATTTATTGAGTAAATTTGAGGAGACCAGTGACTTATTATTGGATGTCAAAAAGGTGTTGATTGTGTTAAAGATGAAGATCGATATAGCCGTGAACTATCGAGAGATAAATGATATTACTATTAATTCTTTAAATACTGAAATTGAAGATTGTTTGAAAATACATTTCAAGTTGCAAGATATGAAGTTGTCAAGTCCTAATAGAACTTTACCTAAATTCAATTTGCAGGATATTATTGCAAAGATGAAATTGAATACCAGCAGTAAGTTTTCTATGAACTCCATTATTTTGCCCACATTTAATAATGAGGATGAACAGATTTATAGTCAATTCACGGAGTTGGAGAATAAGATTGCTCCATTGAAGGTCTCCATTGACTTTTTGCCATTGAGAGTTGATGAATTCAAAAGAATGAATAACAACATATTTCCACAATCTACTGTAGAAGTAGATAAGAAGTGTCAGCAGCTTTTAAATAAATGGGACTATTTGAATGTTCTGATAAATAATTTTAGAGTTGAGGCCATTGACAGTAAATGGAATGAGATCTTTGATTATTTGATGTCCCATGTAATAGAAATCATAATTACTTTGACCGAAGATTTCGAGAATAATTCCAATCGAAGAATTACCAAGAAGATTGGAGAAAACTATAAACTATGTTCCAATTCTATTTCCATCATTAGGAAAGCGGTCACTGAACGTTTATTAAACGTGCTGTCTACCGTGACTGTCTTCAATGAGACGCTTTTACCCAAATGGAATCATTTGAATGAAGTATTATCATTGACACAAAGAATTGATGATATTTCTAATTACTCAACGAATGAGTTTTCGGGACTTCGAAGCTTCCAAACGGTTAGAACTAATTCCCCAAAAAAGCAGTCTCCCGTTAGAATACTTTCTAATATATCCCCCCATAACTTTCAAGAACCCGCTGGTTTGGGTATTGATTTGGGACTTGGGGTGGAAGACACTGATATCCCTATAAGTATTCGAAATGCCCATAAAATCAAAGACTTTCAACAGGACTTCGACATTGGTAAATCCGGCAAACCGAACTTGTTGCATCAATTTAATTTATCACGAACGATAGAAGAAGAAGAAGAAGAGGAACAAGATTTGAAACCAGACACAAATGAAATCGATGACATTATGAATGGATTTAAACAAATTTCCATTTCGAAACGAAAAAAGAAAGTCAAAAGCAAAATACCTGTAATAAAACCAAATTATATACAATCAGGATATCCGATAATTAAAAAGATCTATATACAAAGTCGTCAGTTATCAAGAATCCCTACCATTGCTCCCAATCATCCGGTATTCAGTTCTCCACAATTAAGTCCTATTATGAAGAAAAACCTTGATTCCCCTATCAGTTTCAAAAAATTACGTTCCAATAGTATAATGACATCACCCACTCCTAGATCGGAGATGGGACTTAGAGATGGCGTATTTAGAAATCCGTCCACAAACAGGTCCGGCAAATCGGCCAAAACGTCAAGAACTTCGTCATTTAATTTCACTTCTCCGTTGAATTTAGGAAATACACCCAATTTACTGTATCCACAGTCATCTCCATCTTACAACAATTCTCCACCATCACATCGGTCTACATCCCCGGATCGTCCTACTTCATCAATAGGATCTCGATTTGATGATGAACACTTATTACAGCCACTTAAAAACATCAAGCCAGCATGGAAATAACGTTTTATTGATAAAACCTTTTAGTTCCCGTTATGTATTACTAATAATATCACTTGTCACTGTCGTTTTTCACATTCTTATCATCTTTCATCGTCTTGCTTGTGAATCCATCTAAGAAGAAGTCTCGCCCAAACATCTTATACATAATACTATTCTTCTCTACCTGCCATTTCTCTACTTCCCCATATTTCCGTATATCATTATTCTCCAACACTTCTCCTTGACGAACTTTCTTGGTGGACTTTCCCTCCAACCGTCTAATCATTTCAAACGTGCTAAACGCAATAATAGGAATGGAGAATAGAATCAAGAATATCCCGTTGTATCGTTGCTTAACGGCTTTAGGTGCCTTGGTCCAGTTGGCCCTGCCAGTCTCCACTAGCTCCTTTATGAACTCGGAATTTTCACCTGGTGCTGACTTAGTGGAGCTACTAGCACTAGCACCATCTGTGCCTGAGGTACCGGGTTTTGGCTTGGGTTTGCCTCTGCCATCTCGGTGGAAAGTCGAACTCGTGAACTTTCCCTGAGCCATAATGTGCTTTATATAGAGAAATGAATTTTTCACATCGCGAAATCTTAAAATAGATCAAACACCAACACAACAACACACCAACACAACAACACACCAACACAACAACACACCAACACAACAACACACCAACACAACAACACACCAACACAACAACACACCAACACTAACAGTTCAATTGAGCTATAATGATTAAGGAGACTGTAGATAAATACTTAGGAAATCATCCTCGTCCTCAGGACATAACTTATGTCTATGGGACAGCAGGTTTCAGAATGAAAGCTGAGAAATTGGATTACGTTAACTATACAGTTGGAATCCTAGCTAGCTTAAGGTCCAAGTTCCTCAAGGGAAAATCTATTGGAGTGATGATTACTGCTTCCCATAATCCTCCTCCTGATAACGGGGTTAAGGTTGTGGATCCACTTGGAAATATGTTAGAGGAATCTTGGGAGCAGCACGCTACTACATTAGCTAATTCCACACATGATAATTTAGTTTCAAACATTGAAAAGTTGGTGCTGGAATTGGGGATTGATATCACGGTACCAGCTCACGTTATAATTGGTAGAGATTCTCGTGAATCCAGCGAAAGCTTGACTGAAGCTACTATTGAAGGGATTAAATCCTTACCAGATTCCGGATTTCAAGATTTCGGATTGTTGACTACTCCTCAATTGCATTACCTTGTAAGAACCAAGAATGATCCGGATTTTGGACAATACTCTGAAACTGGATACTATGAAAAGTTGGCGTCTGCTTTTAAAACCATGTTCAACGCCGTGTCTACCGATAAGAGTAAGATTGAATTGAATATAGACGGGGCTAATGGGATTGGGTCTCCCAAAATTGAAGAGTTGATTAACAAGTACTTAAAGGATGAGATCTCTTTCACGTTGATCAATGGCGATTTTAAGACCCCTTCTTTGTTGAATTCTGACTGTGGAGCTGATTTTGTCAAGACTAACCAAAGATTCCCTAAGGGTATAGAGACCAAAGAGCCTAATCAATTATTTGCTTCCTTCGATGGTGATGCCGATAGATTAATTTGCTATTATGATGATGAGAACGAAGGGTTCAAGTTATTAGATGGTGATAAAATTGCAACCGTCATTGCCTTGTTCTTTGAAAGTCTCTTTAAGAACTTACTGTTGGATTTAAATGTAGGGTTAATTCAAACAGCTTATGCTAACGGGTCTTCTACTAAATACGTGGAAGACGTTTTAAAGATTCCAGTTGTTTGTGCTAAAACTGGGGTGAAAAACTTACACCATGAAGCTGAAAAGTTTGACATCGGAGTGTATTTTGAAGCAAATGGACATGGTACGGTAATATTTTCAGATGAAGCTGAATCGAAAATCTTTGATTATAAGCCCAAAAATGATAAAGAGACAGAATCGATCCAATTGTTGCAGCAGTTCACCCAATTGATCAACCAAACCGTGGGAGACGCAATCAGTGACTTGTTGGTGATATTAATTATATTAAAATATTTAAACTATAAACCAAAAGACTGGAATCAATCCTACAGTGATTTACCTAATAGATTGATCAAGGTGATTGTTCCTGATAGAACCATCTACAAAACAACCAATGCTGAAAGAAGTTTACTTGAACCTGAAGGGTTACAAGAAAAAATTGATGCTCTTGTGGCCCAATATTCAAATGGAAGATCGTTTGTAAGAGCATCCGGGACTGAAGATGCTGTTAGAGTTTATGCTGAAGCTGATACCATTGAAAACGCCGAATCGTTGGTGGAAGGTGTCAAGCAATTAATTAAGTAGTTTTAATCCTTATAATACACTTTCTTAAAGCTTCCAGGGGTCTGGAATTTGGACAAAGACCATACTCCTTTACGTAATTTTTTGGCTCTTTTCTCTAATTTTCTATACCAGCTTTCGTTATTACCAAATTCCGCCCCCACGCTGCTTTCATACACTATGGCCAATCCTTGTTTAATCATTTCGGCACTTATATCTTTCTTTCCGGTCCATTTCCAAACTTGACCTCGGGCGACCACCCGTTTATATTGATCTATCAGGTATGGAGTAATGGTGACATATCTTCCATCAACATAATTTCTGAGCCAAATCAATGCTTCTTCACTTAACGGTTGTGCAGGTTTGCCCCAATGCAGTCTTTCGGGAGCGTCAATACCACATAATCTAATCATCAAGGTCTCGTCCTTAAGAGCACTTCTTCCGGTAGGAACATTTCTCAACCACCCCCAGCCAGTAAAAATCCCCCCTGGAGTATGATAGAATCGGAAGTTGTCACCATCACCCACTCGGGTGACTTTTCCATACAATTGTCGGTGGTGATCTAACATATCTGGGGTTAAGTCAAGATAGCTACTTACTCGTTGGAGGTATCGTCTGTAGAATTTATAACCAAATATTAACGAGGTGGTAATTCCAGCCGATAAGAGGAGCACTTTAGGGTGGAAGAGGGTCACCTCATTGGCGTGGACCGGGGCCATAATAGCTAGGACAAATAGTTATATTTATATTTGGATTATTTTAGGATTATTTTTGATCTGAGATCGCGCCAGCCTGAAGATTATCATATTGTATGTATTGGATGACTACCACATATTAGATGATTCATTAAAGAACGTCTAAGACTGTTTCAAGTAGGCTAAAATAAGTAGACACATCATTTACTAGGAAAAAAAGTCATGACGTTCCCTGACGGTGAATACGAAATAGACTTGTCAGTCCTTCAAAGCGACAGCCCCCCTAGCTCATTTGCTATACGATATGGGTTTGTGCCCGAATCCATGGATCAAACTCAACCACTTACTTTGTATGATGACAATAAGAATTTGATTTTACAAACTAGAGATATCAATGGAGAAGACATGGTGTTTGAAGGCACCAACCAATTGCATAACAATAGTAATAAGACACCTCATATGGGATCATATTATTTAACCTTAACTGACGGACAGGTGAAATTGAATAGATTAAACAATACTATACGGGTAAATAAATCCAGAAATACCATAAAATGGGAAAATATAATCAAAAAATGGAAGAGTGAAAGAGAATCACGGAACATTATTAGTGAGTCTGATTTTGAAGATTTGGATGTGGAGTTTAATATGCAATTTGATGAGAATGATATGGATTTTGGAGATAATGAGGAAGAGGAGAGCCAGCTGAAGCAAGGCGATGAAAGGAAGCTAAAGGAAGTCGAGGAGAAGGAGTTACAAGCGAGAGAACAAAGAGAACAACAGATTAAAGAGAAGAAAGAAAGAGACCAGAAAGAAAGAGACCAGAAAGAAAGAGACCAGAAAGAAAGAGACCAGAAAGAAAGAGACCAGAAAGAAAGAGACCAGAAAGAAAGAGACCAGAAAGAAAGAGACCAGAAAGAAAGAGACCAGAAAGAAAGAGACCAGAAAGAAAGAGACCAGAAAGAAAGAGAACTCGCAGAAAGAAAAGTCATAGAACAAAGGAAACGAGAAGCAGCAGAACAGAGAGAAAGGGAGATTAAGCAACAGAAAGAAAAAGAATTAAAAGAACAGAAAGAAAAAGAGTTGAAAGAGGCGCAACAACAGAAACCACAAATGCAAAGCCAAGTTCACAATGCCCGCCCTACTGTTTCTGGTAAGAAAGTCAGCGGTAAACTGGTTAGAACCACCGCCGGAAAGAAACCCAAAGTAGAAGAAGATGAGTTCGAAGATCTTGAAAATCAACTACAAGAAGCATTGGATAGTGACAGTGACAGCGAAGACAGCTATATTGGAGGGCCCATAAAAATCATTGACAACAGTAGTGGTGCCTCCAAGTCAGCTCCAACATCTTCTGCTAACAAAAGACCAACCAGTTTGAGAGCTTTCATGGGAGATAAAGGAGACGATGATTTTAGTAGTAGTGAAGAAGAGTAGTGAAGAGTAGTTTACATTTTAATTTAGTTAGTATACAATAGCATTCTCCATGTGTAGCGGTAGTTAATTTTGTGAAAGTCGCGAGAACCACTATTTTTCAGCTTCAATGGAAAACTTAAGGGAACGAATCAATAAACTAGAACTTTTAACAAACGATACAGATGTTCTTGGAGAGATACAAATTCTCAATGGCAAAATACGGCAAGTGTTTCAGCGATTTCCCGAACTTCAAAAACTCACTGAGTTGAATATACCGAGAGTCACGTCCGATACTGTACAAGAGCATGAACATAATATTAATTTGATTGTGAATAATTACCAACAATACAAAGATGTACTTGAAGGATTGATCGAAATCAACACCTTTGATGTCAATAGTATCAATTTGGTAGACATTGATTTATCTTCTGTAGTAAGCAAGAGAAAACGGTTGTTGGCGTTGGCTGATGAGTATATGGCTTCGTGTATTAAAAGTCTTATAGTGTTTGAAAAGTTCATTGACTTTTATAAAGAGCAGAATGAGTTTTTGGTTGATGCCAACGATAAATTGATGAGTCTTTCTCGACAAATTGGTGATCTACAGGTAGATCAATACTAGTGGTAAGTAGTTTAATACAGAGAAGTAAGAGTTGTCAAAATGGGTTGAGTTCAGACCGGTGGTATGTAGCTGTAAGCCATGGATAAGTCGGCCGACCGGCTCTATAAGACAGGGAGTCTGCTCTAATAGTCTGTTCAGATTCACACTTCTAAGGCTCCCATAGTTAAGACTTCTGTTAAGACTCTCACAACTTCCCATAGTTAAGAGATCGCGACTTTTTGCATCTAAATACTCATCTAAACCTCATCTAAACCTCTATGGATCGTAAGGCTTTCCTCGACCAAGAAGCACCCGCGGGTTATGTCGCTGGTATAGCAAGAGGAGACACTGGGTTCGTCACTAGTGCCGATACTGGGGGTATACGAGATTCTAGACCTTTTGAAATTCTGGATGATAGTGATAACGAAGATACCGAAACAAATGGATTATTAGGCACCGCAGGGTCTAAAGAAGAAGAAGAAGCAGAAAGAATATATGAACAGATAGAAGCTCGCCTACAAAGCAGGAGGAAGAAGAACCCGGAACCGCAACTACAACAACAAGAACCACAAGACGATGGAATCAAACACCAATTCATTGATTTAAAACGATCTTTGGCCAATGTCAGTAACGATGAATGGGCCAATCTCCCAGATGCACCTGATTTGGCCAGACGAAATAAACGAATTAGGTTGTTAGAACAGCTGAGGCAACGGTTTTATGCTACTCCTGATACTATGATAGCTGCACAATCTGCATCAGAAAATGGTACTAGTTTTCATACGTTAAAGGACAATGACAGAGAAACTGATGCTGACCCAGACGGGGTTGAAACCGATAATATGGTGGCGGACTTGGAAAGAAATCGAAAAATCTTATCGTCTTTAAGGAGGACTGAGCCTCAGAAACCAAGCTCGTGGATTGCTTCTGCTAGATTAGAGCTACAAGCTAAGAAGTATAATGTTGCCAAAAAGTATATTTCCGAAGGATGTAAAAGAATTCCTCATAACGAATCTTTGTGGTTAGAAAATGTAAATATTCACCGGAATTCTACGGATGGGGTCCGAATGGCTAAAATCATTGTAGCTGAGGCTTTAAAGTATAACAGCAAATCGGAAAATTTATGGCTCAAGGCAAGTGAGTGTGAGAACTCCACTGATTTTATGTCACAGCGTAAAGTGCTAATGAAGGGAATTGAATTTGTTCCTAATAGCGTGAAATTGTGGTCTAAAATGATAGAGATACAACAAGACAAAGAGGAAGTGAAGAAAATGCTTGTTAAGGTGGTGGAATTATGTCCTACAGAATGGTCTTTTTGGCTCACATTGATAAATTTATCAGATTATAGTGGGGCCAAGTCCTATATAAATAGGGCTAGAAAGCTTATGAAAGACAATCACCACATTTGGATCACTGCTGCTAAATTGGAAGAGAGAGAGAACAAAGATATCTCTGATAAGAAGTTGATTAAGTTGATTGAGAAGGGACAACAACAGCTATCTGAAAATACAGACGTGTCTATGTTGCTTTCTCGTAAAGACTGGTTAGATGAAGCATCTAAAGCTGAAAAGGAAGGGTTCCCCTTAACTTGCAAAGCTATAGTTTTTGGTTCCATTAATACTGACATACCAGAAGATGAAGACGTTGAGAAGAAATTGGCAGTTTATTTCGATGAGGCTGATGCATATATGGACCAAGGGGCCACACAGACTGCCAATTTTATTTATGAATACATTATTGAAAAATATCCCAACGATATTGACAATTGGATTAAATTCTTCACCGCATTTAAGCGGACCAAAGGGTTCAATGTTGCAGATATTAATTCTTATTATGAGAAGGCTATTTCACTCAATAATGACGAAGAATTGTTTTATTTGATGTACGCCAAAGATAAATGGAAATTGGAAAAGGACATTCACGGGGCTAGGAAAATCCTTGACAACGCCTTGACATTGTTTCCCAGCAAGGAAAGTATATGGCACGCCAAAATAAAATTTGAAATAAAGAATCATAATATTGAGGAAGCAAACAAAGTCTCCCAACAAATGATACAGAAGATACCAGACACATCTCCAAGAGTCTGGTATAAACACATAACTCTTCAAAGATATATCAATACCAAAAACAGCGAAGCAGACTATGAAACCAAGATGATTACTTTGTTAGAAAAGGCCATGGACAGATTCCCCGATGAAGAGAATTTCTACCTTCAGAAAGGGCAAATCTTGCTTAATGACCTACAAAAACCAGAGGAGGCCAGAGAGTGTCTCGTGGTGGGAACTAATAGATTACCCAATTCTATTAATTTATGGCTACATCTAGCAAGAATTGATGAGCAATATTTGAAAATTGTTATAAGGGCCCGGTCGATTTTAGACAGAGCCATATTCAGGAACCCTAAAAGCGATATACTCTGGGTGGAGAAGATTCAGCTTGAAAGAAGAAACAATGATTTGGTGACGGCCCGTCAAATTTGCAGCAAAGCATTGAAATCTTTCAATTCGTCGCCTTATATTTGGTTGGAGCATTTGACATTAATCCCCAAAATGTCCCAGAGAAAGAACGCCTTTTTGGATGCCTTGAAAGCAACGGATAATTCCCCTATAATATTGCTAAATATCGGGATATTCTTCTTGATCGATGGTAAAGCTGATAAGGCCAAAGCTTGGTTTGAGCGGGCCATAAGTAGTGATAAAACCAATGGAGATATCTGGGGGTGGTTGAATCACTATTTTACTTCACACGGTAAGGAGCCCAATGAAAAAACCGAGTTCCATGAACGGTTCTTGCAAGAAGAGGAGTTTATCAATAGAGGCGAAACCTGGAATAGAGTCGTCAAGGATATAAGAAACTTGGAAACGGAACCTAAAGAGATCCTTGAACTCGTTACAAACAAACTAAAATCCGATACCCGGATATAATGTACATTAATTAAATAGATTAAATTAGACATGCAAAACGTACTTCTGGTACAACTTTATGTTTAAAGCGCTTAGAATACAAGGCACCTGATCTTTATCATTGGCCCATTCACCCATCAATTCCTCACAGAACTTCTTGAATTCATAATTACCGTATGCTTTCAAACTTTTGGAGGATAAATCAAGCATAATGTATGAATTTTTCAAATCATCACTATCGGTATATTTGCTGATTAATTTGATCTTTGATCCCAACTCATTGGAAGCGAGCGATCCCTCAATAAACTCAATAGAAAAACCGAAGAATTTGGAAACGGTTAAGACGATATCTCTAGCTTTCCTTGAGAAGTTTTCTCTCAATCGAGTGTTTCTCTTAATTAGATCATCGATTTTCGACTGTAAATTGGCCTTGTCCACTTCTTGTCTCTCAAAAACCGCTCTGGGAACGTTATCAGTTTCCTTGTTATTTACAAATCTGTCGAGCAAATTTTGATTTTCTAGTCTCAAAACATCTAAAGTTGCCTGTTTGACGATTTGATCTTTACTAAAAGGATTAGATCTCATTTGTAAGACTCGAAGTTCCTGCTTTTTAGATTCAATGTTGTTAAAGTTCAGCAACTTGGATTCTAATGTATCAATGGTATTATTCAAGTCTTTGATCTGAGAAAGTAGTTGAGTATTCTCATGTTGAACATTGTAGTTTTCAATTTCTGATCTTCTTCTATATTCATCGTCAATTCTGAGTCTTTTGTCGCCTATGGTATAATCCACATCCATATTATTGTTGGAGGCATTAAGTTGGGCTGTCAAAGAAGCAACTTGGGTTTGCAAAGAGGCGATTTCCGATTCAGCTCCGGCAAATTTGCTTTGGTAGTCTTCAAGCGACTTTTCCAAATTCGTTAAATATTCGTCTGTAGATTTGCTGACAGCTATGTCCTTTTTATTCTTTAGATGAATAGACTGTAATTTGTCCAACAGATTTCTGAGAAAATCGATCTCCTTAAGATGCTTTCCATTTTCATTCTGTAACTTCTCAATGAAATCATCTTTAAATTTCCTCTCATCTTGTAAATTTTGAATGGTGGGCTGTAATTGATTATTAATTTGATACTCTATTTCGACAACATTGGTTCTATATTCGTTCAATTCCCGTTTACAGGTATTGTATTTCTCCTCAAGGACCAAGTTCACATTCTGCAAATGATTATACCTCTTAATAAACCCCGAAATCGAAGAATCATTACCCGAGCTCTTCAATACATTCAGGAAATCAGCGAACCTATTCTCTAACTGGATCTTCTCGATTTCCAATTTAGAATAACTTTCTTTTAGCGCCTCAAATCCGTTTAGGGAATTGATCAACCCGTGATTCTTCTGTTTCAACAATTCAATGGATGTCTTATTCTGTAATAATTTATCTACCTTCAATTGTAATTGGTTGTTTATGCGCTGTAGACTTTCATTCTTTAAGGCCAAGCTCTTGTTAAAATGCAGCATATCATTGGAATTGCTATGCTTGGCCATGGAGTCCAACTGCTTTATCAAATCATCGTTATATCTCAATAATTCCCCATTATCTTTCTCAAGACTAGCAATTCTCCCATCTAACTCGTCGGTCAATTGAGTCTTAGTAGCCAAATCGGTTCTGGCTCTTTGGTACTTTTGATTCAACTTATAAGCACTTTCATCGACTTCTTCAAGGTCTTTCTTAAGATCCAGGTTTTCTTGTTGTAACTTTGTATTTTCTTCCTGTAAACTCTTCAACTTGGACTCATTAATACCATGAGAGTTTTGTTGGAGAGATTTAAGAGACTCTCTATCTTTATATAAATAAGAGAAATCATCCTCAAGTTTATGAATTTTGTTGTTTTTTTCCGTTATAACACCTTCGTACCTATCTACCAATACTTGTTTATCTTGTTGGAGTAATTGGTTCTCTGTCTTTATATTGGAGAGTTGGTGTTGCAAATTGCTTATAATTTGTCGCAAGTTAACCTGAGTATCGTCAGTGTGTCTATCATAGATAGGAGATGAACTTAGAGACATGGTGAATCCCCTGTCTACAAATAACAAGTGGTCTTGAACCTCAATGGTTTATATACTCTTCTTCTGTATCACCAAAGTTCGCACTCGCGACTTATCGGATTTGATCACTAAAATCGAGTAAGAGCAAGATCAAAAATAAGAGATCAAGGAAAAACTAAGATCATAATGTCTAAAATGTATGTGGTAGAATAGTACAAGCAGGCACAGAAGCAAGTCGATATCAATACTAACAAAGATGTTTAGACCTAGAAATTTCAAACTATTGGAAGAGTTGGAGAAAGGAGAAAAAGGATTGAGTGCCGAATCGATATCCTATGGATTAAGCAATCAAGATGATATTACCATGACCAATTGGAACGGGACAATATTGGGACCCCCACATTCAACCCATGAAAATAGAATCTATTCCCTTACGATTGTGTGTGGAGAAAAGTATCCTGATGAACCACCTAAAGTTAAGTTTGTTACGAAGATCAATTTACCATGTGTGGATTCCGACGGGACGGTGTTGGTATCACAATTTGAAACTTTGAAGAACTGGAAGAGAAGTTATTCTATGGAGACGATTTTGTTGGAGTTACGGAAAAGTATGGCGTCAAGTGCTAATAAGAAGTTGACCCAGCCTCCAGAAGGAAGTACATACTAATTAGCATGGACTATATAGATAGGCTCACTACTATATAGATTATTTATGGTGAATACATGTATTTGCAGTAACAGGAGCATCTAGATCATGCATTACGGTTTATTTCCTTTACTATAGCGTATATCTTTCTATTTACATATATATATATCTCACCTAATTATCAATACTATGGCAATAATATCAGTGCTGATGTAATTTAAGTTAACATAAAATTCAAGCTAACATAACTAGTATATTAGACTAATTGCACGTGTTTCTTCGTTCTTCTGCTCTTCATTCTTCTGCTCTTCATTCTTCTGCTCTTCATTCTTCTGCTTCTTCTAACATCTTTCTTAAATCCTTATCGGCCTGCAAAAACTCTTTTATAGTGGTTTCATATTGAGGATTGGTAAAGAGCTCAGCATTAGTATTTTCATCAGTTATGTCAATATTAACCCATTTATCGATAGTGGTCTTCTTTCCATTCTTATATACCACCAGAGGAAACAAGCATCTTTGAAACTGTCGTTTAAACGGAAGACATATTACTTGGGGAACATGATTAGGGTACACGATTTTAAAGGTACATTCATGCTGAGTGATGGACTTCTTTTGACATTGGTACTTGTCTGGTTCACTTAGTTGTTTCTGGTACTTGCTTGAAATCTCAAACTTATCATACACTGGCGTCGGAGGAGCCATCTATAGAGTGTTAGAAGATTTGTGAGAATTGCAAATACTGCGAAATCTTTTGATCTCCAGATATTTGACCCCAGAGGGTAAAATCTACAAAATGACCAAAATTTGATTCACTATAAATCACTATAGACCATATACAGCATAGATTCCTATAGACAACCGCTCAACACCCAACACCCAACACCCAACACCTAACACCTAACACCTAACATCTATTCCCTTTCTCTTCTCACTCTGCCTTAACTCAAACATCACCTGAGTGGCTGCGAAAAGAACCAACAGTGATACTATAAAAAAGCGAATTCCGCTAAAGGTTTCGAAGATTTCCTTAAGTAAATTGATAGTTCCGTCCTTACCTAAACAGAAACCAAACAAATTAGCAATCATCATCAACCAAATATTCACCACGGCTCCTACACTACATAAATAAGTAAACCACCATTCATCCTCAAATCTCTTGAAATACATGGTGGCTAAGATCTCTGGTAGTAAGAAGACTACCACCAACCAACCCCACAATAACAATTTCAATTCAATATCATGCCAAATGGCCACAAAACTAAATGCACATAAGCTGTTCAAGATTCTATACTTGCCACCCCCACCCAACGGCACATAAATGTATCTCACAATAAATCTATTAAAGGATCTGTGCCAGGCTCTCCAAAATGCCAATGCGGAATAGTTATTATCCATACACCGAATCATATTCTCTGGGGGATCAATTCCATCTAATAAGGCCCACAATCTAAACATTCTCCAAGGAATTAGTAATTTGAGCCAGATAATATTTAGATTAAACAACCCAATCATGGAGATTTGAAATGGAGTATCTCCGGTCCAGGCTTTAGTTTTCGACACCGCAACCACGTAAATAAAGTGTAGAACAAACTCCATTACCAAGACACAAAACAAAAACCGCAATCCATAAATAGCTGTACGTTTATAGTTTTTAACCGAAGGTACTTGTTCATAATTGGACTGGTATAAATAATCATTGAATGTTAGTATTGGGCCCGCGATAAACAATGGTGTATATGTTAAATACGATAGGTAATTGAACGCGTTATATTCGTCAACTGGCAAAGGAGCCACCAATCTTTGTCGATCATCAAGACCAGATAACTTTTCAGAAGCTTTGATTTCCTTTTTGGAGTCATGTATACTTTGTAATCTTTCAAAATAATCCAAATTAAACGACAACATTCTTAACAAAGTGAAATTGAAAAACACATCCCATCTTTCAATAATTCCCTTAAACCCATTATCTACCATCCCAACTCCAAATTTGAAGTTGCGGTAGTTGTCATTTATAAATAGACTCAGGATTCCGTAGCCCCAAGTGAGATAATAAGCCACCTGTTTGTTCTTTACATACTTGCCAGTGGCGTAGTTGATAGACACATGGATTAAGATTTTTAAACTATTAGTCCCATGTGCAGCAAAGAGAAACACCAATCCGAATCCAAAGTCAAAATGGGACCGTTTTTGTATACCGACAACCCCCAGAACCACTCTTCTTAACATCACATGTAACACCATTAATCCCATTAATAGCGGGAAATTGTCTCTGAAAAACCGGTATTGCAGATCGGAGTTATCTACCTTCCGCCCAAATAACCATCCTTGACTCAACAACCGCTCATATCTGGGGTAATTAGGATTAGTCTCATTAGAGGCATCCATAGCCGTCTTATACAACATGGGTACAAATATTACAAACACCAATAAATAAATCCGGAATTCTAATGTGTTCCATCTTGATTTACCTTTAGCTCTTTTAATCACTGCTTGTTTTTTTGCAGCGTCGTTGGGTGGCATCAATCTTGTATCCAATGTCTCCAACGCAAAGAAGGAGAGGACTTCGTTTAAAATTTTCATGGCCATCATTTCAAAAGAAGCAACGCAGAGACCAATTGAATTGCTTCAAAGCAACTGACTCAATTCAACTTTGTCTTAGTTGGCGTTTAAATGGAGGTACGAATAGTGTAGCAGTCTCCACAGTTACAGACCAAGAAGCTGATAATAGTGGAACAAATTGATCGCGTAATCGTGCCGCAACCAGAATCTCATCACTCCTATACTATTATTATGTCTAAAATTGAAGATATATATCCGATATAAATACCTGCTTTAACATTGGAAATAAGTCATAAATATATATAAATATATGTTTATATAGTGCTCGGTTCCAATAGCTGAGGTTCTATTTCATAACAAATCCCTATCAATAATATATCGAAATATATACATATTATTTCATATTATTTCATATTATTTCATATTATTTCATAGTTTATTATTCCATAGCCTAGTTCATATCCTCAATTGGTTTTTGGTCATTTTTATTGATAATATCGCTTCCCTTCATTAATCATGTCTGATAACCTCCACAGAAGACCAAACCCAGATGGTTGGACTCCTCCGAGAGCTCCCTATAATCCCTATGATCCTACAGACGTAAGACCCCCAGAAGGCTATCCTTCCGAATTTAATATCCCCGGAAATGCCCCTTCAGGGTTTTCATCAGTCCCAAATAATCCTAGCCAATACAAAAAAGTGAATGAAACCATGAAACGATTGAATTATAGTCCTCGGCCCGCCAGTGAGTTATACCCTGGCCAGTTTAAAGTGTTACGTAAGATTGACACCAATCACCGATTAAACACTGGTTCCAAATGGTTTGGAACCTTTATAACCGGGTCCGTCGTTATATATGGCTTGTTTTTCTACAGGTGGAACGATGGGTACGAAAACGTTACCTCCGATTTCTATAGAGCCAGATTGTCATGGAAAGAAAAGATCATAGGATTAACAGATCAAGAATATTCCGATCTATATCACCCTAGAGGAAGTAATATCGTTCTTAAGAATGTCAAGGATACCCAGTATATTCCAGAAGATATAAGGAAAACAAAAGAGGGTGATTTTGCTTTGAATAGACCTGCTGAGAGACATGTATTAGAAGCACAAAGAATTCAACAGCAGCAAGAAGAAGATATGTTACGTGGTGAATCACAGAGGATCAATGACGCCAAACCTCCCAGAAAGAAGTGGTTTGGGGTTTTCTAGAGTGCTTGTGGTCAATTCACAAGAATAATGCTGGTGGTTGACTAGGAAGTAGTTGTACATAGTTAGGTTAGTTCGCGTGCGCGCCTCAAATCGTAGATAGTAAATACAAAAAAATATGAAATAACTAATCTCAAACATCTAATCCAGTTACACAATCAATTGATTCTTGTACACAAAGATGCCCCCGAAGCCGTCATGGTCAGGCGATCAGTGGGATAAGCTTGAATCGTATTTGGTGGAATTTGGCAATCTTAATAGTGACAACGAATACTTATATAACTTTCAACTTCAATTCCTAAGTCGATACATAGGTAGCGATGAACAAACGGTTATCGAGAATTTGAACCACTTAATCCAACAGAAACCCATTCCATCCAAGAATGACTTCAATTGGGAAGGGAACAAAACCAAATTGATCAATGAAGTCGATAATATCATCCTTCTGTTTAATCTAGCTCCATTCAAAGATATTACCCAACCTCCTATCAAAGGAGTGCTTAATAAAGATCAGGATAATAGACAGTATCGACAAAACGCTTTGAAATCTACCCAGCCTGATTTGGGCCAGAATTATAAGGTGGAAAATATCCAACCAGGTTATAACATAGATGAAGTTCTCAGTCAACATATTCACGGATTAGACATCCAAAGTGGTCATACACAGCCAGATGATCACGGTGGAAGTACAATTGAGGGGGCTAAAGAAAGGACAAAAGTGGAAATGCCGAAATTGTCTAAAGCACAAAGAAGAATGTCGCTTAATCTAATGTATTCTCATTCTAGTCTGCCTGATGTGTTACATAAAAGGACCAGTAGTTTCAGCAAACCAGCGTTGGCTAGCACCTCTAATGTCAATGTTACTACGAAGGCAGACGTAAAGGCAAAGCAGGAGCCTAAAAAATTCAACTTGGTCCTGATAATTCCTAAGAGAAGGGGAAACGCTCCTACACTAAAACACGATTCTGGTAACGTTTCAGGAGATGATAAAGGAGAGACCGTTAGTCCTAAAGACCGAAGAACTCGAAGGTTTTCTTTGGTAGGGGAAAACTTGCCTAATTATATTAAGAACCAATTACAAAACGGAGGCGAAGACCGAACAATCACCAAAAAGAAATCCAGAATGCACAACTTGTTGGCCAATTCAGAATCCTTGTATGCACACAGTAAGGATATATCCAGTGACAAATCAGACTCCCATACGGGGACTTCCGACTACGACAATTACAATGAACAAAACTCCGAGTCTGACGATGACAGAGAATATATTCTGCCTAATCTGTTGACCAAGTATTATGATAGCCAAGATGAAGATGAAGCTCAAGATAACAGCAGTGGAGAAATGGATAACGGATTTGTTAATGTGGACAATCAACTAGACCTGACTGATGAATCCGATGAGGACACCAATAAAGATTTAAATAATGATAACGACGACTATCTATTTACAATGTAGAATTAGGTATATTAATGTACATAGGAATGATGCAGATAATGAGGTGCTTAGTAATTACTTAATAACACTAAGAGTGTACTCGTAAATGAATAAAGATAGAGCACTGGTAGGAGCAGTTTTCATAATGCTTATACTGAAACCTTTATAAAGACCAAAGATTCCCTCCGTGGAGATAATATTCCCACAAAGACGTATCAATTTAGACCCCAAACTTAAGTCAAAGGTTTTCATTTGCATTCGCTTTCGTAAAGTATCCAAAGGGAAGGTCAAACCTTTAGCAGTAGCGCCAGCCACAAATCCACAAACACCTTCGATAAACGGGAAATTATTATATTTACAAGACAATTCTCGAGCGATTTCATAGGTCCAAAACATCAACCCCGTATTAGAAGCCACCGAGATCACAGCAGGCTTTATCCCCACAAAAAACCCTCTCAAGCCTTCCTGTTTATAGATATTGTCTATAGTAGCAGACATTGATAATAGCTTGACTCCACTATTAGCAGCCAACCTGGTTCTTAATAGATCGAAAGGATATGTGACACACGTGCTTGAGATCCCTGCTCCGGTACCAACAATCAAAGAATGGGTGGATTTCTTGAAGTTTATCCACTCGTGCTCTTTATAAAGCTTAGTGAGCCCGGAGTTGAAGGTAGAATACGAAGTGAACTGGACAGCTCCGTATAAAACATACATAATTTCCGCTGGGACATTACCTTTCCAGAGGCCACTAATCCCCTCGTGTTTACATATATTGTTAAAGGTTCCTATTATTCCCTGATACTGCTTCAATGTAGCAGTCTGAAGTTGTAATCGGATTTTGATAGTATCCAATGGTGCAGTACAGGCCCTTGCTATGGCTCCAGAGAAGGATCCCGCCACAATAGACTCTAGGGGAGACACTTCCGAACCTCTTTGCAAGTGGTTTTCCCGGGACATAGTTTCTAATGTCTGTTATCAAGAGACCCAGAGAGATGAGATGAGGATGCGATAGCTGTCAAAGTCGCCGGGTCGCGCGAAGCATGGGTCGGGGTTTGGCCCGTTTTGGGCGGAGACGTATGGGCCGGACTAGCGTTGGAACATCCCATTGAAAACAAGAATGCTGAACACGAATAACCGACGACCATAATCAACAACAATATATAGATAGACTCCTTATATGAAACTACTTCATATAAAGCTCATACAAGAGCCGGGCCATCACCAACATTCAACAAGTGAATGCTCTTATTACGCTAACAAATGTTCTCACAAAGTCTTATCTTGAACGATCTGGCGCGAAGGCGAAAAGTTTTCCAACCACGTATTAATATATCTAACACAACATGGCCGGGGCTGAATTGGTGAACAACCCTACGGTTCAAAAGGCTGAATTGTTAATTCCCAAGTCGTTAGTAGCCAGACCTTATATATGGCCGTTTGCTATAATTTATCCTGTGTTTTTGCAGATATATCTCAATCATTATGATACGTATATAAAGGGCCAGGAATGGACATTTGTATACTTAATGGCCATCGGATCGTTGAATATGTTGTTCTGGTTGATGCCATTCTGGAATATGGATATCAATGCTAAGTTCAACTACAACCCTGTTGCAACCATTGCCGAGGCTAAGTATATAAAGATCACTCCTATGCCCAATTCAGGAGTTGGAGAGATCTGTGAAATCATAAGAGAAACGTTCCACGATGGCGAACAGCAGATCAGCTTTTTATATCAGAAAAGACGTCATTTGTTCCATGAAGAAATTAACAAGTTTTCTCCTCCTCAATATTTGTATGACGAAATGCCAAAGTTGAAGGTATTCCAGCAATCTAAAGGATTGACAGGAGACTTAGAGAAGTTTAGAAGAAATTATGGAGAAAACAAGTTTGATATCCCGTTGCCTACGTTCTTGGAGTTGTTTAAAGAGCACGCAGTGGCTCCGTTCTTCGTGTTCCAGGTCTTCTGTGTGGCCCTTTGGTGTATGGATGAACAGTGGTATTATTCTTTGTTTTCCTTATTTATGTTGGTTTCGTTTGAAATGACCACCGTGTTTCAAAGAAGAACCACCATGTCGGAATTTCAGTCTATGGGGATTAAGCCTTATGAAATCTATGTTCATAGAGATGGAAAATGGAAGAAGATCCAAACTACTGAGTTATTGCCAGGTGATGTGGTATCTTTGGTGAGAACTAACGAAGATAGTGCTTTACCATGTGATTTACTTTTATTAGATGGAACTGCTATTGTAAATGAAGCTATGTTATCTGGGGAATCTACACCATTGTTGAAAGAATCCATTAAATTGAGACCTGGTGATGAGAATATTCAACCTGAATCGTTTGATAAGAACTCTTTGTTACACGGAGGTACTATGGCCTTGCAGGTGAATAAACCAGAGGCTCCTATTATTACTTTGGCTCCTGATAATGGTGCTTTGGCTTATGTTATTAAGACCGGGTTTGAGACTTCTCAAGGGTCTTTAGTCCGGACCATGATTTACTCTAGTGAAAGAGTTGATGTTGGGAATAAAGAATCCTTCTTCTTTATTTTATTCTTATTAGTTTTCGCCATCGCTGCATCCTGGTACGTTTGGGTGGAAGGGACTAGAATGGGAAGAATCCAAAGTAAATTGATTTTGGATTGTATTATTGTCATTACTTCTGTGGTTCCTCCTGAGTTACCTATGGAACTTACTATGGCCGTGAATTCTTCTTTGGCTGCTTTGCAGAAATTCTACATTTATTGTACCGAGCCTTTCAGAATCCCATTAGCTGGTAGAATTGATGTTTGTTGTTTTGATAAAACTGGTACTTTAACTGCTGAAGATTTGGTGTTTGAGGGTTTGGCTGGTTTTAATCCAAAAGATATCCATCATTTATACACTTGTGATGAAGCCCCAAACACCACATCTTTGATTTTAGGATCTGCTCATGCTTTGGTGAAATTAGATGATGGGGAAGTTGTAGGTGATTCTATGGAACAAGCTACTTTGAAGGCTGCTAACTGGACAGTTGGTGATAAAGATTCTGTTGAAAGAACCAAAGATAACGGTAAAGTTGAAAAGATCAAGATCCTTAGACGGTTCCAATTTTCGTCTGCCTTAAAGAGATCATCTTGTATTTCTTCTGTTAACACTTTACAAGGCAAAAACTTGGTTTCTGTTAAAGGAGCTCCCGAAACATTACGTGATATGATTGATGACTTGCCTGAAAATTATGAAGATATTTACAAATCCTTCACTAGAGCCGGATCAAGAGTTTTAGCCTTAGGTTATAAATACATTGAACCTAATGTCAATGTTGTCAAGGTCAACAGAGGAGATGTCGAGTCTAAATTATTGTTTGGAGGGTTTATTGTGTTCCATTGTCCTTTGAAACCTGATGCTATTAGGACCATTAAAATGTTAAATGAATCTTCTCATCGTTGTGTAATGATTACTGGTGATAACCCCTTAACTGCTTGTCATGTTGCTAAGGAGGTGGCTATTACTACCAAAGATACCTTAATCTTAGATGCTCCAGAAGATCACCACGGTGCCACTGATGTCCATGATTTGGTTTGGAGAAACATTGATGAATCTGTCATTATCCCAATTTCTAGTTCCAGTAAATTGGATTCGGCTTTGTTCAAGAAGTATGATATTTGTATTACTGGTTATGCTATGAATTACTTGGAAAACCATGACCAAATTTTGGAATTATTGAAACATACTTGGGTGTATGCTAGAGTGTCGCCAGCCCAAAAGGAATTCTTATTGAACTCTTTGAAGGAAGCTGGATACAGAACCTTAATGTGTGGTGATGGTACTAATGATGTGGGTGCTTTAAAACAAGCCCATATTGGGGTTGCTTTGTTGAATGGTACTGAAGAAGGGTTAAAGAAAATTGCTGATAATAGAAAGATTGAAGCTACTGTTAAGGTCTATGAAAAACAGGTTGCTATTATGAATAATTGGAATAAGCCTCCACCCCCAGCACCTTTGATAATTGCCCATTTGTATCCACCAGGACCTTCTAATCCTAAATACTTACAAGCCATGTCTAATAAAGGGGTTGAAATTACCCCCGAAATGGAAAAGACTGTTGAATTGGCTATGAAATCTGGAAAGACTCTTAACTTACAAAAGAGTACTAATGGATCTAATCCTGGTATGGCTGATGCATTCTTAAACGCTTTGAACGATGCTGAAGATGAAGATGAAGCACCAACTCTTAAGTTGGGAGATGCTTCCGTTGCAGCACCATTTACTTCGAAATTGGCCAATGTGTCCACCGTGACTCATATTATTCGTCAAGGACGTTGTGCTTTGGTGGCCACTATTCAAATGTACAAGATTTTGGCTTTGAATTGTTTAATTTCTGCTTACTCTTTATCAGTGTTATATTTAGCTGGAATCAAATTCGGGGATGGTCAAGCTACTGTGTCAGGTATTTTGTTGTCGGTTTGTTTCTTGTCTATTTCCAGAGGTAAACCATTAGACAAGCTTTCCAAGGAAAGACCTCAAGATGGTATTTTTAATAAGTATATCATGGGATCTATATTAGGACAATTCGCTATCCATATTATTACTTTGGTGTACATTACCCACGAGATCTATATTTTAGAACCAAGAGAACCACAGATTGATTTGGAAAAGGAATTCACCCCATCTTTATTAAATACCGGGATGTTCTTATTACAATTAGCCCAACAGGTATCTACGTTTGCTGTTAACTACCAAGGATTACCATTTAAAGAAAGCATTTCCCTGAACAAGGGTATGTATTACGGGTTGTTAGGAGTGGCTGGTTTGGCCCTTGCTGGTTCCACCGAGTTCATGCCAGAATTGAACGAGGCCATGCAATTTGTCAAAATGGACTCCATTTTCAAGACCAAGTTGACTGGGTCTATTTTGGTTGATTTGGGAGCTACCTGGGGTATTGAAGTAGTGTTGAAATACTTGTATATGAACTCAGCTCCTGCTGATATTGCCGTTAGAGATGATTAGGCTGTTGATAGATATTCGTTATACATTGGTTTGTGTCTATAAAATTTGAATATACGTTACAGTGCAATTTTGTCAAGGACATATAAATAGTTTAGCTCACATAAATAGTGTAGCTCACACAAATAGCAGCTCACACAAATAGCAGCTCACACAAATAGCTTAGCTCACAGTGCCAATAACTCCAAGTCATGGGACCTGTTTAGTCGATAAACTTTGACCACTGATAGTTCATTTCTGGTGGTGATAGTTAATACCAGCTGTGATAACTTGGATTGTATTAGTTTCAAACAGTCGAGAATCTCGTCGTTGTGAATAGGATAGCTAAGACTGTCCTTGATCAACTGAACGAGCCGTGCTAGTGGATAGCTCTTCATGGCGTCATTGTTTTCCCCATTTATCTGGGCCAAGATATTGTATATCTGGGGGAGTTTATCTCCAAGAAACTTATCGCGTCTAATTTGTGGAGTGTCTTCATTGGCCTGTTGTTTAAGGTGAGCTTCTTTTAGCTTGATACGTTCTAGCAACGATAACCCATTGCTCTGAGCTTGTTGTTTGCGTTCATCTTTTGGTTTGAACATGAACTTGGACGAATCGTTCTTCAAACTGACTGTAGGTTTAGTGACTTTGTTAGGCGATTTGGAGTTAGGCGATTTGGAGTTAGGCGATTTGGAGGCTGCCGATTTGACTGAAGAGTTTGAAATGGCCCGATGTTGAACAATGATATCTTCCATGATAGGAATATCTAAAGCTTTTGCATGTGGATGCTGTTGGATCCATTCATTCAACCCTTCAATAAACTGGGCTCTACGGGCTTGTAATGACAGATTAAACTGGTGTATAGGCTGGAATAAGGCTATTCGAAACGGAGAAGCATCCTTCACACCAACAGGCGCTACAAGCTTGTAGCAACACTTCTCTATTTGAAATAAGCGAAGGAAATCGTCTAGTTTTACCTTTTTGCTTAGCAATTGGGACGCTTTCTCGAAGAGCTGATGACTGGTGATGAGCTGTGAATGATTGGAATAGTGTAAAGATACGACGGAGTCGATGGCTTTGTGGATTTTACAGAGGTGTAGGAACACCTCTGAAGATATATGAGGGTGCTGGATTAAGTTTATGTGTCGAGGTTCTGACATTCTGTAATAGAATTCAGTGTGTAGTTATTAACTACTTGTAGCTATCTCTGAGTACAGTTCGAATCGTGAGACGCGCTCACCAAATAAGGACGTGTTGATAAGAGAAACTGGAACCCAATTTGGTATGAAGCCAAAAGAAGAAACAAATAAACGAGGATAGAGGTTGATAAGAGTACAGAGGCAGATAGAAGTAGATAGAAGTAGATAGAAGGTAAAAGGCTCTATGAATCGATACGAAGACAAAGTTCTAGAATCTATTTATGGTTTGGGTACCTGAAATTGTGATTCGTCCACGACCGAGCCCTCTATTGTATGATGTAATGGATCGAAGATATGAGAATACCACGTAGCCAATTGAACAATATCTTCGGGAGGTGAATGACCAGGAGAGATGAATTGAGAGAACACCGAGAAGCAAATAATACTTGATTTGAAATATTGGAGCAATTGAACTAAGTAAGTAATTGATCAATACCGAATCAATTGAATCAGTAATGAATCACAGCATCAATTGAAACAACTCAGGAAACAATTGATAACCATGAATTGATAATCAACCGAGATTGAGAGATCAAGAGGTCCATGAGATTCTACACGTCACAATTAACAATAAACACTAGTATTAGCTATAAACTACACAATCTAACTTAGTCCTTTTCTTTCTTAGCATCTTCTTTTTGATCTTCCTTGTAGTTTGCGTAGGCAGCCTTAGCTTTTTCAGTGTTGGTACCTTCAGTCTTTTGGAAGGTTTGGAAAGCTTCCTTAGCATCTTCTTGGAATTCTTTCCCGTCTTCAGTCTTTAAAAATTCTTTACCTTTGTTAACGAAATCCATTTTCTTAATATATATTTAAGTTGATGAATAAATAAAAAATGCGGCAAATGGTGCTAATTTATAGTTTCCACCAACTGATGTCGAGAATCGAAAAGAGCTTGAAATTTCACCTATTTATTTCCTCCCCCTTTCCAATTGACCAATTAAGTAATAAGTTACACCACTTAGCATTGATTATACACAATCTCAGAACAATACGCAAAGGACCCCTCATAACGGGGGATTGTGGCAGTGCACGACACCACCAAACCCGTCGTAGCCACGAGAATCAGTGGATCCCTCTCTTATAGGGTGAGGGTGTTGGTTCCATAACCCTGATTGGAGAGGGTGCGCCAACGCTGGTTAGGCAGGGTTGCTAGCGAGATGGTTAGCCAGGGTGTCGTAACCTGGACCAATTGCAGATGTTGATAGCCTCGAAGTGCACACGATTTAGAACTTAGACGAGATACATTCACATGTTGCAATTGAGTGGATGCCAGTGAATTAGTGGTGGGAGGGAGACATGGTGGGAGGATGTTTCTGTAGTGTGAAGTACAGGAAAACTATAATTGCTGTGTTATCTTGGAACTCATATGCTTTCCAGGATTGAGAGGGGCACGAATATGGCCATATTGTTTGACGGAATGTCGCTTTCACTTGTGTATCAATGTATATTAATTATCTACAACATTCTTCAGCCTTACAACTTCAATTTCTGTAAGATCTCTATGGTTTGCTCATATCCTTCTATTTCGGCCTTGTAGTTTTCGGCTCTGGTATAAGCAGCTTCTTTGGCTTGAGGTTTGGTCTTTTCGGTGAACTTGCTGATGGATTCTTCGTTCTTCTTACTGAATTCGGTGGCAGTAGTCAACTTCTTTTGAACCTTGGTGATCTCAGCATCAATGTCGATTTGTCCCTTGACCAATAAGTGGACATTACACTCTTTGTTAATGGCTTGTAAGGCACAACCTGATTCAATATCTTGAGGTTGTTTGACCACATGAACAGTTTCAACACCCTTAATCAAAGAAACAATAGAATCCTGCTGTTCAGTGGCCACAGTGTAGATGGATTCGTTAGAAGCTTCAATGTAAAGCTTTCCGTTCTTCAAGATATTGTATTGAGCCAACACGGATCTGGCCCCTTTAGCGATTTCCAATACTAATTCGTAAGCTTCTAAAGACTTCACGTCGTCAAATTCAGACTTATAAACCGGGTAAGGAGCTTTGGTGATGGTTACGATGGATTCTCCCTCACGTCTTGGTAATCTTTGGAACATTTCTTCGGTTACAAAGGGCATGAATGGGTGGATTAATCTCAAGGCTCCATCGATACAGGTGTATAAAGTGTCTTGAGCCGACTTCTTCTGAGAATCAGTTCCATCTTGAATGATGGATTTGGAATTTTCAATGTAAACGTCACATAAATCGTACCAGAAGTTGTATACGGCATTGGTAGCTTCAAAGAAGTCACGGGCGTCTAAGGATTCGTTAACAGCAGCACTAGCTTTGGTTAATTTATGTAAAATCCATTTTTCCACTAACGATTCTTTACCAGTCAATTGAGAGGTGGCTGGTGGTTTATAATCCTCGCCTAATCTTCCTAAGACGAATTTGGTAGCTTGGTAAATCTTGTTACAGAACTTTCTGTAACCCTCGACTCTTAAAATATCTAAATTGATATCTCTTCCACCAGTGGTATAAGCACACAAAGCAAATCTTAAAGCATCGGTACCACATTCGGGGATTCCTTTAGGATAAGAAGCTTTTTGTCCTTCCATAGCCTTCTTCAATTCCTTTGGATCTAAGTTTCCTACCAATAATTTATCGTGTAATTCTTGTAATTGAATACCGCTAATCACATCATTTGGATCAATGACATTACCTAAAGATTTAGACATTTTTCTACCTTGAGCATCCCTCACTAAAGAGTGACAGAATACTTCAGAAAACGGCGATTTTCCGGTCAAAGTAACTCCTAATAACACCATTCTCGTGACCCAGAAGAACAAAATATCCCACCCGGTTTCCAATAAGGACATAGGGAAGAACTTTTGCATATCAGCACTTTCGTTTGGCCAGCCTAAGGTGGAAAATGGCCACAATCCGGAAGAGAACCAAGTATCTAAAACGTCTTCATCTTGGTTCAAACTGAACTTCTTACCGGCAAATTTCTTATTGGCCTTTTCTAAAGCTTCTTCGTAGGTTCTACCAGCAACCCAGTAGTCATTATTCAGGGCATCACATTCTTCTCCTTCAATGGTGACAAAATATACTGGACATCTGTGTCCCCACCATAACTGTCTGGAGATACACCAATCTTGAATGTTCTCTAACCATCTGAAATAATCGGCTTCGGAAACTTTTGGAGATATTTTTAATTCACCAGACTTGACGACGTCCATGGCCTTGGTAGCCATTTCTTGTTGGTTAACCCACCACTGAGGTTTCAATAATGGTTCAATAACATCTCCAGATCTGGAACAAGTAGGAATAGTCATTTCGTTGTCTTTTTGTTCCACTAATAAGCCTTTTTCCTTCAATTGAGCAATCACCTTATATCTGGCGTCAAATCTTTTGACCCCCTTCCATTCAGGACCACAGTTATCGTTCAATAATCCGTCATCGGTATAAATATTGATGAACTCCAACTTATTTCTCTTACCAGTACTGTAATCATTTTGATCGTGAGCAGGAGTGATCTTGACAGCCCCAGTTCCGAATTCCATATTCACGGTTTCGGCGTCGGTAATAATAGGGATCTTTCTATCTACAAATGGATGCTTAACAAACTTCCCGTGTAAATGCTTGTAACGATCATCTTTAGGATGAACAGCTACCCCAGTGTCCCCAAAGATAGTTTCAGGTCTGGTGGTAGCCACGACAATCTTTTCATCACTTCCATCGACTGGGTAAGCAAAATAAGTCAATACACCAAATTCAATCTTAGAATCATAGCCTGGAACAGATAACAAGGTTCTTCCGGTGATATTTTTGTTGTCAACTTCTATATTGGAGATGGCCGTATTCAACTTAACCGACCAATTGACCAACCTATTGTCTCTGTAAATGATTCCTTGTTCGTGTAATCTCACAAAGGCTTCATTAACAGCCTTGGTCAACTCGGGACTCAAGGTAAAAGCTTCTCTACTCCAATCATAAGAAGCCCCTAATTTATGGAATTGTTTGGTAATACGCTTATGGTAATCTTCTTTCCAATCCCATACTTTAGCCACAAAGTCTTCTCTAGTGAAATCGTGTCTGGTTTTCTTTTCTTTGGCCCAAATTTGCTTCTCCACAACAGATTGAGTAGCAATCCCAGCATGGTCAAACCCTGGAATATATAACACGGTTTTACCCTTCATTCTGTTGAACCTGATTAAGGTATCTTGTAAGGCCACGGTCAAGGCGTGTCCAATATGTAAAGCACCAGTGATATTGGGTGGAGGAGCAGGAATGGTGAAAAGGCCCTCTGGTTTAATATCGCCAGTTTCGGTGTATTCCGGCTCGAAAAACCCTTGCTGGACCCACCAGTCGTACCAAGAACTTTCGACATTCTTAGGGTTGTAAGCCTTAAACGCTGGGTCATCTAATGACACCAAAATCTTCTTGTCTCCTGGCTTGGTTTGATCTATGAATTCAGGAACTGGTTCCACGGGTTTCTTTTCCTTCTTTGGTTTTTTGGGTTCTTTGTCTGACAGCTTGGTGGCAGCGGCATCCTCGGCCTGCTTGGCTTTTTTGGCATTGAATTTGGCCATTTTTTCGGCCTTTTTCCGTTCCTTCTCCAACTCTTTAGCAGACTTTGGCTTAGGTGCTTCAGCGGTCTCCGGAAGATTCTTGATTTCTTCAGTCATAGCGGACGATGAGTAGTGAGGCAAATAGCGTGATGGATATCGAGGTACGAGTGTCCAGTGTGATGGAATACTAACAAGTCGGGGAAATAACTTACGATGACAGATACGGGACCCAAGTCTTATTAGCATAAAGGTATGGAAAATTTTTCGCGTGAGTCAGTGAGATAGCGATAGTGTGAGTGAGTCAGTGCGTGTGGGTCGGTGCGTGCGAGAAATGGGAAGGAAATGGTACGGCGTGGTGGGAGTGAGCGAGATGAGGAGACGAAGACAGCACAAGAGTCGGAGATATGAGTCCAAATTAAGTCACAGAGCTATGAGACATTCATTGCGATGTAAAGAAGTACATTAAGAGGTGATGAAAGGAGGATAAGTCGGAAGCAGATAGACGTAGGCTGTAGAGCTCAGAGAGAGACAGATTAGTGTAAACAGAAAGTATGAACAACGTAGGGTAGATAACGTAGATAGGTAAAGGTCTAAGTGAGCTCAATGATCATCAGCTAGCAGCTGTAGGAGTATTAACGGAGGTAATTAGTACAACGCCGGTGAATTGAATAATGTGTAGTGTAGACAAATAGCTGACAAAAAAATATAATTCTTGCAAATCTGTTATTGTAGTTCTACAGAAATTATGATTCTTACTCTATATATATATATATATATATACCACTTGAACCTCCTTAACTGGAGGCATATATCGAAAGAGCTGTTTAGTTTAGAAGACAACCACTTATTCTTAAGAAAATTAAAGAGCTCTTTCTAAACAATGATTTATTACCTTTAGGAAATAATGGGGCGTATAGAGTGTCAAAATCTATTAACGTATACCCCAACCACCACTCTAAGCTCTAATTCTCCCATCAAGGGCCAAGTCAAACCCAGTGACTCTGGGTCCATCACCTTGTGATATTTCAAGTTTTGCAGCCATTGAGTCCGCGCACAAGTGGGGGCACTGTGGGGGATGTTGCAAATGTGCTGCCACTAAACCACCGACTTACTTGCTTTTCATATCCGTACTAAGCCATTTGGTAGTACTGTTTGGTTTATTTTCATTGGTCTTCTTGAAGATTGACTCAAAATCGTCATTCAACACTGATTCCAAATGCTTAGTTCTTTCAGTATTAGGAGTCTCAAGTCTAGCCTTCATGTTCTTAGAAACACCAGCATTTGTATTTGTATTAATAGACAAATGAGTAGCATTCTTCACTAAACCTAGCCCTACATCTTCTCCAAATGCATTGGTGTAGCTATCTTCTTTATTCCCGAAAGCCATTTGATTTTGGGCTTTTGCCAACTCTGAAGTTCTGAACCTAGCTTTAGTCTTTTGTAGCTTTTTGCCTCCTCTTCGTTTAGATTTATACTCACTTGGTTTAGGTAGCGGCTTTACCATGGTAGACTCTGGTGGAGCCAAAAGTTTATCTATCTTTTGGGTGATTTCCTGCCGATATTGAAGCCCCAATTCTCCATTTGGGGTGGTCTTAGACATATCTATACGAGCTGCTAAAATCACTTTCCCACTTACAATTCTCATGGCCAGTTTAATTACATTCGGCGGAAGGTACTTTATTAGATCATTTTGATATAAATACCCCTTTTGCACTCTGGCTTGACTTGACCCTGAATTGGTAGTACTTAGTTCTTTAACTCCTAACGACGGGACATTACACGACGGGATGACACACAATTGGTTTAGAGATCCAGCACTCATTAGCAATTGTGCAGCGGTAATGGATCCTAGGAGGTTTGACAAGTTTGGTGTAAACTTGGTTAACTTCTTTTGGATAAATTCGGAGAGCTGTTTTAAAAGTCCATCCAAAGTGAGCACCATATCACAAGAAGCTTCTATTGCTGTCATTTTTCTGTCCAGAACGGAACTTGGTTCCAGGGGCGAATTTATTCCACTCATCATAACTACTAGAATCTTGTCATTGGGCAAGATCTGTCGTAAATCCTGCTCATAATTCTTGATATTCTTCACATCTTCTTTAAGCATTTTCACTACTTTAATATAATCCAAAGAATTTGGGATGATACTTCCTAACTCCGGAAACACTCTGGCATATCCCTGGGAAATGAACTTCAACAAAAACTCCATTTCATGATTTATAACCGTGATAATCTGGTTTACTTGTAAGAGAAACTTATATTCGTCATTCTCATAGTCTGAAAAGGATATCAACTGTAAGAAATCTGATTGCTCGTCATTAAACGAGGAGATCTTTTTCTCTATGTCTTCCTGTAATCCAGGGATTTTTAAGTGCTCGAGGGGGTTTGCTATGTTCTCATAATCAAGCTGGTTTAATTGCTGCTGGTGGTTCAAAGGATTACTTATAAGTGATTGTAAGTCCAGGTTTTGAGGCGATGGACATCCATGTGAGGTTATTGAAGGTTCTGAGGTGTTTACATCCAGCTCCAGGTCCAGCCCGCTTCCGAAATCGTTCAATAAATCTTGTTCCAAGCTCATACAACGTTGTGCAAAACCGCTATACACTGTTAGTTAAGTGAGACTGTTAGTGAAGTGAGAGTGCGAAGAGATGAGCATCGGTCGCTAACAATTTTCAGTTTCACAGTAATCGCAACAGTAAAGCATGGTAAAATTACAGTCAGGAATTTTGCCGAACGTCGATGGGTCCGCCCAGCTAGAAGATGGTGACAGTAAGGTCATTGTATCAGTAAGTGGGCCGATCGAGCCGAAAATCAAACAAGAACTCCCTAATATGGCCAGTTTGGAAATTGTCATAAGACCATCATTAGGAGTTCCTACAACTCGAGAGAACTTGATGGTGGATAAATTAAGATCGATATTATCCAACTTGATAGTAAGGTATAAGTATCCTCGGCAGTTGATCCAGATTGTCGTGCAAGTGTTGAAGAAAGACACAGACGAAGTGATAATCAATAACCATCCCGGCACAGTTGATGATTTGAATGTGTTTAATTCTGAGTTCAAGAACATCATCAACTGTTGTTATTTCGGGTTGTTGGACGCTAATATCGGATTATATGAGAGTTTCATAGCGATCAGTCACGGAATAATCGACAATAATATAGTTTTGAATCCCGATCTATCGCAGTTAATCGCCAGCAAATCGACCCATGTTATGGTTTTATCTATAACTGATGGAAAACCAGATAAGATAGTCTATATCGACAGCAATGGGGATTTTACTGAAGCCCAATTATTAATGGTGGTGGATAAAGCGTATACTGAAGCACAACCGTTATTTGAAGAGTTTAGACAGTTGATAGAGCATAAGGTAGAAGAGGATTTTGTGTGGAAGAATTGATTGTAATGCTGTAGACCAGTTTCATAGAAAACATACCAATATAAGCCGTTTATTAAACATCTATTACACTTTAATACAATGTAGACAAAGGATTAGTGTTGTTCCCACCCATTAGATTCAATGAAGCCTCATTAAACTTATTGTTTGGATTCATCTTGTGTTTGAAGGTGAAGCCAATGAAATTGGAATTCTTTTGCTTTCTGGAATTCACTAACAATTTCTCATTATAATTCTGTCTATCAAATACGTCCTTATATTTAAGCATAGATTCCTCGTCTTCAAAGTCATCAAAATACCCCGCGTCTTCGTCGTTATCCAATTGAGGAGTAAATGGAGCGGAGTTGTTTCTTAAAGTATCCCAGTCGCTAACATCGCTGAAGTAGGCCATTTTTTTGATTTGCTCGAAATTTTTGAATCTCAAGTTAGGAGAAGTTATCAATTTTTTGATTAAATTCCAGGTTCTGTCACTGAAAACATATCTCCCATCCTTTGTTTGGGGCCTTCTCAAGGTTTTCTCCCAATGCTTTAAATTATAGTAAGTTTCTTCCAGTTTAGACCCGGAAAAGGGAGGATAGCCACATAAACTTTCGAACAATATACAGCCCAAAGACCAATAATCTATGGTGAAGTCGTAGTTATTTCCTTCTAAGACATCCAAGGCCATATAATCTGGAGATCCCACTATAGAGTTAGCAAAGTTGTTGTTAAGATTTTGGAAGCTTTTAAAGATTTTTTGACGTTCATTGATGTTAATAGATGGTAATTCGAAGTTATCCATTTTGTTAATGTTTTGGTAGTGCTTTAATTTCAATTTCATACTTTCAATCCGCTCGTTAGAAATAGACCCAGAAGCCAACCCGAAGTCAGTTAATTTGATATGACCTTTGGAGTCGATTAAGAAGTTTTCCGGCTTCAAATCTCTATGAATATATCCCAATTCATGTAAAGCATTGACCCCACAAAACATTTCTGTGATATAAAATCTGGCGTGAGGTGGAATCAAATAACCGGTGTTATTTAATAAGGTTCTGAAATCTCCACCAGGAACAAATTCCATGGCCAAAAACACCTTTTCGGAGTCTTGGAAAGCATATAACAACTTAACCAACCAGTCAGATCTGGTGTTAGTCAAAATATCTCTTTCGGTTAACACATGTTTAGTTTCATTCAACTTAATCAACAAACTCTTATTCAAAATCTTTAAAGCGCAGATTTCTTTGGTATCCTTCTTTTTGGCTAGAAACACCTGTCCATAACCACCTTGACCCACTTGAGTAATCATTTCGAAGTCTTTGTGTTTTGGCTTCAATCTTCTCTTTCTTAAGTAAGCTCTTTCTCTGCTGATATAGTTCTTCCACTGTAAGTACTTTTCGTTGTTTGACAAGTCTGGTTGGGCCATAAGGGTTGACTCGATCTTTTTGGTCCGTTCTCTTCTGTTAATGACATAATCAAACTTGTCACAGTAATAGTCTAAAAAGAATAATTGACAAACATTAGACAATCTTTGAGTCTTGGTGGAGATCTTGATAGGAGGGTTTTGGTTACCATTGCTCCGGAAGCTGGGAGATCCGTGAACATTGGTGTGATGAACGGGTGTTTGGGGACTGTGGGGAGACTTAAAGGGCGACCTGGAGCTTTTTGTAGGAGAGTTAAGGGGAGTGATATTCTCTTTGTTTAAGGAATCGATTTCCATTAACGACACATTTTCCATGGAATGGGAGATTTCTTCCATGATTTCGAGTTAAAACAAAACCAGGTTAGGGAGAGTAGCTAAATGAAACCAATCAAACGGTTGAGGGGTAAAGAAGAAAAGTGCAAAATCCGTAGATGTTGGTTTATATAACAAAGTTGCAAAAAGATTTTATGTTTACAAAGTGTGAGATTTGGGAAAGGAAATTTTGCAGGCGAAACGTCGCGCGACATTTATAATGAATGTCGCATTATTAGCAGTTGAGTGAAGAGTATGTACAGCTTGACAGAGCAAGCGACAGAGTTAGCAGGCATCGGATATAACAGGTAACAGATATAACAGGTAACGAATATAACAGGTAACAGATATAACAGGTAACAGATATAACAGGTAACAGATATAACAGAAAATACATAAAAAGCAAATATATAACAGAAGATACATAAAAAGCAAATATATAACAGGTAACAGATATAACAGGTAACAGACAAGCACTTAACTCACTTGACACAGTTCGTCTGTGTCCCACGCTCCCACTATTACTTCACAACACCAGTCCCAATCATATAACGTCAACCGGTGCCATGAATTATCTAAGAAATATCCTCTGTGGGGCAGGTCCTTACACTACCCTGAACAATCCATTCCCACAACCAGCCTTAACTCCATCTATTATTAGGCTACTAATATAATAAGTTGCGGATTATGGGCCCATAATCCCGTTGAAATGTGGCCGGGTAACCCCCTCATCCTTAGTGACCTGTAAGAGTTTTGCGAGATGCAATTTCTGGCAGCCCCACAATTGGTGTGGGTGAGATTAACTATCACCAACTGATTTAGTCAGCGAAATTGCTATAGCTCCGGGTAAATGAAGTTGCAGTTGTGGTTGTTGTTATAGCTGTTATGTTGTGTTCGTGTTTGCTGCTGCTATTTAGTTCAGCTCAGGTCAGCTGGAACTGTTAACTGAAGTCTTGTCAAATTGTAACATCTCCGTCCATCGCTTCGGTCCATCTCGGACTACGGTGGATTTGGCGAGGGTTTGCTTCCGCGTTCTCCTAGATACTTCTCTCATTGGAAGAAAATATTTTAAAAGTCCGAGCGCTCAACATTTTTTGTGGGGTTACCAGCTATAAATACAAGGACATTCGCTGTACTTCAGAAGCTTAGATATTATCGTGCTGATTAGAGAAATCTCTTTTTATTTATATTATTTATTATGTCAGACTTAGAAAACCAACAACCTACCGAACAGGTCTTATCCATTAACAACAACGATACTGGAGAAAAGCACAAGGTGACTCAGGTCAAGACCGACGGGGAATATGTGCAATTCGGACATGAAAGATACTTGAGATCGGAATTAGTGGAAGCTTTCGGGGGGTCTTTTAACCCGGGGTTATCTCCACCACCTAAACATGATTTAGCTAATCCTGGTCCATTGGGATTGAGTGCTTTCGCGTTGACGACGTTTGTGTTGTCGTTAATTAACTGTGGTGCTAGAGGGGTGACTATTCCTAATATTGTTGTGGGGTTGGCATACTTTTATGGAGGGGCCATTCAATTGATTGCTGGGATGTTTGAAATCGCTGTGGGTAATACCTTTGGGGGTGTAGGGTTATCATCTTATGGAGGTTTCTGGTGTGCATGGGCTGCGATTCAAACCGAGAGTTTCAATATTGTTAGTGCTTATGGTGAAGAAGAGAAAGAATTGTCCAATGCTTTGGGGATTTTCTTGCTTGGATGGTTTATTTTCACGTTTTTCTTGATGTTGTTGACATTGAAATCGACATTGGCTTTCTTTTCCATTTTTTTCTTCTTATCGATTACATTTTTGTTGTTGGCCATTTATGACTTTACCGGGCATGATGGTGTTCACAAGGCTGCTGGGGTGTTCGGTATTATCACTGCATTTGCGGCGTGGTATAATGCGTACGCCGGTATTGCCAATTCTCAGAACTCGTATATTACTGTCAAGGCTCTTCCTTTACCAGATTTGGAGGCTAAAAAGCAGAAGTAAATTTAAAGGAACCTGATATTTACTGATTATTTATTATGTTTGATTACTTAATTATTTATTTATTTATTTATTTATTTATTGATTGATTGTTTGGTTTACTCAACTATAGAATGTAGCACAGCATAAGCACAGAATTAACACAGGATGAGCAAGAGTTAACGCAGCATCAGGCTTAGCGTTGAGCCGATGCAGGCTTACTGTAAGGCTTAGTATTAGGCTTAGCTTTCAAATATGTCTTCGTCTATGCCTGGATTATGCTTGAATGGACTCACATGATTGTGGTAGTGTGTATACCATATACTCATAGTCTGTGCGCCTTGGTTAATTGGTTGCAAATTTAATTGTACACCAACTATTAGTTCCCGTAGCTCCTACTCTTCCCTATAAGTTTCTATGCCCCTCTGTTATTTTCAATTGTTTCATTTTGTGCTAGTAAAATTTTGTGCTAGTAAAGATTTAAATATCCAGCAAGTCGTTTTTTCAATGAACGACATGTTGTCTAGCCAAAGACTGAAGCTTAAGAAATGGGCAAATGTTGTTCAGATACTACCCGTTAACTAATTGAGATAAACATCAAAGTCAAGAAAGGACTACTTTGTACGACAAAACCAAAATTATGATAAGAATTGTTTGAAGAGAACTCAAACCGAAGGAAGAAGAAATAGTACAGTTGATAGTGAGGCTATAGTTTGGGTTTAGCTGTAACCCTGAAGACACCTATGCTTCAATGTATACGAGGGAGTAGGTTGAGGAAGAGGGAATACAGGCGTCAGGGATTATAGTATTCTACTCAAGGTGAATTGAGTTATTCTTACTATCACTTATGGTTTTGCGGTTTACACTGGAGACAGCAAGGGTGTTGGGGTAGCGCACTACTGCCGCCAGAGGAAGCTTTTAAATCCACGCTTAAACTTGCACCGTTAGTTTCAGGGGTACGTCAGTGTTCCATTAGAGTTGCGTTTACACTAATGTGTTACTAACGCGTTTAAGCGAATACATTGACTTGTCATTGACTTGTGTATAGATTTATAAAGATTCTGCCTAGAGGTTCCGCATTTGACTCGTACATGAAGTACTGCTGTGTGTGTGCATATCTGCATTTCAGCTGCATTTCGACTGCGTGTCTGCATGGTCTTTTGCAACCCGGAACTGTTGTTTTACTCTTCCTTTACTTCATTAACCTTTTGATTCTTGATTATGGTAAAAACCAGGTGTATTCACTTGGCGCACGTTTCCGTGTCAAATCAGATCAACGAAGTAATTTTTGCCAAATCGCACTAGTCACTCACTAAACCTTATTTTGGAGCACTAACCCCTTGCAGCTTAATCAAATTCCCCAAGTCTGCCCTTAAGCCTTCCCCTTTTCTTGAAACTGGCTCTTGATGTGCTGTATGCAAAAATGACAATGGGTACAATGAAATTTTTTTGGCTTCACATGTGTGAGTTTCCCACGTGGAATGGCTGCAAAAAATCGCTAACAGTCAAACTTTGTTGCAGAGCAACGAAATGATTGTTTTGGGGAAATTAATGGGTATGTAACCAATAACAGAACCAAATCAAGAACTGTTACTACAATTGTATGGATCGAATCACCACGTTGAATGCGCCAAGGTTCTTGACTGTTGCCTATGTTAACCGTTGTTTAACACCGTTGCAGCACGTTTTGCAGCAGGTTCTCTTCGTATAAATACCTGTGTTTTCATCGTTGATATAGCTCTTTAGGGTAGAAATGTTTAAATTATTAACTGCTTGTTTAGCTGCTACAGTTGCCATGGCTGCTCCGGCTCCACAGCCAGGACCATCAGAACCTAATGGGCCATTTGCTTTCAAGGTAGTGTCTTCCAACGTTAGATATGACGCTAGTGAAGGATCACGTTCTCCTCATGAAGAATCCTGGGATACCAGAAAGGCCGGTCAAATCAAAACTTTGAAAGAACAATCTCAACAATTGCCCACATTAATCGGAGTGCAAGAAGTGTTACATAACCAATTAGTTGATGTAATTGGGGGGCTCAATTCTGGCGATGGTTCTAATAGCTGGCAATTCTTTGGTGTTGGTAGAGATGATGGAAAAGAAGCAGGGGAATATTCAGCTGTGATCTACGATTCCAATCAATGGGAGTTGGTTAACGGGACTTCCAAATGGTTAAGTGAAACGCCAGATGAACCATCTCTTGGGTGGGGAGCTGCCAACATTAGAATTGTGTCGATTACAGAAATGAAGCACAAGCAAACCGGATCTGTAGTCAACTTTTTGAACACTCACTATGATCATAAAAGCGAATTAGCCAGAAAGGAATCATCTGAATTGATTGCTAAGTGGATTGAGCAGATTCCAAATGATTATCCTACCGTGCTTTCTGGTGATTTCAATTCTCAGAAGACCGACGATTCTTACCAGACATTGAACAACACTCTTGCTGATACTAGAGAAATTGCCAAAGTGAAAGAATCCCAACTTGCTACATATACTTCGTTTGAGCCTGATACCGAGCAAACTATTATTGATTTTATTTGGACTGGTAAAGATGCAAACACCCCAGGAGCTTCCACCATAGTCGAATCTTACAATGTCATAGACACCATGACTGAAGAGGGATACAGATTTTCTGACCACAGGCCGGTTATATCTACTTTTACGGTATTTTAAGATATATAGATTTAAAAAAGTTTAACAATAAAACGAGAGAATAAAGTTCTTGTAGGCATTTAGCTCGCACAATAAGAATGTTAGGTCAAGAGCTATCAAAGCGAGGCTATGCATCATGTTGCAGCTATACATATATTCCATGCAATGCCATGCAATGCATTCCAACCCATCGCGCCCGCCAAAATGGCTGCAAAAAATGGCTGCAGAGCCAAGCGTGCAGATCATCGCCGATCTACAAAATAATCCCAAGACAATCCCGACCTTTAGAGAACCAAACACAAAGTTAATTATCATTAGATTTAGATAAACATATATAATGTACAAAAGATAGGATTAATTACACCAAAACTTCTAGAAAATCCATCCCAAGATTTTATCATAGAACCATCTGAGATCCTTAGGATTTCCGTTAGCAGCTCTAAGGGCCTTAGTTTCTTCATCTTCGGCAGCCCACGCGTCCTCTTCAGCGTCAACCACATCCTTATAAGTGTGCATATCAGCTTCGCTAGATGGCACATGATGAGTTCTATTCCAGAACTTGAACCCGGCGTAGAATGCCAAAAACACTGGCAACACAATATATCCGGTGATAAAGTTCTTGTACCCAAATGGTGACCCCAAGAACACAGTGAAATTCTTGATGAGGATAATCAAAATACAAATAGATAAGGCAAAATAACTCCCATATGGCTGTAATGGAGATTTGTAAGCCAAATCTCTCTTTCTATCAATTCCTTGGGCATCACAGGCCCTCATAAACCGAATATGAATGATTAAAATGCATGTCCATGCCAATAACCCACACAATGAAACAACATTAACGAAGTATCCAAACACTTCTGCAGAGTCAGATGACACCGTCATGTATGCCAAAAGACAAAACAAAAACGATAAGCCCACACCGTAGTAAGGAACTCCCATTCTATTAGTTTTGGAGAAGAATTTTGGTGCGTACCCAGCCACAGCTAACCCGTAAATAGTTCTGGAACAAATGTACATATCGGAGTTTGCTGCAGACAACACAAACAACATAATACAACCGTTAATCACATGGTCCAAACCGCCGATCTCAGCGTTTTTAATAGCAATCACAAATGGCGAAGCACTAGCGGTTTTACCACTAGCCCCCAATAATAATGGATCTTCTGGCGACACACACATCCCCAAGAATAAGATAGACAAAATGTAGAACACCACAATACGGTAGAATGTTAATCTAATGGCCTTAGGAATAGCTACTCTTGGTCTTCTGCACTCAGCGAAGGTAATCCCACACAATTCCGTTCCTAAATATGCAAACACTGCATCAACCAACACAGAAACAAATGAAACAAATCTTCCTTTTGATCCTTCAATCACTAAATCCTTGGATCTGTCTCTGTAAATTAAGAAGGCACCAGGTTTATTCCAATATCTAAACCCGGTTCTTTCTCCGGTAGGACCACCTCCCAAGGCAATAATCCACAATAAGAGAATCAAACCCAAACAGGTGAAAACCTTCAACAAACTTAACCAAAACTCGATTTCTCCAAAGAACCGGATCCCCAAGATGTTGACTGTTAAGATAAGCAACAAGAAAATCGTGATCCAGACCCCGGGATTCAATCGTTCAGCAGAAACCCAATATTGTACTGTTAACGACCCGGCCACCAACTGATTGGCAGGGATAATCAAATACTTAAAGAGATAAACGTAACCACAGGCAAACCCCAAAGCTGGGTCCACGTACCTGTTACAATAACCGGTAAATCCATCAGCTAACGGCACAAAAGTAGCCACTTCCCCTAAAGCCGTCATAACCATGAACACCACGAACCCCACCACACCGTAGGATGTAAGAATGGCACCAGGCCCGGCCACTTGTAAGGCCCCACCGGTCCCAATTAACAACCCAGTTCCTAAAGCACCACCAAGAGCAATCATGGAAACATGTCTAGCATGTAAACCTTTTTTCAATTCATGGCCGGAGTCTAAGCCCACATTGGAGGGGTTGGACCGGGCGATGGTTAAGTTGTAGTCATCTGTGTGTCTACTGATGAACGACTGAGAGTCGACGTGTTTTTCTTCGTCTTTAGACATGATGAATGAAAAAATCCTCGTTTAACGGGGTTTGGTGCGTTTATATAATAAAAGATATACGGCGAGTGGAGATACAAGATGAGATGCACCGAAAATTTATGCCAGAGATGAGGCAAGGTTAGGGCTTTTTCGCGGCGCAATGCTATGAGAGGAATCTTATTCGCTGTTGGTGCAGACATTATCGTTATCAGTTATACTTTCTTTTTTTGGTTACTGCATTATTTTCTACACGACGCACCGACGATCATGGCTTGAAGGGTGGCTCAAACATCGAGAAGACTGGCTTAGGTCTTGAAGGGCTGTTGATGGCAGATTAGGAGGTGGTCATATTGGATTAGGGTAATGAGGGAAACGCTAGTGACCCGAAGACCCCTCATACAAAGAACGAAAATATTGTGTGGACCGTTGAAGAGGGGAGGTTTTTTTTTTTTCCGGGTACTGAAGGACTTCCTGCATAAAGCTGTACGGGGTAGGTACAAGGCCCGGACTGCGCTGCACAAGGGTGCCCCAGCCGTCACCGTAACACTAAAACCTGAACATCTTCGGCACCATGTAATCACAATCCTACACATACGCCTAAAAGTCCTGCACGCGCTACGAACCCCAAGACATTTTGACAAGGTTTATTGGCATTTTTATAGGCAATCTTTGACCAGAAGCATAGATAAGTACACGATAAGTGGCATTTTCTATTTAGAGTTTCTTGTATTTCTATGTGTTGAAGTTTTTATTCCGGGGTTTTCTGAAGGGAACTGGGAAGGTACTGGGATGGAAATTGCTGGAATCACTTGCAAGGCATGTCGTCGTATTTGCGGACTTCGGAAGTGCCTCCGTCTTGTATGGCCTCCGGGGAAACTAATAATTTGTGTCTTGAGCCAAGAAAAGGGTTTATCCTTACCGGATATGTCGTGCATAAAACGTTATGAGAGATAAGCGTTTCATTTGCAGATCGGGAAATAATAACAACTTCGTTGCTTTGATTGACGGTGGTTGACTAATTGGTGGTGGCTAGGTTGTTAATTGGATGATAGATAGCCGTTGGTTCACAATGTAATTGGGACAAAGGTTTTGGTTGGCATGGAATTTGTTGGGATGTGGGAGTGAGGATGTCGTTCCCCTGGAGGTGAGTGGTGAGAATGTCGTCCAGCGTGTGACTGTCAGTGAATCGTGTGACTGCCGTACCAAAAGTGGGCACTAGGGATGCGGTGTGAACTTCCTAAGGAAGTGGTGTGTGAATTTCCTAAGGAAGTGGTGTGAATGTCGTGCCACTCGGAACATTTAGTCACATCATTATGTGGTGCAATATTTCATGGTTGTCGCTTATTATTGAATGTCGTCTACTGTCAAATTCAATTGCTGCAAATCGCACGGCTGAACCTCTCCAGCCTATTTATTAACTATTAACTAAAAGAATTAAAACCTAATTGAAACAAATATCCGCCATTTTGTATAACACTTTCCACACAATACCCTTCCTTCTGGGCTTAGCTGCAAACATTTCTTCTTCAATGGCTTCTTCTTCATCGATAAGGGCTTTCCCGGTAGTGATATCTGCTTCCATATCTGATCTGAAATGGGTCTTCTTGAAGAATTTCCAGAACACAAATAAGCAAATGAAGAATACGGGGGCAAAATAAGAAGTGAATAGAAGGGCCACTGAAAAGTTTCCAGGGAAGAAGATCCAGAATCCGTTGAAAAACAACACCAAGATATTAATGAAACACCCCATGTAAGTCATATAAGGATGAACAAATTTAGGGGGCCTGAAATAAGCATCGGTTTCCCAATTATTTCCTTGAGCTACAAATGCCCTTTTGAACTTGAAATAACACCACCACATACATAAATATGTCGTTAAGATCCCAGTGGTACTCAAGTTAATTAACCAGTTAAACACAGTACCCGTAGTTTTGGAGATACTCAAGTATGCAATACATGATACCAACATACATGCAATAACCGAATAAATAGGACACCCATTTTTAAGACATTTGGAAAAAAATCTAGGTAAGTAACCCGCCAAAGCAGCAGAATAAGCAGTTCTGGTAGCTCCATAAGTAAACCCATTACCACACGACCAAGCCGATAAAGCAATCACCACATTAACCAAAGAATCTAATCCATGCACCCCCACGGATTTGATCCCGATAACCCAGGGAGATGCAGCTGCCCCACTTTGTCCTGATGCCTGAGCATTCAATAAATCCTCATTGGTGGAAGCACAAATGGAATTCATAAAGAATAAACCCCCTAAATAAAACAAGTAAATCCGGATATAGGCTCTTCTCCCGGCCATAGGAATAGTCTTCCGAGGTCTTTCCACTTCACTGGCAATCATTCCAAGAAGATCAGATCCTCCACAACTAAAGGCCGCATAAATCGTCACCCTCCACCATGCGAGGAATCTCCCCGTGTTACCAGGAACCAAATATTCCTTGACCAAACCTCCCTTGGGCCAATTCTCAAACCCGTACGCGTCTCCTTTAGGATTCCCCCCACACATAGATATTAATGAGAACATCATAAGCCCCACGATTAATAATACTTTGGTGATGGAGGCCACAAATTCGATTTCTCCGTACCAATTAACTCCAAACACATTAAACAAGAGTGTAGAAACAAGGGCCACCGTGATCCAAACTCCAGGATTAAGATCATTCCAGTAAGAAACAACCCCAGCAAAAGCAACAGCTTCTAATGCGATGAACATTAGTGATGTATATAAATAAATAATGGTACAAGCAAACCCCAAAGCTGGATCCACCCATCTGGCACTATAATGTAAGAAGGATCCTTTGATAGGTAAGTAGGAACCCATCTCTGCCACTGCTTGCATCAAGGGCCACACCACCAAACATGCAAAGAACAAAAACCCAGTGAACAAGGCTAAAGAACCCGATTCCACTAAAGGTGTGGACAAACCAACGAACAACCCAGTCCCAATACTCTGACCAATAATCATCAAGGCAACATGCCTACTACTTAATTTTCTTTGGGTTTGTCCGTATTTGGCGGGGTCCAATTTATCATGGAAATCCTCAAATTTAGTGGACTCAAAAACCCCTTCTTGTACGGATCCTTTCTCGATGCTGGCAGTTCCATCGCCTCCAAACTTCTGAACATCTATGTCGATATTATCTGATTTTTCACTCATGGCCAGTGATCTATAGTGTGACAGACTTGAAGGTTGAGAGGTTGAAAAGCTGAAACGATGAAAGGTTTAAAGGTTGAAATATTGCGTCCTGGCGGGAACTCAATGATTTATATAGTTTCATCACTAAAGCCTAACCGGGCGCTTGCCTTATCGGGAACATAATTCCATGCGATACCGGTAGCGCATCTTTGGTGGGGGGTTTATTTTATTTTGTTAGCCGCATCAAAATTGGCGCAGTTTAGTGGTATTTGATGTAGTTTGAGGCAAGCTGATAATTTGATAATGCCGGCGTGCTATATGTGTGCTGGTGTTCGTGTAGTTGAACTTGTGGTGGTATGCAAGGCTGTATCCATTCATGGTGGGAGCGATTTTTTACCGGAAATCGCACGACTAAAGCGCTTTGGTTTGGCTTTTCTATTTTCTTTTTTCAACGGATTATCTTATCTCTCCCCAGGTTGTGTAACAGCCAATGATGTTTGAATGTGATCAGGCTCAAAGGTTATGACAATACCAAAGCTTAAGGTAAACCTAAGTATAAGGGAGAACCAAAGTTTGTGGCGAATAGGGGCAGCTGTTGGGTTGTAAGGTTGAATAAATTTCATGCGTCAGGAAGATTTTCTGTTTAGCTTATCTCGAAGTGTTTTTGCAAGATAACACTTGCAACCATCAATAGGGTTTTAGGGCAAAAGGTTAGCGTGTGTAGTTATGCTTCCACCAGGGCGGAATTATGATGGGTTTGGTTACCGCATTCGGCACACGATTCCGCGATTATCCGCTAGTGGACCTGATCTTCTGTGCTTTGTGTTTAAAATGGGTCTGGTTATCGTACCAAGAATTAGTTGCACGATAACTTATCTGGCGCTCGCCATGAATTTCCGTTTACTATAATTTGGAGGAATTCTGATCTGTGCTTAATGCTAATCCATCTTTGTTTAAGTACTTGAGTTTCCTCCCTTTGTTTAATTGTGATAAGGCTTCTTCGCTTAATTGCGAGCTTCCACCTTTGTTTAATTTCTTGAATAATTCCATCTTCATCTCGATAAGGTTTTGTTTTAATTCCATCTCTTATCACTTCTCTTCTTTGCTAAATTGCATAAAACAATTCCAACATGTAGTAGTGTGACTCATTGTCTTCTTACTACCATGGATGGATTTACTGCTTTCTTGAATATTTTTAGTTCACATGCTGAAAATTAACATAATTAAGCGTAGACTTAATTTCTTTCCACCTCTGCTCGTACCCATAACACTTTCCGTTCAAGCATTTCTTATTCCAGGATGCTATAACAGCTGCTTGTAGCTAGACATTTTGCAACCTCTAAAACCGGACGACATTGATACGACATTGATAAGACATTGATGCGACGGTGTGAGGCTCGCACCAGGCTAGTGCGAGACCCTCGAGGCTAGTACCTGAGCGCGTCCCTAGTCGTACCATTAACGTGAAAGTGGTAGCGCGACATCACGTGAAATTCTCAAACATTGTAAATCAAGTTGTAGATCAGTTGCAACCATTTTATTCAACTCAAGATGAGTAATATTCCACCAAACTCAATGATTTCCTCACCAAAAAGACCCAAATTAAATGGGCTATCCGCTATGTCGCTTATCGTCAACAAAATGATTGGAACTGGGATTTTCCTGACCCCTTCAATCATTTTTCAATATTGTCAAGGAAATGTCGGGCTCTATCTTCTGCTTTGGATTATAGGAAGTGTTGTCATCGCTTGTGGAATTTTGATTTATCTTGAATTCGCATTGAACTTACCCATTCAGAACGGAGGCGAGAAGAACTATTTGCAAAGAATCTTCAACAAACGTTTGATTGGCTTAGTATACTCTTTTCAAATGGTTTTGCTTGGGTTCAGCTCCGGGAACTCTTACGCTTTTGGAGAATATATTCTCTATTGTATCCAAGGTGACATTATAGACGAAGGGTCGAGTCGAAAGCCTGTGAACCAGATGTATGTTAAGCTAATAGGGTGCGGTTGTATTACATTTGTCAGTTATTTGCATATATTTAAGAACCACCAGCTGAAAGTTTTGTTTGTGATGTTGGGAATTTCCAAACTATTAATCCTTGGATTGATCATTTTGTGTGGGGGGTTGGTTTACTTCAAGGTTATTCCCATAGATTATCATTTACCTAACAATTTTGCTAACATTTTCCAAGTTTCAAAGAGCACTTCTCGACCCAATTATTACTCGATTTCTGTGGCATTACTTGAAATCATCTATTCTTTTAAGGGATGGGAAAACGCTAACTATGTGTTGAGTGAGACAAACAATCCTTATCAAGTTCTTACCAGGTCAGCTCCCTTGGCGGTTTTACTCACAACTGTACTATATTTTGCAGTGATCTTGAGTTATTTGGTGGTTATCCCCAAGGATGAAATCTTATCCAGTGGAGTCCTAATAGCGGGGATTTTCTTCAAGAAGATCTTTGGATCCAACATCACTGCTAGAATCTTACCATTATTCATTGCCGTCTCTAATTTTGGTAATGTTTTGGTGGTGTCGTACGCCCATTCAGTGGTGAATAAAGAATTGGCCCTCGAGAACTTGATTCCGTTTTCTTCCATATTCAAGAGGTTCAGGTATGCCATATTTTTGCATTGGTTCGTGACGGTGGTGGTTTTGGTACTTCCACCATCCACAGAAATCTACGAATTTGTGGTCAATTTATATATTTATCCAGGAACTTGGATAAATATTTTACTAACGGTTGGTCTCTTGTACCTTAAATTAACTGATAAGTCATGGAACACAACGAATATGGTTAAACCACTGGATGAATTAACCCATTTGTTGCCGTCTCCCGTTAAGAAAGCCGCTTTTTCTACTCCGTTCAGTTTGATATTGATTTTTTTAGCAGCCAATTTGTTCATGGCTATATTTCCATTTATCCCCCCTCCTAATTATACACTGATAATTCCATACTGGTGCTTTCCAGTTATAGGCACGGGGGTGTTGCTATTGGGAGGAGTGTACTATTACATCACATGATTTATAGAGTATAGGGTTAGACAAATTAATAACGTAGACATAGAGAGAGGTAGAAATGACAATCGTAGAAGAGTTTGCAGCCATTGGTAAGAAGGGTGCGACTGGGGGCAGTAAAACGGTGCGCCCCCAATGCCACCTTCCACGTAAGTACCGAGGGAAATGTGTGGAGGAGACTATTGTCGTGCCCCCACTGAAGTTTCGCAGTATCTTTTCATACTCTCATTCTCATACTATAATTAATACATTCATAAAAGTATGACAGACGAAGGCTACATGTCCAGCTCCCTAAGTTCGGGAAACTTAGTGGAGAACAATTACAAACTTGCCTTGAAGTTCTTCATGAACAAAAATTTCGAAAAGTCCTTTGAAATCTTGCGTTCTCAGTTTAAAGTTGTATTCAACCAGTACACCTCTGGAGTGATCAATGATGGATTATTATCCAAAATCGTCAATTTGTATTTGACAGAAGTGGGGTTGATCTTGCAGTCGAGCCAGGAATTTAAAATTTCCAAACAAGAAAGGCAACAGCTTGTAAATGATTTAAAAGATGACAAAATGTTAGCGGATTTATTGGATGTATATCACCAGTTTGATAAGCTTCCACTGGAAATTCTTTATAATTTGTATTTGATAAACTACATCGGGTTAGACTTGTCGCTAGTACATCAAAAATTCATGAAGATTTATTCCAAATTGAACTTTTATCCCGCCGGAACTTCGGATCAAAAGTACATGCGAAAATTATTGGAATTGCTAGCTTTGAAAGTGTTACCGGAGCTAGGATTGTTGGATGATGCCAAACAATTAATAAACGAGAACCCTTTGTTCCAGGACAAACCATTTTACTTGAACAAAATCAATAAAATCGAGTCTGACAAACAACGGCAACAAGATCATCAGCAGCATTTGAAGCAGAAACAAGCTCGAGAACAAGCAGAAAGGGATGCACAAGCTAAACAGAATAAGGACTTGAAATACAAATCTTTGAAACAAATCAAACAAGGCAACGGCCAGTCATCTCCAGAGGCCACCACTAATAACAACAGAACTTCTTCCAGTAATGGAACTGATTTGAACGCTTTAAGAGATAAACTAGTATACAACTTAAACCTTACCAAACACTGGTTACAACAAAACTCGCCGTTGTTATTGTTAGCTATAGTCGTGCTCTTCATAATATCACGGGTTTTGAAAACTCGAAATGTCAATATCATGAAGAACTTGAAGGAAACTTTAGGAATGGCTTTCAAAATCAGTTATCTATAATTAACTATAAATAGGATAATACATATATACAGGGCAATTCTACAAGAATAAGGCTACAAGAATAAAGGAACTTCCACCTCTTTGACCTGCTCGGAGGTTGTATCTACTCTTCGTTTCTTCACTTGAGGAACTTCCACATCGTTAAATACTTCATCAACAGAATTTATATCAATCTGTTGGTCCAACTCCAACATATTGATAGTAATCAATGAACCTGAATAGCTGTTGTTAGTAGGGTCTTTACAAATCAACTGGACAGACAAGATTCCGGTGGAATCTCTTAATAATTTACACTTGTGGGAGAGTTTCACCGCTTTAAAACATTTGATGAAGGTTTGGAATTTCAAGTTGGAAACCAAATTACTCCCTTCGTAGATACTCATTCTCTCCAAAATAGTCCTCTCATTGGGATAGATGAGCTTCAGAACTCCAATGGGCCCATTAGAGATGAATTGAAGCTGGTTTTTCGTCTGTGTCGATAGTGCAATATACATCTCTCCAGTGTTTATTTGCAGCAAATCCTGAAGAATATTAGATAGAATGTCGCTTTTGAGCATCATTTCGTATTGAAGGTCGTTATAGTTAACTATTAGTTCTTTGTCTTGGTCTTCCATCGGCACGTCGTACGGATATTCAACATCCACATAAAACGTGAAGAATTCTATCTGCTCACTCATAATATTATCTTCAAATTCAATAGTAAACGGGGTTCCTTCTCCGTTATAACTTAAGTAACATATGATATCCTTGTTGTTCGATACTTCAAAAGCATGGTTGACGACGCTCAAATCGATTCCAAACCGCAATTCTCCGTCTTGCACCCTATTCCGTTCAACTGCTATACCCGTGTGACTACTGGCTTGACTTTCTCTAACAGCCCGTGACTCCTGCGATGCCACAAACAAGTTATCATCGCTGTCACTTACATCTGTGGCTCTATCGTCATTTCCTTCGCTGTTTCTATCGTCATTTGCTCTCTCGGTTTGTTCACTGTTGGCAACCAAATTGAAACTGCTGAATAGTGAGATGTCTATTATCGCTTGACAGTTAAGAATGTGGTTATTCTCACAGTAGATTGTAAGGCCGGAAGAGTTGATTATCACTAGTCCTTGGGTTCCAATGGCACACACAGCCTGAAACACCTCGGAAAGGTGTGTTATGTTAGTGGTAGAGGCAGTGAAGGAGCCCGACATTAATGAGGTAAGATTGTGAGAGTGAGAAATGTAAAATGGTAGGATGTTAGGATGTTAGGATTTTACAATGTTAGGATGTTAGGATGTTAGGATGTTCCGTGTTCCGTGTTACGATGTAAATGCTAGAAAGCTAGAAACGCTCATGAGAAATATTCATAGCTTTATTTACTGTATTTAGTTCTACAGAGACTTAGTATAAAAGAGCATTTATAGCGAATATCCTTTTCTACAGGCTAAGCCGTATTTCGTGAGAGACGAATCATATCACTCAAATGTTCAAATGTCACTATTGTGTTCACACTATCTAATCTTTAATAAACAGATATATAACCATCAATTCTATTTTTTTGGTTCTGAGCAATGCATTCAGCTATCCAAGTCACATTTCTAATTTCTTGCTCCTTAGATCTTAACCACGCCCAAATGGTGGATAAGGTAAATTGCTGAGTAAAAGCATTCTTACAATACTTCATTTCCAACATATAGAACCAATCCTCCAAACTTCTAGTAGACCCCGAGGAGTCTTGCTGTTCATTAAACAAATCCTTATATTCTCCAACAGAAGACACAATAGTTTTTAATTGTTCAATATCATCAATTGAAGCCAATTGGTTGTGATAGGTAGGATATAATTCCCCATATTCCGGAAATAAGCTCAATTTATCCTCATTAGACAAGTCTGGATTACTAAGGGAGTTCAAAGAAATGTTAATAACTCGTTTATCACTTTCAAATCTTAACAAGTTCAACATAATTTCTTGGTCTGGACTGTCGAATTCCTTGGTTACAAAGTCAATAAACGACTCCAAGTAATTCTTGTACAATTTATTTCGAATAATCTCGATATTCAAGTCGTCTAAGTCGTCTGCCGACAAACAATCCTTGAAAAATGGCGCCAAAGGCGTGTCAATCAACACGGTATTATACAAACTTTCGATGTCAGTGGCGATGGATAATGTAGGCAAAGTATCAAACCATCCCAATGGATGACATTTCCCTAAGATTTCCAGCTTATCTCGTTCATGAATCGTCCCAGTAATCATTAATGCCACATTGTCAATCATATATCCATAACTAATGTAGTCCAAATACTTCAACATCTTTCCCAGAGCCTGTTGCCTTAAGTAGCTGAATTGTTGATACAACTTCTTGGACAAGTTGTCTCTGATGATTGAAGTACTTAAAGGCCCGTTGTGCTGAGCCAAAAAGTTACCATAATCCGTCGATGATAATTGCAATTTCAAGTCTTCCAAGTTATCACATTGGGTCAAGTTCAAGTATTGGTTCGACACCAAAAGCCCGTTTCTGTAGCCACGGACCACCCCTTCGACGTATCCGAAATCAATATTGAAGAATAATCCTTCCATAGCTGTGGATTTAACAAATGAACCTACGTTGGTGTGAACGACAGGGAGATAATCGAGCTTCTGTCGCACTCCATGTCGTGGCGGACGATGTCGTGGGAATGTCGCGTGAGCCTGGAATTCGCGATCTTTGGAAATTATCTCCAACTAGATCTCAGGCTTAAGGCTTCTCCATAGTACCCCGTAAATACTGAGGATGTCGAACATTCTCTTGGATTCCCTTATACGAGACCTCGACCCAGGGCTTCAGGAATACGTTCTGTCCAATCCCGACACGAAAACTCAATGTCGGCAATATTTAGAGCAACTACTAGTAAATGAAGACTTATTATCTACTGATGCTTTTACGACCACGACAGACAAGCAGAAAACGCTAACAGAGGAGATTGCTGAGCTAGACGACCAGCAGCGGCTGGCCAATGTCAAATTGGCGGCAATAACCAATGACAATCGAGACTTGATCATCGATATATCACAGCATTTAAAGGGGATCAACGAAACAATCACCCTGGATATGAAGAACGAAGTCTCGGGAATAATGAAGTTGTTCAGGGCCGATGACAAGCGTTTTGAGTTTCAAGTCAATGAACAATTGTCGACAGCCATCGACATCAATAGTTCAGTTTTAACCAACATCGATTCCATTCTTGATCTATTGGAGCTTCCCACGCTCTGTAAGATTTGTATATTACAAGGAAATTACCAAGAAGCGTTGGAAATCTCGGTGTTGTCAAAGACTCTTATAATGAAGTATCCGAAAATGGTGATTTTCCATAAAATCTACGACCAAGTCAAGATCGAGTTGAATTTGATGATTAAGAACTTGATCAAACTACTTAACACCAACTTGAAACAGAACAACCTTATTAAGATCTTCAACATCTTGACCAAATTGGACTTGATCAATTTCGATCAACAGGATTCCATCAACACCAAGAACTCCCCGGAAAGGACGCGGTTTTTAAAGATCATATATTTCAATTCTCGGTATAAATACATTATTAACGAACTTATCAACCTAAAACCCTTAATCAAGTTCAATACTTTTACTTATTTGAAGCGGTACATTGAGGTGTATAGAAGTGAGGTGTATCATTCGTTGTCGATGTTCTTCACCATCTTGACCCATTCTTTGAACTTGAATTCCAACTCTCAAGAAGATAATTTATTAACTAACCAATTTATCAAGAACTTGGCTTATAATTTGGTTAACGAGTTGAAAACTTACTTACCGCAAGTTCTAAAGCCCGATAAGGCCCATTCCAAGTCTGACGATGTCGACTTAGACTACGAAAGTGACATTAAGAACCAGCTAGATGGGTTAATTCTTCAGATCATCTATCTTTGTAAGTCTTTATCCAAGTTCAGTCAAAATTTCGAGAACATAGTTGTCTGGGAACTCTGCTATAATAGCAAGGACCCTTTAATATCAGAGTCCGACTGGAGCAGTAACGTTACGAAGGTAGATAAGTTCAGAGATTAGCATTACGTCCTTATATAACCCATATCCTGTTCCATAGCACACGGAAGTGCCATAATAGATTCACCGTATAAGCCCTGTTCCATTAACACACCACATAGTACCATAATACATGATTCACCGTATATAACCCATATCCTATTCTATTAACATACTTACCTCCTTAATAATACAGTTAACCCTCTTGGGGTCTGGTTCCAAACCCAAATAAATATTGTAAATCCCTCCTACTCAATCTACTGACCAGTTTCATTTCCTTCTCATCGAGGGCCAGTTGAATCAATTCCTTCTTCTTCTTCTGAAGATCAAAGATCCTCTGCTCTACCGTACCCTCTACCAACAACTTGTACACATGAACTTCTTTGGTCTGACCAATTCTATGTGCTCTATCCATGGCCTGCTCCTCTACGAACGGATTCCAGAACGGGTCCATAATGATAACATGGGAGGCACAATTCAAAGTTAACCCCACATTACCAGCTTTCAAAGAAGTCAACATGACCTTGAAAGTATCATTGTTATAAAACTCTCCCACGGTTGCATCTTTCTGGTCCACCGACATTGTCCCGTCATACTTCAAGGTGGGGATTTTGGCTTCATTGAACATGATTTTCATCAACTCTAAAAACGACGTGAATTGGGAAAATATAATGATTTTTTCTCCTGGATACTCTTCAAAGATGGTTTTAACCAACTCTTGGACTCTCTCCATCTTTGTGGAGTATTCAAAACTGTTGTATTTGATAACCAATTGTTTTATTTTGGCAGAAATCGATGACCCTTGACTCAGACTAATCGAAAGCTCCTCCTGGATCTGGCTTGTGGTTTTGTTCTCTAAATGCATCATACCGAATACTCTATAATCAATCATGCTTCGAAGCTTAAAATACTGCTTACACTCTTGACATTGTGCTTTATTACCATCATCAGACTCGTGTTCCCTGACATACGCCTCTATACAGTCTTCACACACTTTGTGGGAGCACGGGAACTTGATAATTCCCAGATATGGTGTTGGAACCAAACATTCGGGGCAGGTGAATTCAGAGTCTTCCTCTTCTTCTTCTCCCGCTATCTCCTTCTTAGGTTCCGGCGAAATGCCTCCTCGTGGGGATGCTTTATTTTGCCCGTTCTCCTCCGTTAGGGCGTCTTCGTATTTGGTTTCCAGGTCTACACCTTCAGCGGAACTTTGAATTTCAGAACTTGGTTCAGTATTCTCACGAGCATCCACGTAACGACTGTCACTGTCTAAGTCACTACTTTCCCTTTTTGGTGTTACGTCAGAGCCAATATGAGGACTACTATCTTTGAACGACTTAACTTGACCCCCATTGATCGCCTGAATATCAATTAATTCAATGCCATCATCACTAGCACTTGGCGAAGTCGAGAACTCAGGTGATTCCTTTTTTGGCTGGATAAACAGCACTTGATTTAGGTCTTCATTAGCGAAAGTTGGAGCCAATTCATCGTAGATCAACTTGCGTTCCTTTTCAGGTAAATTGGTGATTGCATTAAGGAGCGCTGTTGAATTTTGGTATCTATATTTGTCTGGTTTGCCAACAGATCCTAGTTCACACAAGAAGAAGTGGCAACATGCTTGTCTTAGTCTTAACAATAATACCAAAAAGTTGGAAAAGTTGCTTGATTTGGCAAAAAGTCTCCTGGCACGAGATTTCGTACTGTTCTCAATACTTTTGTACTGTGCAAATTCATCTTCGTCCATTTTGAAAGTTACTTCCTTGACATGTTTTTCAGGTAAACTCAAAATCGGTTGACCATCTATTGTGGAATCCTTAGACCTTCTTAACAATATGGCTTTCAACAAAGCCCTTAGCTTCTTCATACTTTCATTTGCACTATAACTGGATTGGTTCTTTAAGGGGATTGAAATCCGTCTTGCAAACACATGCTCATCCATGTATGGTCTTATTTTCAAAAACCTAATAATGGGGTATAATTCCTCAATGCTATTCTGCATCGGGGTTCCTGTTAAACAGAACCTGAACTTAGCAGCCAAAGCAGACACGGCTTTGGAAGTAAGAGACAGCTTATTCTTAATATTTTGAGCTTCATCCAAGAAGATTCTGTAAAACACAGACCCTCTCGTATAGAATGGAGAAGGATACTTCTCCCCTCCGAGCCCATGATCAGGAATTACGCCCAGTGTCATTGAAAGATTTTGGTCCGTATACAATTGAGAATAGTGTAGCTTGAACTCATTAGCCAAAGTACTGTATGACGTCATGATAACATCATAATCTTTAAAGGACTCAAAAGTCTGGAAATCTCGCCGCTTCTTGGTACCATGATACAACCCAACCCGAATGGGAACTTTACTGTGGTTCATAATTTCATTATGCCATTGTCTCAACAAACTCACCGGGGCCACTATAAGAGTGGTTTTACAATCGGCATCATTGGATTTATGTGCCATCATTAAGGCAATGGCTTGAATAGTCTTACCTAACCCCATATCATCCGCCAAAATACCTCCTTTTGCTTTAGACTCTTCCATTCTCAATAACCAACCAAGTCCTATTCTTTGATGCTTAAGTAAAGTAAGCCGTAAGTCGTCAGGCGTTTTGGGCAACCCATTTTCCTCCTCCTCTTCTTCATCCGGCTTGATGTTATCAATCAAATCTTTAATATCCGAGGACTCCATAGGCTCGAACGTAGTCCTCGTATAACTAGGAGTGGGCCCAAAAGGAGGTACGTAAAGGCTAGGTTGCTCGTAGACATCAGGGCGTCCAAACACATTAATATTACCATAGCCATTCGATGAAGTGGTCTCTAGGTCTGAATCCAAAAGTACCGGGGTTTGAGCATTACTATAACCTTGGCCACTAAATGTTTGAAAAGGCTGTTGACCTATCTGCTGCTGGTTCACCCACTCTAAATACCTGGACATTCCAGCCCGAGCATAGTCGATACCAGTCAGTATAAGAGAAGAGCCTTGCTCCGGTTCGGATCTTGGCTCAACTTGTCCATTCAAGGTGTCCCGTCTACCAATAGAAGCATTTATTCGGCCCGCGATAAGTTTCAATCGGTTATTACAGGCGTCATATTCGTTGTTTTTGGATAAAAACGCCTCATACGTCTTGTCTGCGTGTTTTTTAGTCCATTCATAGTGTGTTTGGTACCGCAGGTCAACACTAGCCTTTTTCTCCAACTCTTCAGCGTCCTGCTTTATTCTGGCGTATTGCACCGCTGAGACCCGTCGAGCTTCTTTAACTCGTTCCATTTCTTGCGTGAGAGAACTAAATTTATCTTGTAAGGACTTGATTTTTTCGTTCAATGAATCGATGTCTGATCGGGACAGTTTCTTAAACGCTTCCAACCTAGCTGCCTCGTGAGGGTCAACAATCACAATCTCTTCATCCGAGGCATCTGCATTATGATTGGTGCTGTTACTGAAGGTATTTTGGCCATTTACATTGTCACTAGTAACGGTACTATTCTCATTACTAACAGTAGCGGTATTATTCTCATTACTCCTTGAATGATTCTGGTGCTCGTTACCCTGGCTCTGAGATGACACTGGTTCTATATTAGAAGTCAAATCATCCTGGCGAGGTCTTAAAGACTCGGGTAGTGTCCGGCTGGTAACCGGGCTTTGTCCATTACTACCCATCTGCAGCGATAATCTACTTGAAGGGGCAAAATTGGGCGAATTACTTCTTGAAAACCGCAGACCTTGAAACGGTTTCCAGCTCTTAGAGCCTCCAGATAGCCCTTCCAACCGTAGTGGCCTACTATTATTTCTTCGTACGCCCCCCTTCCCGTTTGTATCGGAGTCGCTTTCGTAATCGGGATGGTAAGTGCTATCATTACCAGTGATATTTGCACTCTCAACAGTATCATTAGTTTCAATGATCTCATTGGCTTCATTGGTCTCACTGGTATCATTGCTGTCACCAACTTCATTAATGTCGTTACTTGCTCTATTCTCATGAATCTCATTAGTTTCATTAGTTTCATTGATCTCATCAATTACCTTCACCTCATTTGCACTGTCATTCGTATCATCGTTGATTCCTGGTTTAGCACGTCCATTGGCCGCTCGATCGGTGGCACCATCTCCCTGAGTGCTGGGCTCTTCATCCAGAACCGTTAGGTCGATGGTTTCAACAGGTTGTGACGGAATCTCAGCATTTGTTTTATGTCTTTTGTAAGGCAGAAGTTGTCTCCCATACAGTGGGCCACTCGCATCATAAAAGGATGACGGCAGCGTCCTATTGCGTTCTTTGAAGTACTCCGGTGCTGTAGACATGGCGTCACTAGAGGGTTCCAATAAACAACCACAATAAAAGGATTAGATGATGTGATAGTTTGTATGTGCTATGTATCAGTTCGCGACTTTGTATGTTGATGTGAAAGCTACTCGTAGCGTGTTCTAATGAGAGGTCTTTAAAAACCAGGCGACTCAAGCCACATGGCGTATAGGCGGCTACAAAGTTGCTTGGTAGACAGGTTGTATGATGTATAGTCTGTAAGCCAACGACTACTTTGTGAACTGTCTGTAGTGATATCTGTATATATACGTATAGATAGCAAGCTAGGGCTATATTAGTATTCTCCGCTTCTATTTGAGAGGAGACAGCGAAGAGGTGTCATTCATAACCATCTTTTCGCCTCTAAATCTTTTATACTCTTGAACACCTTCATCTCTTATACTATGTAAGGGCTCTTCTCTTGCACTCTTCCTTCTCTCTGAGTCTTCACGATGTTTACATTTATAGCTCTAAAGACATATTCTATCTTATAGGTAATCCCCGTTCTCCTCAAGAATCTTATCCAAACACACTTCTAATTCTTCTTCCAACCTGGGATGATTAGGCGCAAATGCTAACCCCCTTTGATAATCAGCCCGTGCTGCTTCATAATTACCTAAGAAGAAATTACTGACGCCTCTCCTTAGAAAATTATCTGGTGTACACACTTGCATCCCAATTAACATATCTACATCATTAAATGCCCCCAAATAATTGTGGACCTTTAAATAAGCATCTGTTCTAGACATCAAAAACATACTTAATTCTTGTAAGGTCCCTTGGAAACTTTCGAATTTGTGTCTTCTAGCAATCATTTGGATCCCCACTGTAAACTGCTTTACAGCTTCTTCGAATTTGTTTTGCTTGAACGCCGCTACTCCTCCTTCGTAAAGTTTTTTGACTAGTTTACTTAAATCTTTATTGAAATTCTCCACTGATGCTACTGGTGGTACATCGGCTCCGTTAGAAATGATTTCCGTGATTAAGGTGTTTAATTGGTCCACTTCGGTGTCGAGCTTAGCCTCAAGTCCCTTTGGGACCACCACTTTCTTGTCCTTGGGCTCGTATGTTATAGCAAACTCCATTAGTTTCGTGTTATCTGCCCTCAGGTTATTTTTCATGAGATTTGGCCCCACGCGAATTGGTTTAGTGTGTTGCACTATTTGTACCATTGGAGTTACTGGAGTTAACTTTGATTGGATTACTATTGTTGAATTCTTTTTGTAGTTTGAAGAGTTAGATACTACTTATATCTATACATATATACGGCTCGTTGTCTAGAATCTTCACCTTTTTCTATCCCGCCTTCGTGTGTTGACTGCATTTGTCTTGTGATCTGGTTTGTGCTCATTGCGACAGTCTGTGGCTGCAAAAAGCTAACTACTTGTGAACCAACTCCAAAAATCAGAGATATTCAAGACGACCAAGAAGGAATTGGAAATGGAAACGCTGACACTGGATCAAGTATCTTACATCTCCCATTCACCTTCTTCCATAATCAGTGATGTTTCTCTAGTAGATGAGCTTATTAGCTACTTCAATGGTCTTTCACACACTAAGTATGAGGGCCTGTCTCCTGCTTTGCAACCTTCTAGAACACTCAATGAAGTGCCCTCTGATTATACTTTAGAGTTGGAGCAGAAGTCTATTTTGACTTCCAAGAGTGTGGAGAGCTTGTTTCGCTACAAAAATAGAAAACACGGACAATTAACTATAAGTCAAAATAATCTCTCCACTTCAAATGCGGCTGAACCAAATCACCTCACTAACGGTATTATTTCGAACCACAACAGCACAGTCCAAGAAAATTGTAATGATCTACAGAAAAAAGACCGTAGGGCCCCTAGCGATCATTCCCTGTTCGGATCTCCGGTATGGAATCAAGAGCAAATACAAAAAGAAGAAGATTTTGATGATGTTAGTTTAAGGACTGCTCGCAAATACTTACCATCGGACTTAATTAAGACTTTGAACAGAGTATTTGAGAAAACAGAGAAGAAGCCACCACCTAATGAGATTAACAAAGTCGCTGAGCCAAATAGCACAACGAGACTTCATGACTTACACCGGGAATTACAAACTCACAACCCCAGTTCTCCATTTCACCCGGAGAAACTCGAGATGCTATTTCGTGAGGAATTAGAAAATAATAAAGTGGTACCACTTCCAGGCGTTCTATTTAAAACAAGCATCAGTAATAATTTTGTACCAGTTCCAATGCAAATTAGTGTAGATTCAACTAGTTTGACTAAACCCCGTGGCAAACGTCAAAGTATCAAAAATATGTTCAACATTTGGAAGTGGAGTAATCGTAAATGCTCGTCTGATAGTGAAGAATTAGAGAACCGCATTTTCTCTCCCAATACTCACCGCCCTAATGATTATGATGTACCTAGCATTATCCAAGTAGAGGAAGATGCTCTTGAAGAACAAGCGTCACTACCTTCTAGAAGACGTAGTAGCGTAGCCAACTTGTTTGGTCAACTAGAGTCCAACGAGTCGGAAGTGTCACACGACTCAGTTTTAGCAGCCAACTTTTTGCAGTCTGACTCGGAAGACCCGTTCTCACCAGACGAAGCCACCCCAGACCAGCCACTTCAGCCCATAATAAAACAGTCTCGGTTTAAACGAGGAATAAATAAGATCAAAGCAAAGTCACCTACCTTACATGTTAGATTCATATCGCCATTGCAATCTCTGTCGCCTAGTTAGAAATACTAGAAATATATACGAATAAGTATCAGAGTATAAGAACAGCAGAGTATAAGAATAGCACCGCTCGTGCTAGAATACCGCCGCGCTAGCATGACACCGCCCTAAAGTAACACCGCTCGTGCCAAAATATTCCGCATACTTAGCACTACCAACCGTAACAACATTCGCTGCGAATCTGAGTCATAGTCAGAGTCATATACTTATCTTTTTAACTCCTTCTTTCTTCTTCATACTCTTATCAAATTTAACGTTCTTCAATGGTTGACTTTGATAAGATAATTCGTCCCAACATTTTGACGTTGGAACCTTACCGTTGTGCTAGAGATGACTATAAGGTAGGTGTGTTACTTGATGCTAATGAGAATACACATGGTCCTGCCTTGACAGATATTTCAAGCGATGAAGGACTTCTTAGTCTCAATAGGTACCCAGACCCTCATCAGCATGACTTAAAGCAAAACATTATTGACTTTAGAAACAGTAAACCAAACAAAAACCTTCAAAATTTGGACCAGAAACTAATGATTGAAAACCTCTGTCTTGGAGTCGGGTCTGATGAGAGCATAGATATGCTATTAAGATGCGTGTGTACACCTGGTAAGGATAAGTTGTTGGTATGTCCCCCTACTTACGGGATGTACTCGATTTGTGCCACCATGAATGACGTTGAATTGGTTAAAGTGCCTTTGACTTATCCAGATTTTCAAGTAGATGTGGAAGGAATAGTTGCACAAGTACAGCAAGATCCTGCGGTGAAATTGGTATATTTGACATCTCCAGGGAATCCTACTGCAAAGCTAATTAATGTGGAGCTGGTAATTGATCTTTTAAAGAAACTTGAGCTGTATAATGTGTTAATTGTAGTAGACGAAGCATATATTGATTTTACCGAACTCAATGGTTCGAACTATAGCCAATCGATGTGTACTTTAGTTAACCAACACCCCAATTTGGTTGTCATGCAAACATTATCTAAATCTTTTGGATTGGCGGGAATCCGTTTGGGGATTACCTTTTGCTGTAAATCGTTGTCGTACTTTTTGAATTCCATGAAGTATCCTTACAATATCTCATCCTTAACATCTGCCGTCGCGTTAAGATCTACTAGCTCAGGATTGAAGATCATGCAATCCTATGTAGGCAAAATCTGTGACGAGAGGGAAAAAGTTCTTGAGAGATTATTAAAAATAGAAGGAGTTGGAAGAAATTTAGGAGGGTCGGATGCCAACTTTTTGTTAGTTGAAATTCTTGACAAGCAAGGAAATCCCTCTAATGATATTGCAAATACATTGTACACCAAACTAGCTACTGTAAAACAAGTTGTGGTTAGATTTAGGGGTAAAGAATTAAATTGTACTGGAGCGTTAAGAATCTCCATTGGAACAAAGGAAGAGAATGATATTTTGATTCAGGAATTCAGTTCCTGCTTAGCAGAAATATTGAGATAAATAATCTAATGGAACACGAAGTGAATATAGAATAGAATAGATGCAATAAAAAAAATAGAGACAATAGTAGAAACGCTAGAAACATAAAACAGAGTGCGACATTTAGCGACACAGACATACAATTTCGCGATGCCGAAAAGTTTGTGAAAAATTTCCACCACTCTCCAAAAACTACAATGGCCAGACAAAACTTCGTAGGACTTGTGGTCTCTCAAGGGAAAATGCACAAGACCGTTAAGGTCAGAGTGCAAACCAAAGGTTACGATAAAAAGATTAACAAAGAAGTTTTCAAAAGAAAGGATTTCCTTGTTCATGATGAAGGAAACTTATGTAAAGAAGGTGATATTGTTAGAATCGAAGCCATTCCCAAAATCTCTGCCAGAAAGTACTTTGCCATTGCCGAAATCAAAGTCGATAAAGGGCAACAATTTGCCTTGTATGAAAAGTTGGCCAAAGAAAAAGTAGCCCAAGAAGAGCAGACATTAATCAACGAATTCATAAATAGAAGACAAGAAGTTCTGGAAATAATAACTAAAGTGGAAGACTTGAAATTATTGGACAAGATCTCCAATCAGTACCAAACTGACCAGGACGCTGACAGACAAAAATTGGTTCAACAAATCAACGACATTAAACAGAAATACAACATCAAATCGTGGCCCACAGATGAACCGGTGTTGGATTTGGCTATAACTAAACTGCAGGTTAATCTACAAGAATACGAGAATAGACAAACATACATATCGGATATTTTAGACAAATTGATGTCAAATGACTATAGCCAAAAAAGACAGGAAATATTGACCCAAATGTCTAAAAAAGACGACATTTCCTCTTTGAAACCTAATATTCAAAAGAATTTGTTAAGAAAGTTTGTACTAGACCCTCGAAATGAGTGTCCCGTTACATTCTAGCCGGAAATATTTAAACTATTAACTAGATAGTTTGACATTGACACATATCGCGGGTACTTTAGAACCGCGACATTAACCTTGTATATACATCATCAAACCTTATCCATTGTAGCCACTTTTACTCTTGCTCCAAAACTAATGTTCCCATGTCGCTTGATAAGGAACATGTCTCCTTACACACAATTAACTCCCAAACAAGATCAAGACTCATAGATGCTAAAGGGAAGCCGGTTTCTGGGAATGTTATAAACTCCCACAATGTATTACCATTGCTATCAAATGGTTACTTTCGTCATAATTTATTTGAAGACGAGAAACTTATACCTCCGCTCTCCTTTAATAAATTGCTTGACGCGCCGGTTTCTACGGTAGCGCATTTAAAGGTTCAGCCAGGAGACGACGGATTTTTGGTATGGTTCTCGGTTTCGTCGTTTTTTCCCTTGGTTTCTGCTTGTTTAGGGCCATTGGCCAACATGATATCTATCATCGGTTTGGCAGAATCCTGGAGAATTGATGAAACGACAGGGGATGTCGTATCCGATCCAGCTGGAATCAGGGTGTTGAACTCACTTAGTTTGTTCTTTGGGTTAGTTGGCAATGTCGCTTTAATGGTGAACTTCACCAGCCCGAAGACATATGTGATAGCTCAACTGACATCCATCATTAGCTGGGGAATCGCGTGGATTCTTCTTTTGGTGGGGATCTTGGTACTAAATGCTGATTTTATGGATCAAGGACACACCAGATCTCAGGGTCATTGGCTCTCGGTGTTCACGATATTCTTTTATTTTAGTTGTACCGTGACGATGTCATTGAATATGTTGGGATATCTTACGGGGAAGTATCCCCCAGCATTCAATCTTAACAAAAGAGAACGAGCTTTGATGAGATATACAGCCCTTTTGGCAATCTGGCTTATTATTGGTGCTGTCGTTTGTAGACAGATTTTGCCGGATGTGACCTATGGAGGCGCCCTTTACTTTTGTGTGGTTTCTACCTTGACTATTGGACTAGGAGATATCTTACCGGTTTCTGGTGGATCCAAGGCGTTTATATTGATTTTCTCCTTAGTGGGAGTTATTCTTATGGGTTTGATAATTTCGATGATTCGACAAGTTCTGCATAATACTGACGATCCTATTATACTTTGGCATCGAATGGAAAAAGAACGGAGAAAATGTTTAGCTCTAATTAAGCGAGAGAATCTAACGATCACTCCAGAAGAATCGTTTGAAATCATGAGGCGGATCTCACATAAGTCTGTTCTGGAGCAACAGACTATATCGTTGATGATGTCTCTATTTGTATTTTGCATCTTTTGGTTAATTGGCGGGTTGGTGTTTCATTTTACTGAATCCTGGCTGTATTTTAATGGGGTTTATTTCTGTCTTCTTTGTTTAATTACCATTGGATATGGAGATTATTCTCCGAAGACTCCATTGGGAAGAACATTTTTCATCTGCTGGGCTATTTCTGCAGTACCTTTAATGACAATTCTTATTTCCAATATCGGAGACACTTTATTTAGTCAACACAGCACCAAAGAAGTATTGAGGCAAATGTGGAAACAGTTGAAGGGATTATTCATAATATCTATAAACACGGTCGATCGACGAGAATCGGGACTTTCCAGTATTAAATCTATCAATGAAGAACTTGGAGAAGAGATTTTAACTGATGAGGAATCTCATATTGATAATCTTCTTTACAATTCGTTACGACAGCAACACAAGAAACGAGAACAAGACCACCAAGATTCAACCACATTATTTGTCCAAGTGCTTGAGGACCAAAGGGGTGGATTATTGAAAGTGTTGCAGTTCTTAAATCAATTAAAGCCTATAATCGAGGACACGTTAGATTCTCCATCGATGGAGTATAGCCACCTGAAGTGGATTAAACTACTCCGACTGTTACAAGGAGATCGGATAGATAGATACAGCGGTGACGAAAATTATTGGCTCAGTGACGAGTCGCCATTACGCTTACCCTTACAAGAACCCAACTATTTCATTTCCCGAATCTTTTTCAAGATTGAAGATGATTTGATCCAGTTAATAAGAGAATCGGACAAGCAGGTTGGAAACTTAGAAACCACCATTTAGTATACCAGGCAAGTTGCGGCGTGTATGTAACAACACATGTTTAACGACACATGCTGGGCGAGATGGAGTTCAGGCACTTTTTACTTATGAACAGTTCTATTTAGAGACATTCAACGACACACATTCAACTACTGTTAGACATAATCTCTACAATCAGTCATCGCGGTGCGACATTCCACAAACTCTTATCGCGTCGACAATAACAAACCTCTATCTAATCAACCACATTTTTTCCTGCCGTTTTGTCTGGATCTTTCGAGTTACAAAGTATGGTTCTGCATCAGTCTACTGAGAGCCATGATTCCGGAGGACCACGGAGAAGCTTAATAGATGACCCAGTAGTGCTCAGAGTGTCACCGCAAATAAAATTTACCTTATCCCAGCTCAGGTATGTAACGTTTACGTTAATTGGAATTGCCTTATTGTGGCCCTGGAATTGCTTCCTATCAGCCCTGGCGTACTATGGTAAACGGTTTGCCAATACATCGTCGCTCATTAGAATATACTCCTCTACTATGATGTCTGTTTCTACTATAACATCGACATTATATAACTACTATCTTTCACAAGTGCAAAATGGAGTTAACTACAACCATCGAGTGCATATGGGAATGATGTTGAATGTAGTGGTATTTATTGTCATGTCGATATCGTGCATCACCTATTTTTTCATTGACATGCAAGATACGATTATGTTTGTGGTGCTAATGATAATGGTGTTTATCTCTTCATTAGCAACCTGTTTAGCCCAAAACGGAACAATGGCTCTTGTGAATGTGTTAGGAAGTATTTATGCCAATGCTATGATGGTTGGTCAAGCAGTAGCAGGAGTCTTACCCTCGATTGCCCTTATATTATCCATTCTCTTGGTGGGAGAAAAAACACAAGACAAGAAACCGGTAGACAAGGATTATGGCGTTTTTGTGTATTATATCACTGCTAGTCTTGTTTCACTAACATCTATGTTTCTTCTTTGGTTGGTGAACGCCCAGAAGTCTCATTCCAGTTACACACTCTTAGATGAGACTATGAACAATAACAGCACACTACCAGATGAAAACGAGGAATTCAATGGTCATTTTGATGAAGAGGAAGTGGTCCAAGATAATTACGTTCCTTTTGGTCAATTATGGCGCAAACTTAAACTAATTGTCATGTCTATCTTTCTTACCTTTAGCATCACCTTAATATTCCCTGTGTTTGCTTCCACAATAGAATCGGTTCATAAGGATTCCCAATGGAAGCTCCTCCAAAAGGACATATATATCCCGTTTATCTACCTCATTTGGAACTTGGGTGACCTTTTGGCACGAATCTGGTGTGGTACTCCTAAATCTCCTATCTTGATTAGGAGCCCGCGGTGGTTGTTGACGTATGCGGTTGCGAGACTCATCTTCATTCCATTGTTTTTGACGTGTACGGTGCGTGCGGATACTGGTACTGCGCTTATTAATAGTGATTTATGGTATATTCTGTTGCAGCTATTGTTTGGATTATCTAATGGACAGCTTTGTACGTCATGCTTTATGGTGGTTGGGGATTTTTGCGATACAGATGATGAAAAGGAGGCAGCAGGAGGATTTACTGCCGTATTTCTCAGTGTGGGCTTAGCCGTAGGAAGTGTACTTAGTTATTTGTTGGTGATGGTGGTTTCGTAGATAGACGTCATTTAAATATAAGCTAGAAGTTCTGTTATTTTGACAGTTCAACTCGAAAATAATTTACGTTGAAGTTGTAGAAGTTACGGCATTTGAGAGTGATCCATCGTAACCGTTGACAGGAGGAATAGCACCGGTAGATAACAGCCAGATAATATAACAACAGCTACAAGAATAGGTCAACACAAACAATTTAGTACTGAGAGATCAAAAACAGTTTAATACTACCAAACCTACACAACTATCACTACACTCCTACTCCAGTCCAGATACACTTACAGTTGTAAGTCTCTGTTCATGGATCTCATTGTAAGTCTCTGTTCATGGATCTCACTACATCTTCAAGCATCTGGGGAACTCGCGACATTCCATAGCCCCGACATTTTTCCATGGCTTCATCTTCATCCTCCGCGAAATCATCCGCTAAAGTAGCTACGTCTTTAATTCTCCCTGTGCCAGTTCCTTTATCTATGTCGTTCTGGGATAACAACAAGGACTCATTCAAGGCGGCGGGGATTGCTACTGCCAGGGGCATTGGTAAAGGTGGTGCTGCTTTGGGTAAAGCCGGGTATCGGACTTATAAGAACCATGAGGCTAAGAGAAACGGGTTGCCCCCACCAACTAATGATAGTCAGGCTGATTCCAATACTGGGACCAGTTACGGGGCCAGTTTAAAACCAATGACGAAGGAGCAATTGTCCACGCTTCCAGCTCCGCCTACTCGGACCGGCTCTGGTCAAGCTGCTCCACAAGCTTCCCCGGAACAGTATGGGGGCCAACCTCAGCTACAACAGTACCAACCACCGCAGCAGCAACCCCAATACCAACAGCCACAGTATCAACCTCAGCAACCTCCTCAGTTTGGTCAACCTCAACCGCCACCGTCTCAGCAGTATCTACCACCTCAACAACCTCAACAACCTCAACAACCTCAACAACCTCAACAACCTCAGCAATATCAACAACAGCCCCAGCAGCCCCAGCCCCCACAAGCTCCACAAGCTCCACAACAGCCACAGTATCAACCGCCTCCACAGCAGCCACAGTATCAACAACCTCAACAGTTTGACCAACCTCAACAGTTTGCTCAACCAGGTCAACAGTTTGCTCAACCAGGTCAACAGTTTGCTCAGCCAGGTCAACAGATTCAGCATCCCCAACCTGTTCAACCACAGCTGTCCCAATTTCAACCTGTTCAACCTGCTCAACCTCCAACCTATCCCCAGGCTGTAGATCCTCCACAGGCTCAACCAGTCCAGCCTCAGCAAATTGAACCGCAGCCTGAAGAGGTTAAACCAAAAGCTCCATTGCCTGATCCTACATCCTTTGCTCCCCCTCCTATTCATAGAGCTAGAGGCAGCGCATCACCCCAAGCATCTTCTAAATCGCCTGCAGTTAAGAAGGAACAGCTACGCCCTGTGCCAGCAATATCTCCTGGAATAGACACTTCCAAGTTTGTTGCCCCACCAGAACCATATCGTGGACCACGACCTTCTAGCACTCAGCCTCCAGGCGCTTCAAGACCAGTTCCTGCTCCTCCTCAACTACCATCAAGAACTTCCTCCACGTCCACCCCTGCCAGTGCTTCTCCCGTATCCACCGGAAATGGTGGTTTCAAAAAAGCCCCACCGCCCAAACCAACGAAGAAACCAACCATTTCCATGCCAAATGATCCTCCTCCTTACAGAGAAGCTGAAGTTAAAGATGAACATTCACAAGCTCCTTCTGATCAATTACTGAACCTTTCTGTTAGTGACAAACAGGCTCCTGAAGTTAAGGCTAAACCTAGTTTATCGAAAACACCAACTACTTCTCAAAATGATTTAACTTCCGCAATAGAAGCTTCATTAGCTAGACGATCAGGCATGAACTCTACAAAGGGTTCCCAAGTATCGCTGTCAGAGCTGGAAGCAGCACAGGAAGTCAAACCTCCAGTTAAACCTAAACCTGAAATTAAACCACAGCCTGAAGGGAGGTTTATTCCTGAAGTGAAACCAAAACCAGAATTAAGGCCAAAACCAGAAGTTAAACCAAAACCAGGATTAAAGCCAAAACCAGAGTTAAAGCCAAAACCTCAAACACCTTCACCAATGGCGTCACCTGCTACAGAGTTGAAACCACCAATACCCGCTCCTCAATCATCCGCGTCACCTCCTCCTCCTCCAGCTCGTAATTATAATAGACCCCCTATTGCTCCTAAACCTTCTGGGCCACCACAGTTTAACCTAGAGTTGGAATCCGGATGGTTTGCCAATTTAAACTCTCCTTTAGTATTACCTCAAAGCTTACAAGGATTGAATTATACCACTTCTTATAGCGGTAGTACCCTGGCATTTGGTGCAACCCATACTCGAAACTTAAACATCCGTACCAAAGATTTAAGTATTGTCAGATATAACATGACGTGGAAAGATAATAATTACCAAGCGGTGACCGTTAATGTGGCGGAATACTTCCCTTCACCCATTGAAGCATCTATTCCAAGCAAGTCCGATTTGATGAATTTTAGCAACCAATTTGGAGAGCATGTTGCTGCTTGGTGTGAGCATCATATGGGCCAACAAGTTGGTCGAGGAGAATGTTGGGATCTTGCAAAAGAAGCCCTAGAAAAGGGTTGTGGTAAGCATGCTTTTGTATCGACATACACTCATCATGGATACCCAATTTTGGCCATTCAAGGAGCATCTCAAGTCCCGGAATTAATAAACGGCAAACCGCAGCTTGACGAAGTCAGAAGAGGTGATATCCTTCAATATTACCAATGTTCATTCTATAATGACGTCACTGGTTCATCTCTGACAGCAGGGGCTCCAGATCACACTAGTGTGGTTATAGGAAAAGAGGGTGATAAGCTCATTATACTTGAGCAGAATGTCAATGGAGTACGACATGTAATGAGAGGAGAAGTTGTGTTACGGCATTTGAAGCTGGGGTCATTGTATTGTTATAGACCGGTGCCAGCATCCTGGGCTGGAGAATTGTAGAACTATGAATGGTAACGTAAATAGTAAAGCACATACAAATAAATGTCTTATAAATCTCATATAAATTGATGCTCACATTTCTCATATAAATCGATGCTCATCGCATCGCGAAACTATCACCATCATCATGACTGAAGCTGTGGCGCCGTCGCTATCAACATATCAAGACCAAACCACGTTCCAGTTCGACAAGTATTCACACGCCAGCAATGACTCGACCCATCTCTCCTCAACTCCCGTTGAAAACGAGCAACAGTATCGACAACTCGTGCTGAATCATTATAGCATTCAAGAGACGGCTCTATATATAAAAGCACATCCAGAGTGGAGACGGATCACGTTACAGTTTCCCGACAACCTTGTTTGTGACTCCAGCATGGTTTCCCAGCTATTGGCACTACAATTGGGCTTGGAAATAAATCATACAATCAAAGCAGTCACTACAGAATGTGGAAGTTGTACAGACCATAGTAAAGGTTGTAAGCTGTCTAATTCAAACTGTAACGGCAGTGGTAGTACTCTCAATACAGAAAAAGAATGCTGCAGGTCAAATGACCAAACTGTCACGGGAAATGGACAATGTTGTACGAAACCTTCCGGAACATCTACAGTTCCTGACGAGAAACAGAGTCTATGGATTCTCGCTGATACTTCGTATTCTCCGTGCTGTGTGGACGAAGTGGCAGCTGAGCACGTTAAAGGGGATGTGGTGATTCACTACGGAGATGCATGTTTGAATCCGGTCTCCAAATTGCCTGTTGCTTATGTGTTTGGTAAACCTGTAGTAAATAAAAACCTCATCATCCAAAACTTCAGAACGTTATACGAAAAGGATAGTAAAGTGATCTTAATGTCTGATACTCCATACTGTTATATTATAGAAGAGATTTATGATAGCCTTAAACCAGAATACCCTGGTCTTGTGTTTAGTGATATTCTGCAAGAACCATTTCCTGAAGCCGAAATTATCGGCTACACTCCTAAGACATCCCCAAAAGAGTTCCAATTGCTAAATAGATGTTTCCATGGTCTTCCTCAAGATGATGATATCGAGCAAGTTCTTATGGACTACGAGTTATTTCATATTGGGGTCCCCGAAACCCCTCGTCTTTTGAAGTTAACCACTATGTTTCAATCTGTCAGTTTATGGGACCCAAGTAATAACAAGGTTTCACAGGGCCCCTTCCCCAATTTAATGCGTCGTTATCGATACATGCAAGTAGCCAGATCATCTGGAACTATTGGGCTATTAGTCAATACTTTGTCTTTGGCCAATACTAAGTTACTTCTCAGCAGATTAAAATCCAAGATAACAGAAGCTGGGAAGAAACAGTATATGTTTGTAGTTGGGAAACCCAATGTGGCAAAACTAGCTAATTTTGAGCTGATAGATGTTTGGTGTATTTTAGGCTGTGATCATCAGGGAATCATCGTAGACCAAACGAATGAATACTTTAAACCTATTGTCACTCCGTTCGAGTTGTTGTTGTCTCTTAACCTGGAAGTCCTGTGGACCGGGAAGTGGGAAACCGATTTCCAGAAACTAATTGAACAAATGGGTGATGAAGATTCACAAGCCGAACTTGAGTCAAATGGCCAAGAACCAGATGACGACGTCGCAAATAGCCAAGAGTTAAATGACGACGATGAACCTCAATTTGATCCAGTTACAGGCACGTTCACAAGCACGTCTCGTCCTTTACGAAGACCTCGGTACTTGGAAATATCTTCTGGTACTGAGTCAGAGCAAGAGGATAGCTTGATCAAGAAATTCTCTTCAGAGGTTTCTATTAAAAATACAGTTTCCACCGCTGCCATTCAGTTGCAAAATAGACACTGGACTGGTTTAGGAAGCGATTATACTGAGGAGAGTCTGGAAGGAGCCTTGGCTGAAGAGGGTACTAAGGGTATAGCCAGAGGGTATGATTACGATGTGAACCATGATTAGCCTAATATACGTCAATGTAAACTGTAAACTTTCACTACGTAGTGTTGTGCTCTACAATTGTTTTTTGTATGGGGTTGTGTCATCCTCATAAATGAGAAAGTGTTGATGGTTTTGATGCGAAAAATTCAACGGTATTATGGCAAGTGTAGATGATATTATAGGGCTCCTAGATCGTTCCCTTGTGGGCATGATTGTTGTGAGTATGGCAGGAAGGTACGTTGATAGTTTGAGCGATGTAAATGGCTTTTTTCCAGCTTGAGACGACTTACTAACCGTTTAGTGTGGTGTGCAAGTGTCATATTTTGCAGATATTCACTATTAGCATGGTGATATTCAAGTTGCTGCAAATGGTTAATTACCGGCTTAAAATCCCCCGAAATGAGTTTAGCTTGAACCTATCTTCCGTGGCTATTATCACGGGAGGTTCCAAAGGACTAGGGGCTGAAATGGCCCGAGAGTTGGTACAAACTCATGGGGTTAAGGTTTTCATCCTAGATAAAGTCAAGCCGGAGTTTGAGACTGTGGAGTTTATTCAATGTGACATGGGCAATAAGGCCGAATACCAGACCAAATTGGATGACATTTTACAAAGCTGTGATACCAGAGGACTTCATGTTGGCGTGTTTATTAACAATGTAGGCATCAGACACAGTTCTTCAGTATTACGGATGAAAGACGAAGAAATCCTGCAAATTTACGATGTAAATGTGTTATCGTACATCTGGGGTATCCGCAAGATCATAAATCACCATTTACACACCTCATCAGAACAGTTGTCCCTAGTGACTGTTTCCTCGGTATTGGGGATTCTCGCACCTAAGAACTTGACCATTTACTCTTCTACAAAAGCAGCATTAACACAGGTGCACGAAGGTTTACTGGAAGAATTGGCCCATTATCCTGATATAAGACCATTGCTTGTCCTTCCGGGACAACTTCTGCGAGGTATGTTTGATGATATCAAACCTTCCAGACAATTCTTTGCACCAATAGTTGATCACACCAAATTAGCCAAAACGATTATATCGAAGATCAGTAAAGGGGAGGTAGGAGTTTTATGTGACCCATTGTATGGGAACTTTCTCCCGATTGTAAAATGCATGCCTTATTCAATCACCAAGTTTTGTAGATGGTTTTCGGAGATGGATAAGAAAGTTAAGGAGGAAACACAAAATTGACAAAATTAACAACATGTTGACAAAATGTTGGCAAACGATCACAGAGACGACGACTATCAAAATGGACATTACATAGCGTCTAGTAGTTAACAGATAATGGATCTTAAAGAACACAAATAGCACCTACAAATTAAGCAACATCATATATAAAAGGACACATAGAAATTGTATAGAATCTAATATAGAATTTTAATAATCTCTTGCTTAACATATTCTTGTAGTTTAGTACTGCCTTTATGGATCGTATATATTTTCATTTTCTTGTATATACCTTCATGAATCTATGAAATATGGGACCCTATTAACAATTTTTCATATTTTTTTCTTCCCTACCTTTCCAATCTCCTTTTCAATCAAACCAGCAAGGTTTTCTGGGTGAAAAGACGAGAAGGTATCAAACAACTTGGTAAACTCAATACTGGTATTTACCGGTTCAGCTTCTCCAAAAGTCAATTTTATGTTATAAATAGGGTCATACTTGGTGGTACTGGTAGCAATAGTGATCTTCTGGTTCGAATCATTGTGACCTATATACTTGACGTCTTTATAGGCCTTGGTTTGGGTCAAATACCATAATATTGCACTCAAGATAAAGTAGATTGTCAAAGCCAAAATCGTCATATTATACGAGTCAGCAAACGTGAACTTCTTTTCTACGAGAAATAATAGTCCACTTACAACGACTGTCGCTAAACCAACGGCTAGTTTGATGTCTGTAAGTGTATGGGATTCACTATAGCCCAAACTTCCCAAGACATCCGACAAGTTCTCATCGGTGATTGTTCTCAATTGAGAAACAGAACTTAAACGTTAGTAACCTGGAAACAACTACGACGGTAGCTCCGTTATGGATACATACTATAAATTGGTTTTAGGTGAAGACATTAAATGTATGGAAGATGAACGGTGTAGCTGAAGTAAATGATTTTGTCGCGACTTCCTCTTAACTAAGAGAATTGACTTTGAGAAACGGTGAAATTTGTATGAGAATTAACTATGAATTGGCTATGAATTACCCATGAATAACTGAAAACTTGACTATGTCAGCATGGATGTGTAGCTATTAGGGTGTGTTATATGTTACAGCTGACCCCAATTCCACTACATTGTCGGGAAATTCACGGAGTAGGATTAATTTAGTGTCCTTGTTCGTGTTTATATACAATGATTTGACCTTGTCCCTCGTGTATTTATATACAATGATTGGACCTCGTCCCTCGTGTATTTATATACAATAATGCCAGCTAAACGCTTAATAGTTTGAATTCGAAGATAGTAACACCATCTTCTTTTTCTTTTTCTTCTTATCAGTGGACTTATTCATTTCTTCACGGGCTTTACGAATCATCTCTTCCGCATCCCAATCTTCATTACTGGTAGCTTCACTAGAATTGGCCTCCAGTTTCTTGATTTTCGTTCCCCAAACTGTGGTCTCAAACCCTCCACTAGAAGTATCACTTTCAATGGCTTCTTCGTCTTGTTTCATTTCCTCTTGCGAAAGAACTGGCAATTCTCGATTGTCTATAATAGTCAACCCCCCAAAGTTTCCGGAGCCATAATCATATTCGTCGTTATCATCTTCAATATTGTAATAGCGGTTATTTTCCTTCTCAAAGAACCGCTTAGTTCGCCTTTCTTCTTCGTTCTGGGCCCGTTTCCTGTCGCGCTCTTCCTTTTGGAATTTTTGGGTTGTTCTTTTGGTCCGCTTACTCAAATCAGCTTTGAATAATTCCCAAGTTTCATTTGAAATAAACTCATTTTTGTACCAGTTACACTGTAGAAATCCAATGGTAGTTCCCAACGGTAAGTGGGAAAGGTATTTATACCGTTTAAGAGAATTCTCCGGGACTAACTCTTCATATTGAATATTCTCTACTTTGGCAATGACATTCGAGGGCAAGTTGGCGTAATCATCTCCGTAATTGGATTTGAGCACTTTTATATCCAATGGCGACAACACAAATGCCACTCTACTATTGAATCCTGTTTGATAGTAGAAGAAACTGTTTGTTGAATTGATTTCCTCATTCTTGACAATCGATTGAACATTAGGGATTTGAACACTATTATCGTTGTATTTGTTTGTCCACTCCTCAATATCTTTATCGATGGCTTCCAAGGCAAGGGTAACAAACTTCCCGTCGTCATCGTATAATGCTTTTTCTTGTTCATAAGTGCTTAGTATTTGTTGTTTCTCCGCTTGGTAAGTATCCAAAATGTACTTCAAATCCGCCTTAAATAATCTCAGATATGGCAATAAATCTGGATCATTCTTGTTCATAAACGGAAAGTTCTGAATTGTATAATGCACATCTTCTATACTTCGAGGAACAGAGAATAATTTATTATAAGGTCGAGACATTAACGTCATTATGACGTCGTCGCCGACCTTAGGGATTTCAAATCTCTCGTCTATATTCATTATAGTCACCGGCTTCACCTCTTTTGCTCTTATAATGGACGAGCATAGTGGGCATTCTCTATACTTTTCAACAACCGCTTCTGACTCCCGTTTCTTAAAAGAAGGAATCTCTGTGTCCAATAAAGATAATAAGCATTTCAAGCATAATATATGCCCGCAAGAAGTAATCATTCTGGGAGCTTCGGGCTCGTCTGAAAGGCATATAGGACAGGGGTTCCCCATAGGAGCAACAATCCGAATAATGTCGTCTAGACTCACCGGCACGTTAGGATCCATCTCTTGTGGTTTATAATCACTTCGGTAATCCACCACAAATTTGTAATTCAAATTAATAAACGACATTCCCGTTAAAGGAACCTTGTAGCGATCAGGTGAATGATCATTAAACGATCCTCTGGACCGGCTGGGTCTTCGTTTGTTCCCAGAACGTCGGGTTTTATATTCATCCAGCTCTTTGTAGGATTCATAATGCAATAAATGGTTTAAGGAAATCTGGTTTCTCTTGTTCCCCGATCCTTTTTTGCCCAACCGAAGCTGCTGCTCAAACTGGTGGGTGATTTCGGTGTCGGAGTTATGCCTGGCCCTATTTTTGTTCTTTCCTTTGGCTACACCACGAGACTTGTCGCTATTTAGGTTCACAAGCTTATCGCCATTATGTGGAGTGGGATTCATGGAGTCACGATTTTAGGGCTAATGGTTGCAACTGGGGTGTATTTGGAATTTAGATATGGAACTGACACGTTTGGTGTGGTTGGGTTAAGGCTCTACTAGCGCTAGAGACCTAGATCCTAAGATAACCACTTAGTAGTTTAGCAGTGATGGTGCTGCTTCTATGATTTATTGATGTCGCGCGGAGTGTCTGTACCGTAATGCTATGGAGCGTTTGTTCATTGATCCTCTGACACCGAAAGGCGAAAATGTTATATATATATGGAGTTATGTAGAGAAGGTCAAGGTAATACTTAGCTCCCACTGGAGATGCAACTTTCTAAACTTTTTGTTGTAAAAAAAAGTACAAGAATTGGGGTTTATAGAAGCGTAAGAGACTCTAGAAGCACGATGGTTTGATTACATAATCCAATGTGCTATGATTATATAAGCTTTGACTACAAAGATTATGGAAGCTTCCGAAGCAGCACCATGTGCTTAGATAGTAGCACCCCGAAACCTGAAATGATCATCTACAGATATCAATAGTGAAATTCCAGGGATATTGTGGTGTCGGTGAAAATGTTGAGGAAGATAATTACGTAATATGACTCTTAATAACGTACTCTCCAATTGTATGTCACCAGATCATTTCAGCTGTGTGAGAACGTACAATATACAATAGACATTTCCTTTTCATCTCTCCCCTTATCTAGCGTGTGTCTCCTGAAACCATGAGACGCTTCGAGCTCCAGCAGATTTTGGTTTGAGCTTCCAATCTCTTTAACTACGCTGAATAGAGTACAATGTCGCATGGTCATAGTATCCTCACACCGCACCAAGTTCCGCACCATGTCGCGCACCTCAAACTAACCACCATATTATCTATTCTCTTTATCGCTTATTCTTTTAGTAGTTTATAAGCGTCTTTTAAACAACAGAGACTATATATCATGCCGTCAAACCGGTACGAGCGGTTGCCCAACGGCACAGATAACAGCACCGATACTGATGCCGTGATGCCACTGTTGCCGCCCAGCTACGGCGACTTAGACGAGCTAGGCGGTGCTACAAATAATGATATTGAGCAGTTCGAAATCGAAGACATGGACTACGGGGCGCTGGAGCCAGAACGGCGGGGGTTATTCACTCGTGCTACATTCCTCACCAAGAAGTTTACTAGCAAGCTTAGTAACTCTGTCATACATCCTGTGACCAAGATGATTGATCCTATGTATGAGGGCCTCCAATATTTGTCCCAGATATATGAGAAGGGAATTTTAAGAATAGGAAATCCGTTGGTGGTGAAACGGTTGCTTTATGTATTTTTCATGGTGGTGATTATCTTTTTCGTGTCACGATATACGGTGAATGAAGGAATTAATGGCACCAGTGGAGGGGCGTTTTCGACGGGCAAATTTTATGATATGAAGTTGTTAGCGGAGATGATAGAAGGCGACATTGATGTGAAGAACATGAAGGAGCACTTAGAGTATTTTTCGTCGATGCCGCATGTTGCAGGGACGTCTGGAGATTTGGCGTTGATGAAATATGTCGAAGCATATATGAAGAATAACGGTGTTAAAGCAGTGGAGGTTGATGAATTACAGAGTTATTTGAATTATCCTAGTGAGAAGAAGGAGAAAACTTATGTTAGGGTTGCAGACGGGTCGTTTGAGGTCAATTTACGAGAGTTTGATATTAATGAAATGGAATACATCGCATATAATCCCGACTCACTCAACGCAGAAGATGAAATAGAAGGTCATATGATTTTTGCGGATTATGGAACTAAGCAAGACCTTGAGTCCTTGGCTGAATCGGGCATTGATTTGAAGGACTCTGTGTTGATCATGAATTACGGAGGAGCAATTCCTGAATCCAATAAGATTGAATTGGCGACGGACAAGGGAGCCAAAGCGGTTGTATTTGTATCTCATAAAATAACTATTGGGAAAGATGATACCGAATCTGAGCTTGACGATGTTATTCAGAAGGAGAGTGTAGGTAATGGTCGGTATAGTACTGGGGATGTATTAACCCCTGGTTGGGCTTCTGAAGGTGGGTACGTCAGCAGATTACTGTGGTTTAAGTCCAAGGCTACACCCAAGATCCCTAGTGTTCCTATTTCCTATAAAGTTGGGCAAGAATTGCTCAAAAACCTCCAAAATACCGGGTTTAATTTCGAGAATGGCCAATGGTCGGGGGAAAAGACCGACGACAAAAGCAAACGGTTGAAGTTAAAAATTGGTAATAATGAAAAGCAAACTCATCAAATATGGAATGTGATAGGGTCTATTCCTGGAAGAGAGCAACACGAGAAACGTATTGTTATTGGAGCAGCCAGAGACGCCGCTTGTTTTGGGACAATTTCCAGTAACACTGGAAGTGTGGTATTATTGGAGTTGATAAAAATATTCACCACAATGCAAAGACAATTCAATTGGTCTCCAGCGAGAACCATCACTTTCATCTCTTTTGATGCCACTAACTATAATTTGGCGGGTCTGACTGAGTGGATCGAAGAGAAGAAAAAAACTATATTCAAAGAAGCGTACGCCTATGTTGATCTTAGCGATGTTGTCGCGGGTGATGAATTATCGGTGAAAGCAAATCCATTTTTACATCAAGTAGTTACTGAGTGTCTTAAGCAAGTCACCGTCAAGGTAGGAGATGATACCAAAAACATGCACGAGTTGTTTAAGTCACAAAACCATGGACTGGATAAGATTTCCAATAATATGATTGAATTCAAGAATTACATTCCATTTGTGAATTCCCTTAATGTTCCCTCTCTTGAAGTGAAATACAAAGGATATGAGTATCCTAAACATTCATGTTATGATAATTTCGACAACTTTGAAAAGACAAAGGTTGATCCAGGCATGGAGAAGCATAAGCAGTTGGTAGAATTGATAGGGAAGATAGTTTTGAATGCGGCAGAACAAGCTATTATCCCCTTCGATTTCGGCGAATTTGTGGACCGAATTATCGATTATCAAACTGATTTGGAAAAATACGTGAATGAAGCTATTAAGGCAGACGAAAAGCCAAATAAACCCCAAATGCATTTTGAAAAATTAACCAGGGCCCTAAACACTTTACGTGAATCAGCCAATCAATTTGATGACTGGGTTAAAAGCTGGAAGAAATTTATCGTTGAATCGTCAGAAATCGAGCCATCTTTGGTGGCTATGAAGAGATGGAAATGGAACGAATTGTTGGTTGAATTTAATAATAACTTCATTAGTAAGGCGGTGCAGCCTCCACGTCCTGGATACTTGAACTTGTTGTTTGGAGTTCCTTATGACGCCCCTCCTATCGATAATAATCAATGGCAGTGGAACACTTTCCCAGCGGTTCGAGACTATATAGCTCAAGGAGATTTTGGTAGAGCTCAATATGAGCTTGACCAGTTGGCGGATATCATGGATATGGCTGCTAAGGAGTTTGTGGCATATTAAATAGAAGTAAATAGGGTTTAGGAATATAATTGATAAAAGTTATTGATCTTCATATTACTACCAAGTCTCAACTGATCAAGCAGAAGACAAGCCATGAAACGGCCAGCATCGAGTAGGTAACAGCATGGGAAGCATCCAATCATAGATTATCTACATAAAGAGACGTCATTAAAAGAACGAATGAAAACGAGAGTTATGTGGGTATTAGAGAATATAGGAAAAATGATTTTTTTTTCTTTTTTCTAGCACAAAAATAAACCTTATGATTACGCGATAACATATTTAACAACCTATTGAGTGGAAGAATATATCACATCAGTTAAAATGGAGAACACCCATTGAAAACGGTGGAAAAACTCGAAAACGCCTCTTGTTTGCTGAATATAAGTTTCTGCGATCTTGAAAAACTAGAAAATCCTCCCGGTGGCCAAGCTGGTTAAGGCGCGAGACTGTAAAGAGTTCTCCTCAAAGTGATCTTGAGATCGGGTGTTCGACTCACCCCCGGGAGATTTCTGTTTTTTTTTGCTGCAAATATAATTTTGTTCTACCACTACGAGTTATTAGACTTAAAATGCCAACCAAGGGGAGATGCAGGAAACGTCTGTAACCAGTAATTGTGGACTCTTTCTCTGATTTGTACTTGTGGATGTTCTTGTGCAAATAGGTTTAAACAAATATATGGAAAACCGGAATGTTCAAGTTCCGGGGCACCCCTGTAATCGGTTACTGTGGATTCCACACACAATTCTATTTGTACTTGTGGTTGTTCTTTTTGTGCAAATAGGTGGAGGCAAATATGTGGAAAACTGGAATGTTCGAATTCCGGGGAAACCTGTCTAATCAGTAATTGTGGCAAATGTGGGGGCACTAGTTTACATGCATATTTGGACTTGGGTGGATACAAATGTGTATGTCAACACCCTGCCACACCCTTTGAATCACTGGTTCACTTTAGTCGTGCAATGTTCAAATACTGAATTGATAAAAAGAATTTAGTTTTTCAATTCCTTTCATTTTTTGCAGCCTAGGTGTAATTGGAACACAAACTGTCTCCAAAGCCACATTATAAAATTGGATCCGGTTCGTCCTCTTGGAGAAGTCGCAGACACTCTTGAAATACAATCTCTTGAATCAAATTCTCTTTATGATTGTATACTTTCCTATCAAACTCTTTCGCCTAAAGACATTGGACCATTATATATTAACATGACTGTACGTTAGCATTACGATTTAACTATACGAGACTGCTCTTCTATTAGCTATATACATGTTTACTTTGGTGTTCCGCATTAGTCTCAGCCAACTTTAACAAATCCTCTAAATAAAAATCCTCTGAGTCGCCAATTTTATCCAAACTTCTGACTGAATTACATAGCTTCCTCAAATATTCAAGGTTTGTTCCACTAGGACCTTCACTGTGTTTAATAATCTCGGCAGTCTTCCCTATATTTTCTGGCCCCACAAATGACTCATTATGGATGGTTCCTATATAAATCGAAGACGTAATATACGATACCAGATCCTTTGTAGGAACAGTAGATAATACTTGATCTACCAATTCTCTATCGGCTAGAGGTTTGTCAGGAATGTCAGTGATAATAAACGGCACCGTATGTGTGGTATATCCATCCTGTTCTCTTACATCTAGATATTCCTTTACTTGCTGAACATTTTCACCACTGATATAATAAGCACACCCCCACACCTTTAGGTCTGACAGGCATAAACTATCAATGGCAATGGACAGTTCTGTCACAATCCCTGCTTTCGTAAGTTCGTATTTGTGGACGTCGTTATGAAATGATGAATTAGTCACCAAATCTTGTAGCGATACTAAGGTGACCACTCTACCAGGACTTTCAGGTGTGCCTCGATGATCCGACGAGCTCTGCCAGAACCTCCGGATGTAACCTTCCAAGTACCCGGTGACTTTGAAAGAGTATAAGGGAGGGGGCTTGAATATGAGTGACCCATAGCCTATAATCCACATTCCATCATCACTCATGTTAGATTATAGTCGGCTATATTATTTTCACACAACTTGCTTAGTTCTCAGTAATGTGCTCACACCTCAGATCTCGAAGTTTCAGATTCTCACTTTGCAAGTATTTGTTCTCACTTTACTCTCAGCTTACTCTCAGCTTACTCTCAGCCACAATTCTTCTCAGGATGTTCTTATTTTCTATTTTTCTATGCTCCTTTCTCTTTTATAGGTGATTCTTTTTTTAGCATTTATTCCATTTAGCATCTATTCCTATTTATATCCTGTGTATGCTATTTATATTCTGTGTATGCTATTTTTATTCTGTGTATGCTATTTTTATTCCGTGTATGCTACTTATACTCTGTGTAGGCTATTTATGTCTGCTGTTCCTCCTCTTTCTTGCCGTCTATCATCCTTCTCCCATGATCAACCCTCCCTTATATGTTCCCAAACCAATCCTTTAGAGCATATCCTGTTACTTATCGCCTCGTATAATCGCTACACCTTTCAGATACGGAAAGGTGGCTTTTGTGCTCATTCCTGATCGCGAAATTTTCTTAGCTCCAGTTTCTTAGCGAAAAACATTATATGTTTCTTTATCACTATGGTTTGGTCTCAACTTGAAGTATGTATTATACGTCGCCCTACGGGCCGTTTTAAGGTTATGGACGGAATGAAACGGATCCATGTTACTATATATGAGTTTCGGCACACGGGCGTGGATAAATCACCAGATATTCGGAGGCATCCAAGGGTAGCTATACCAAGAAATTAATGACATAATAAATGACATTGACGTTTTGACAGCTGGATGCGGTTACTTTGATTCAAGGTGGCTATGGTGGAGCCTGCCTAAATTTGTTTTTGCCTTAGCCGGTGCCCTTACCTGGATGTCTGCCTAAGCTATGTCTGCCTAAGCTGGATGTCTGGATGCCTCAGATGTTTGTGTGTTTTTCTCTGTGTCTTGTCTTTTGAGCTGACCCCTTCCGGCCAATTTCAAGCAATGAATTTACTAACGTTTGTAGTTGACAGACCCTCACATCGCCTATGCGTGTTTAGGGGTCTTCTGTACCGTATTCTCGTTGGTGTCCTTATTTGTTAAGGAACGATTATTTATTGGCGAGGCCACGGTTGCTACTCTCGCCGGGTTGATCCTAGGGCCACATTGTCTAAATTGGTTTGACCCTCTATCTTGGGGGGATTCCGAGGTTATTACGTTGGAAATCTCTAGAATTGTTTTATGTGTTCAAATTGTAGCGGTGGCGGTAGAATTACCGAGGAAATATATGAAGAAGCATTGGCTCTCCGTGGCCGTACTTTTATTACCGATCATGACAGCTGGGTGGTTGATCGTGGGATTGTTTATCTGGGTGTTAATTCCCGGGTTTAACTATGCCGAAGCGTTATTGGTAAGTGCTTGTGTGACTGCTACCGACCCGGTTTTAGCGGCTGCCGTTGTGGGGAAAGGTAAATTTGCTGAAAGAGTTCCTGGCCATTTGAGAAATTTGTTGTCAGCGGAATCTGGTTGTAATGATGGGATGGCCTTCCCATTTATATTCTTGTCGTTAAATTTATTGATTCACCCCGGAGACGCCGGGGAGATCGTTAAGGACTGGATTGTCAATACCATTTTATACCAATGTCTCTTTGGGATTGTATTGGGTGCTACCTTAGGCTATATATTAAGGAAGTTGGTTGCATTTGCTGAAAGAGGCAACACCATTGATAGAGAATCGTTTTTAGCATTTTTCATTTTTTTGGCATTTAATTGTGCCGGGTTTGGTTCTGTATTGGGGGCCGATGATTTGTTGGTTTCATTTGCCGGAGGCACTGCTTTTGGGTGGAATGGTGATTTTGCTAGGAAAACCGAAGAGTCTCATGTTTCTACCGTGATTGATTTAATCATCAACTTGTCATTTTTCGTTTACTTCGGGGCTATCATCCCCTGGCAAGAATTTAATAATACTGCTCTTGGATTAGATGTATGGAGACTTATTGTATTAGCAGTGGTCATTATCTTTTTGAGAAGATTACCTGCTGTGCTTGCATTTAAGCCAGTGACTCCTGATATCAAAAGTTGGAGAGAAGCTGTCTTCTGTGGCCATTTTGGTCCTATTGGTGTAGGGGCTATATTTGCAGTTATCTTGGCCCGTAGAGATTTAGAGGAGCATTATATGCATCATGGCTATCTTTTAGATGAAGATGTGGAAGATAGGGTCCCATACCACCAACTTTTGAATGTTCTTTGGCCAATTGTTAATTTTATTGTCATCACTTCTATTGTGGTTCATGGTTCCTCGGTGGCTGTCTTGACATTGGGTAAGAGGTTAAATAGAATGGCTATTACAATGACGTTCACTAACACCACTGGGAACGAACAAAGCTCAAATTGGTTATCTCGGTTACAAAAGTTGGAAAAGACCTCGACCTCGTTTTCTTTGCATAGGGTTGATAGCGATGATGCTACTTTAAAGCCCACTAATACCTCGGATGATGCCCTGGCACATGGTTCTGCTATAGGCACCGATGCCGCAGTTGAAACCAGTGGGATTAAGTATAGACCCGCCGGTGGTGCTAAGAGGAAGAAGAATAAAAAGAAGCGTACCAAGTCTAATATTATGAAAACATTGTCTAGAAGCCATACTGTTGATAATACTGGAGAAGAAGGTAGCGCATCGCCGGATAGACAAAGACCACAGGCGGAATTCTTACAGTTAGGTAAATCTCCAACCACCGGTAACGATACGGTAGATAAGAAGGATGAAGAAGAGGAGGACGAGCAGGAAAACGAAACCACCAGCTCATCACCACCATCGAAGCCCAAAGACATTCAAGCAACCGCCTATCAGGAAGGGAACAAGATTATTATCGAAGATGCTTCGGGTGAAATTATTGAGACTTTACCAATAAATGCCCATAAACATACACATGCTCATGATAATGCTGGTGAAAACATGAGTCTCCATTCTATGGATTCTTTGCGTCGTCAAATGACCCAATATTCTTCTGCTGAGCAAGAATCGCTCGAAGGCAAGGGTTCTGGAGGTGATTTGGAATCAGAGAAACCTGCTAAAAGTGACGTTAAAGCAAAGAAATCTGGGAAGAAGAACAAACCTTCTGAGGGTATACACGAACATGGACACGAACACGAACATGAACACGAACATGACCATGAACATGAACACGAACATGAACACGAACATGGACATGGACATGGACATGAGAGTGGTTCTCGGAAAGCATTTTATAAGAAGGATGATCCAAATCAAAGGAAGATATATGCCCACCAAATTGATAATATATTATTAATTGAAAATGAAGAAGGTGACATCATCAGAAGATATAAAGTTAACCGTCATGGATCGCTGTCCCGAGCCAGATCCGACTCGGTGGTGGACAAAGCGTTGTCGTTGGTGGGAATTAAAAAGAATCAACCAGCTCCTTCTCCGGCTGATTTAGAGAAAGGGACCACCCCAGCCATTATTCCCGAATATGATTCTGGTGATCCTAGATTGAAGGACCGTAGAGTTGAGCAAAGGCTCGAAAGTCATATCACCGACGTTTTGACTGAAAGAGGAGGGAAACACAAGGTAGCTGCCGTTCCAGTTCCACAAATTAATGAGCCTGAGAAGGACGACACTAGCGAAGAAGATGAAGATGCCAGTGAAGATTCCGAGTTTGATGATGAAGACGACGATGACGACGAAGAGGATATTGATTTAGGAGAAACCGAAGTGGAGAAGAAAAGAAGACTCGCAGCTTTGGGACGTTTACCTGCTACAAGACACGCTGATGATGAAGAAGAGTAGAGATATAAATACCCATACCCACCTTGTAATTTATAACATTTTACGTATCTTAATATATTGTAATTCATTCTTTTTTGTTTATTCCTTTTACGTAGTTAATCGTTTTAATGGTGGCCCTTTGGAGCGTTTGGTAAGGCAACTAAGGACTTCTTAATAGCATCAACCCCCTTTAACAAGTCTTCTTCAGAGATAACCAAAGGTGGAGCCAATCTAATAATATTATCATGAGTTGGTTTAGCTAACACCCCATGATCTTTCATCACCAAACAAAGATCCCAAGCAGATCTTCCGTTAGTCTTAGAATCATCAATCACAATGGCTGATAATAACCCTTTTCCTCTAACTTCAGAGATAATTCCATCAAACTCATTCTTCAAGTCAGTTAACTTGTTGAACAATAATTCTCCTAATTGGTTAGATCTGTCGACCAAGTTTTCGTCTTTAACCACTTGCAAAGCAGCAATAGCCACTCTACAAGACAAAGGATTACCACCGTAGGTAGATCCATGAGAACCTGGTTCTAAGCACAACATAATCTCTTTAGAAGACAATACAGCTGACACTGGTGTGACTCCTCCAGAAATGGCCTTCCCCAATAAAACCACATCTGGTTTAACATTTTCAGAGTGTTCATAACACAACATTTTCCCGGTTCTAGCAATCCCAGTTTGGATTTCATCACACATTAACAACACGTTGTGTTTCTTACATAATTGTTGAACCTTGGTTAAGTAGTCTTTTGGTGGCACCACAATCCCGGCTTCTCCTTGAATAGGTTCCAATAATATAGCAGCGATTTTATCTCCGGCGTTATTAAAGGCTCTTTCCACATCTTCAATGACTCCGTATCTTAAAATGGTTCCTTTAGGTTCGCCAGGAATTTGGGGTCCCACACCACTCAAGTATGGCCCGAATTTGGTAGTGGCATCAGGATCAGTAGACATAGAAATGACTCCCAAAGTTCTCCCGTGGAAGTTGTTTTCTGCTGCCAAAACAATGGCTTCGTCTTCAGGAATTCCCTTTTTCACGTACCCCCACTTTCTGGCCAACTTCAAAGCGGTCTCCACGGCTTCAGCACCGGTGTTCATTGGTAACACCATTTCATAGTTGAAGAATTCAGTGACAAATTTAGCGTACTGACTGAAAACATCAGAACTAAAAGCTCTGGAGCACAATGTCAACTTAGAAGCTTGATCAACTAAGGCTTCAATGATCTTAGGGTGACAATGACCTTGATTAACTGCTGAGTAGGCTGACAAAAAGTCCAAATACTCTTTCCCTTCAGGATCCCACACATGGGCACCTTTAGCTTTGGAGAAAACTACTGGTAAAGGGTGATAATTGTGAGCAGAATACTCTTCTTCGTATTGTTTAGCATCGACGGAGGAAATAGTACCGAGTGACATTGTAAAAAAAGACCGTTTGATGAAAATTTTGAACAAATGGTGGTGTTCTGGAGTATATTTATATGATTTCAGATAAATGAATGGGTGCAATGTTTGCAGTTAACGGAAATTAGACGCGACCAGACTGAGATTGTCATGGAAAGTGGGAGCGAAGTGAGAGTGGAGTGAGGGCGAGGGAGCTAGGGCGAGGGAGCGAGGGCGAGGGAGCGAGGGCCGGAGCTGGTACCATTAGTGCCATATTTAGTGCGCCTGGTGCCATTAATGCCATATTTAGTACCAGTACAATTATACTCGCCTTTCTTGCTGGGAGGCTAAGTCACATGCTTCGATGAGAATAAATACGTTCGCTGCATCAAAGACGCTGTACCCAAATTATCCGATATGTGTAACCAATTTGTCAAATAGATATATATTAGCATCAAGTTCACCAGTTTTGCACCCATTCAATAGTATGGGTTTTGCACGACCAGCCGCCCCTTCCAATTTGTCGCACAACCGCACGATCGCAAATGAACTTTATCCATCACTATGAATGATTATAAAAGGATAAGTACGCCCCAAACAAGAGCACCAAATAGAACCGAGTACGATGACGCGTTGTCAACTATGGGCATGAGGATCCGTAAAGCGGTGGCTGAAGGATATTCTGTTCCCGGCCCTAGCTTTAATAGACAACCTTTACCAAGTCATATAAGCCAGCCTCCAAGTCTAACGAATGTCGGATCTACTATGGACAGTTCATCGAGTTTAAGTGAGTGGGAACATAAAGCACATCAGCCTTCATTGACTACGATTTCACAGCCTTCGAATAAACGGAAGTTTGATGAAGAGAATGAGGAATATGTTCATCCACAGTATGGAGAGTTGAAGTTTAATGAAGAGTTTTAATGATAGGGAATAAATGATTGGTTTTTATCGATGTAGATCTCTGGTGCTTTTCTGTATTCTGTTAGTTTACTAGTTTATTAGCTTGTTGTGTGACCTTGTTAGCTTGATGTGTTAGCTTTTCTATGCAGTTCTACTGTATTAATGCTATTCTCATCTTGTCAACAAACTAGTTATTCTCTCTACAGTATCTATTACCTTGGCTCTATCTGCTTTCTTCAGTATTGAACACCTTGTTCGTACTGCTGTGGATTATAGCTCTATATCCTCCTCCTCCATATACGTTACAATCTCGCAATTCTCCGTCGTAAATTCGCACTCAGTTGATTTCGCATCGCTCCTCAAAACCTCATATTTAAACAACACATAGGAACCTTTTAATCCACAACTAATATGGTCCAGATACTACGCCGAATGGACCTAGAGACTTTCAGAGACGGCTCTAAATCTGGACGCCTTAAAAGGTTGCTTTTTTACCCATTTTTTGGCCTTTCATTACAAGCCCGAGTCCTTCAGTCCCTTCGATTTGTAATGGTGTTTTTTGCTATTGCTACTATAGTTGTGTCGCTAGTAGGACCCGTATTCAGTACTAAAATCTATATGGCCCGAATAAACTGCTCCCATATCGACGTTTCTCATGGAATTTATGAGAGTTTACGGTCATCGGTGTCTTCGACTAACTCTTTAAATGAAGCCCAGATGAGAAATGGCACCAAGGGCGGATATGGAAATCCAGGCATAGATCCGCAATTACCGGTGGATTCTTCCTTGACCAACTCTGAAATTAGCATTTTATCGGAGTACGCTGAAGAACAAGTGGCTAATGCTCCGCAATATCTATTATCGTCGCTTTGGGAATGGTGTGTGGGGAATTATAATATTACAGAGTATCAAAACAATGGTCAAACGAAGTATAACATCAGTGATGAGAAGCTCACGTGCGTTGAAGATAGGTCCCAACAGAATTTGTTCAATTACCGGGCTTCGTTTGAACAGAATAATATGCAAGGGATGATGGCATATGCGTTGAAGACATCGGATTATACCAATCAGGAGTTTCTAGATGATGTTGATTCGTCTTCTGCACAATATAAAGCGGTGCCGCTTTGTTTGATATTGGCTGCTGTGTTTGATTTAGGGGTTATGATTTTTCAGCATGTGTTATATACTAACAGGAAAGGTTGTAAAGATCTATCCAGTCTTCCCAAATTCTTGCTTCATATTATTACGGGGTTAACGGTTGCTGGGTTTATATTAATAGCAATTGCTGCTTGTACAATCACTCAGTTGTTGCAAGATTTGAAAAGTGGCTTAGATGAAAGTTTCGGCGCTTTTGGAATTCACTTACAATTAGGGTCCGCTTGGTTTGGGTTGGTGTGGGCTGGGTTTGGATGTAACTTGTTTTTGGCTTTGAGTTGGATAATTCCTACTTGGTGTGCCAATCCTCCTGAACGTGAGGAGTTTAATGAAAATTATAACTATTCTCGGTCGGGTGATATTGGTAAACGGGTAGTAACTCGTGGAAGTCATTTAATGAGAGATAACAGTGTTAGGTCTGAAGGCAGAGACCAATTGTTATATGATTCCAGTGAGAGTGAATTCAGCTCTAGTCCTGAATCGGAATTCGAATCCGACTCTGAATCTTTATCTGAAGGTAAGAATAGCACGACAAAGACTGGTGTCCATACTGAAGTGAACCCTTTCGTTAATAATGGCTTCGGAAGCAGATCCAATTCTAAGAGTTCTAAAAAATCCAAATCCAAAATCATCCAGGAGTTTGATTCTTTTGATGATACTTCTGATTTGATTGACGACCTGAAAGTGGGCACAGTTACGCCATTTCATGATTCCAATGAACATAGGAACAATCCTTTATTTAGGTATGATTATCCTGATCAAGAAGAAAGCAAATTAAGAAAACTTGGAGAGACATTATCCCGGAAATCATCGGTCAGACACTTGAATCAACGGTTAAACAGAAGCAAGACTAATAATAAATTACAACCAGTTGATGAACATATGATGAGTAAAGAAGAGACCAAGAATTTCATCTATGAACACAATACTCATTCTCCCTTACCTCATCACTACAGGCTTGAGACTTTTGACGGATTTTCTAATTCAGATTCTTCTAGAAGTGAGCCTGGTCTTACTTCTCATTCCTCCAACTTCCGGAATATCACTAATTCCAACTTTAATTCCACTACTAACTTTACTTCTACCTCGACGTTCGACTCCAATAATACTTCCACGAAATGGAACCTCGCATCTCAGCATAATACTGACACAAATCCTTTTAGTGTCAACTACAACTCCGATATCCATCCACTGCATAACGACATTACTAGACTCCCTAGCCACAGCTCTAAAACGAGAAAGGGCTCCAGACAGAATTCTACAAAGAATTCTCAGGCTCAGCACAATCCGCATAGAGACTCGGAATATTTGGACGATGAAGAGATCAACTATATGGAGTCCAATAATTTTATGAATCGGATATAGTACGTAGGGTTTTATATACATTTGACATTTTGAATCACTCTGTACAATCTCACACATTTGTACTTATTTGGTGCAATTCGCGAAAAGGGGAAATTGCAACACTTCATTACATCACTATGAACCGGACAACAGTTATAAAAGAAAAGGTATGGAACGGAAGTATCAATGTCCGAATACGATATAATCCCCATTCTAGCACTTTACCCGAACACGAAGGTGAAGAACCAGTGGAGTATTTGTTAACAATTCCTCGGGTTTCTTACTTCCCACTATATTTTAATGATGTTATAGGCTATATAAACCATTTTGGAAGTGTACCTAATAAACCGATATGGCTTGAATACAATGGGATTCCGTTAAAATGGAACTTGCCCGCCGGGTTATTGTACGATTACCATAAGCTTTGTGAACGAGTTGGCTCTCCAGAGCTGCTGGTAACTGCTAGTGTATGGCAAGTCGATGTGCAAACTGGTGAGAATTATCCTTCGGCGGAAATTATTCCTTTTGTTGCCAGAGACGATAATGATAGGATAGACCCACAAGGAAAAGGGTTCAATTATATTAAAAGCCTCCAGGAGAACTTTTTCAATCAGTTGAAGCAAAGTAATTTTGTAATCAATGGTAATAGTAAAATGGTGATGAATCTAAGCAAAGATGACTCCACCGAATATTGGGATTCTATAGTTAGTCGTAATTTGGCTGATTATGAAAATTTGAACAAGAAGATTCTCCCTAAACGGATTCATAAGATTCCTATAAAAGTATATTCTTTAAATTCGACCTTAATTCAGCTCCCTGTAAATAATAGTGATTTGACTTTGAGAGAATTGCTAGAGAATGAAAATCTCCCTGGTCATGGAGAACATTGTTATATCCAAGGGATTAATGGAAGCTCATTATCTTCTGTGACATTGTTAGAGATTTGGAGACTATTTAAACACCTTGATAACTTTTTGTACATTACAATCATATGACTGTCTTAATAGTAAATGAAACCCATTATATCGTAAACACTGCTTGTAGCCAGTTTCTATACATTTTCAACTGTTTCTTTCTATTGACCAACAATCTTCTATCTGTGGCTATCTTTGATTCTTTGAAAGGGCCATCCTCAGTGAATATCTGTCTCAACTCCTGCTCGGTGAAGAAATATACTCTGGTTCCATCTCCTCTAATATAGAAATTATCCTGTAATAATCTACCTTTCTTGAACCTGACTTGAGCCAAATCGTATCTTCCATAATCTCTGAATAAAATCTCTCCCCCTGGTTTCAAACACCGCTTCAAATTCTCAATAGCCTGAACCCATTGATCTGGGTGAAGGGCCAGAAACACAAACACCATAATGATTACATCACATGAATTGGGCTCCAAGTCCTCTGGCAATTTTCCTTCGGGGTTAGCTAGATCCCATACCGAAGAATAGGCGGTTCCTTTTTCATGGCTAGTTTTGAAAAGGTCGTTCTGTTTAACCAAATCGACTGCTACCTTCAGGTAATCACATCCAAAAATCTTCAAGTTTTCGTTTTTATTCTGTTGCAATACTGGGAAAAACGTATTTCCAGCTCCACAACCTATTTCCAAAATGGTTGTGGGTTGTTGGTAGTCTTCATTAGTCAATCTAAACAATGATGGAAACTCGATCTGTAACCATTTTCTATCTTTAAAGAAGTTTTCCCGGTTGTGCTTGTAAAAGATGTCCCAATACTTAGCAGGATTAGAATTATATAAATTCTTATCAAAATCCTTAACTGGATGTTCGTATTGTAGATCTATCAATTTCTTGAATTGCTCGATTTGCTCATCGTCCCACTCAACATGATCCCATGCATTGTGGGTGAATACATCGTCTTGGTTTTGCAAATACCTTTGTCCAAATGTAAACGGAGAATCTTTACCAATTCTAGTATCTAACGACGGTTTAGGGATTCTGGCTACTTTTTGGGTGATAGAGTCTGTGCTACTAGAGCCACTATCTCCAGTGTTACAGGTCGCACTATTCTCCTCTTTTGTACTGGAAACAGGCGGTATTTCAGTCATTTCTAATTACTCAAATCTTTTTGATCAACGCCAGTTCAGCTCATCTCATCGCATCGCGCTTCATAATTTAGAAGACTCTAAATGAAGACTCTGTGACTGTATGATAAAATAAGATATTATAATGTTCTCTGTGACTATATGACTATATAAGAGACCACGTTGTGCTCAGTAAAGCCTTCAATACCACTCTACATCGCTCTATCAAACTTGTAAATTGATTTTACTGAACCTACTTCTGTTATATATTTTTATTTTAACCTTTAAGCGTTAACAAAACTATACTTAACCTTGGATCCATAAGTTTCACCTCTCTTGACAATAACTTGGTCCTTCCAGTTGTCATGGTTAATGGCATTGACAAATCTTCCGTTTTCAATACAGAAACCACCTCTGACTTTGAACCCAGGACAGTTCATTCCAACACCAGAATAGAATTGGAAAGCTGGATCAGTAGTATGAACAATAAACTTGACGTCGGACTTTGGGTGAGTTGCTTCAAACACTTGTCTCATTTCATCGTTTCTGGTATCGAAAGAGCTTCCGTTTTCGTCCACAATGAAACAATAATCAAACCAACAGTCTTCTCCGATCTCTGTAGGTTTGGTGATATCTGTGTGAGTTGGAGCAATGTTTCCAGTTGGCAACAAAGCATCGTTCACTTCTAATTGTTTGTTAGTGATCGATTTGACAACGGTTCCGTCGGTGGAATCGGTTCCGGAAATGTTGAAATAGGAGTGATTGGTCAAATTCAAGATGGTTGCTTCAGCTGGAGAAGAAGATAAATGGTTTCCAATAAATTCAATTCCCACGGATTCTTCGTCGATAGTGTATTTGATAACAGCTTCTACGTCACCAGGGAATCCATTCATTCCATCTTTATCGAGATAATTGAATTCAAACGTGTTGACGACTTTACCTTCTTTGGTTTTAGATTGTTTGGCAATAGGTCCAAAGAACATTTGTTTGTCGTAACCAGCAAATCCCCCATGTAAAGAGTTGTTTCCTTCGTTAGGATCCAATTTGTATTCTTTTCCATTCAATTTGAAGGTGGAATTTCCAATCCGGTTGGCCACTCTTCCGACAGTGGTACCGAAGAATGGGTTGGATTTCTCATAATATCTCTTAGGATCATCAAATCCGCACACCATGGACTTCCCGTTCTTGATGATGTTTTGAATAATAGCACCTCTATTGGCTAAAGCTACCTTAAATCCATTTTCAAATGTAACTGTATGTAATCTGTTTGTGTAATCTAATTTGTCATCATTAAAGATCTCCCATTTATAATTGTCAATGTTGTAGCCAAAAGGGTTTTCAGTGGTCCATTTCCATAAATCTTTACAAGCGTCTTCAATAGTCAATTTAGCTTCCCATTCCAACTCAGTATTAGCTCTGGTAGGATTAGCCGTTAAATCCAAAACATCACCAGCTCTTCTTCCGGTGACTTCATAAGGCAATTGTTTACCAACAGCTTTACAAAAAGCGTTGAATACATCAAACACAGTAGAACCTTTACCAGTTCCCAAATTCCATTCTCTGAATAAACCTTCTCCGCTATTCAATTTATTCAAATACTTCAAGGCGGCGATATGACCTTTGGCCAAATCAATAACATGAATATAATCTCTAATTGGAGTTCCATCATGAGATTTATAATCGTTTCCAAAAATAGACAATTTCTCTCTTCTACCGATAGCCACTTGCGCTAAGTATGGCAACAAATTGTTAGGGATTCCCAAAGGATCTTCCCCAATTAAACCCGAAGGATGTGCTCCCATAGGATTGAAGTATCTTAATATAGCAGATCTCCAAGTTCCATCTGCCCCATGAACATCTCTCAAGATATTTTCAATCATATATTTAGTCTTCCCGTATGGATTAGTTGGATCGTTAGGACAGTGTTCTGGAATAGGAATCATATTCTCAAATCTCGTGGCATCTCCGTACACAGTGGCACTAGAAGAAAACACAATAGTTTTGACGTCATTGTTTTTCATGGTGGTTAACAAGCTTATGGTCCCATTGATATTATTGTCATAGTAGTCCAAAGGAATCTTGGTGGATTCTCCTACAGCTTTCAAAGCAGCGAAGTGGATGACTCCTTGAATAGGATATTGTTTGAAGATTTTGTCTAAATTTTCTCCGTCCTTCAAATCGGTTTTGAAGAAAGGAATTTTTTGTTTGACGATAAATTCAATTCTGGCCACAGCATCGTAACTCGAATTGCACAAGTTGTCTACAATGACCACTTTGTAGCCGTTGTTGACTAATTCCACAACGGTATGGGAGCCGATGTACCCAGCACCTCCTGTTACTAAAATATACTTTTCACTCATGGTTTGTTAGGATAAAATTAATGAACGAAAAAATAGGAGAGATCTGGAAAGATTCCAGGAATTTTATATGATTTTCCATTTGGTAGGGCCACGCAACCCCACGAATAGCTAAATAGACCAGGTTCTTGTTCAACAGAGTTGGGGGTGGAATAAGAGCATGTTGGGATTAGCTTGTGGGTGAGTTGATGTAGTGCTGTGTATATATGTTTGGGCACATTGAAGGAGCCGTTTAGGAGGTATTAATGTTAGGTAATGTTAGTGTTAATGTGTGAAGTTTAGGTTAGTGAGGGGGAGGGGCATGGAGACTGGTGGAGGGGTGTCCGAAAACTACAACGTTGTAGTGCGAACGGAACAATTTGAAGGTCTGAGATGCCCAAAAAAGAAAAACATAAACTGGTTATGAACAGCAACGTCATGGGAGGTATACCAAAAATCCGGATAGCAGAGGACTCATGACCTAATAAAGACAAGTACGAGCAACCCATCACGTTGTGCCTGCAGTATTTGTTCCGAGTTGTGGGTTATGTGTGCTGTGGGGTGGGTTCTATGGTCTGTGCTGTTTTCTCTTTAATGCTGTCTTTTAGTCCCACGCATCTCTGATGTCTGTAGTACTGCTTTATCTTGTTGTTCAGCTCTCCTGCCTTTGCAGCTTTTCCTTCGTAAACTGATTCCGGCAAAGGCTCTCTCTGTGACAGAAACGTTAACAGTAAATATCTCCTCACGTTTTCTATTCTATTGTTTATGTTATGCATAATGGCTAACCGTTAGACAGTCTCTCCGAGATGAATTCTAGGGTGATGTAAATAAAAAAAAAGAAAGAGCCCCATTTTCTCTTAACTATGGCATTTCTCACTACAACGTTGTAGTTTCCCGAGCATTTTTCGGTTTGCCGCTTAATGTACACCCCCGGGTCGTGCATGTTGGAGTGCACATCTCGCGCTGCCAAAGTTACACAAAAACTCCGAGCCCCAAAAGCTGGAGTGAAATCTTTATGTGTAGTCTGCTGCTTCCGATTTTTTATATATAAAGTCAGTTTTTTTTTGGTAGATTTTCGAGATTTAAAGTAGTTGTTTGGTAAAATGACCGAATTAATTCCAATTTACAACGATTTATCGTTCTATCCTAACAGTGAAAAGGCTAAAGTCAGATATGACCATATTTTAGATCAATTTAGAACCAATTTCAACCAAGATCCGGAGTTCTATTCTAGAGCTCCTGGTAGAGTTAACTTGATTGGTGATCATATTGATTGTAGTTACTTCTCTTCTTTACCTATGTCTATCGAAACTGACGTTACCGCTGCTGTAGGTGTCAGGGATGATTTGACTGTAAAGTTGGTTAATCTAGATGAAAAATATGAAGACACCTCATTTGAATTACCTAAAGATGATATCTTAACTATCGACCAATCCAAGTTTTCGTGGGCCAATTATGTTAAATGTGGGTTTTTAGTGGCCTCCAAGTTCTTAAAAGAAAAAGGAGTTGTTCAAACTTTCCATGGATTAAATGCCGTTTACCATGGAACTGTTCCAACTGGTGGAGGATTGTCATCTTCTGCTGCTATCAGTGTTTGTTCTGCTTTATTATTCTTGAGAGCCCATGGGTTGAAGCAAATTACCAAGAAAGATTTAACTGCTATTACTGTTGTGTCTGAACATTATTTGGGAGTTAACACTGGAGGTTTGGATCAATGTGCTTCTATTTATGGAGAAAAGAATAAGGCTTTATTGGTTCATTACAAACCTAACTTATATGGGCAAATTTTCCAATTCCCAGTTATTAAACCTCATGACATGGTTATGTTAATTTCCAATTCTTTAGTGGAAGCCAATAAATTCGAAACGGCTCCAGTTAACTATAATTTAAGAGTTGTGGAATTTGCTGTTGCTTCGGAAGTGTTAGCCAAAAGAGCTGGTATTTCTTTGCCCCAAGATTCCAATTTATCTACCGGTACTTTGAAGGGATTCATTGATACGTATTGTCAAACTAAATTAGACTGGACAGCTTGGGACGGTCAAGATGTCGAACTTGGAATTAAGATGTTTGAAAAAGCGTTAGAATTGGTGGAATCCTTATTCACATCCGATGAAAAAGACGGTTTAACTACTGAAGAAGCTGCTAAAGTGTTGGAAGTTTCCGTAGAAGATTTCTCCAAGAGATTCTTAACTAAATTTCAAGTCAGATACGAGAAATTGAAATTATACAAGAGAGCCAAACATGTGTACTTGGACTCTTTTAACGTGTTCAAAGTGTTGAAGTTATTGCAACAAAACAACTCTGAAACCTTCATGCAAGATTTAGGAGGTATCTTGAATGATTCGCAACAGACTTCTATCTCCAATATCGAGAATTCTACCGACGAAATCAACACTATTTGTGACATTGCCTTAAAAAACGGATCTTATGGTTCCAGAGTTACTGGTGCTGGTTGGGGAGGTTCTGTGGTTCATGTGACTACTGCTGACAAGATCGATGGGTTATATAAGGCTTTGGCTGAACAATACTATCAAAAGAAGTTCCCCGGTATCACTCAAGAAACCTTAGAGTCTGCTTTGGTCATCACTCAACCTTCGGCTGGTGCTTCTTTAGTGGAGTACTAATGGCTTAAAATGTATACATCATGCCTTCAGTAAAGTATATGAATAGGTGAAACTATATAGTTCAATAGATTTATTATGTTAGAAAGTATTACTCCTATATTTCAATAGATTATGTTGCACAATATTTGGTTGCAAACAGGGCCAGAGTAGCCCCAATCGCACCGCGGTCGTACCAAGTCGTACCAAATCGCACCGCACCAAATTGCAACAGATTTAATGGCTGCAAATGCATAAGCTCACAACTACTGGACGTCAAAAAGAATCGCAGGATTAGCCTTCTAGAGGTAATCAGTGAATATGTGATACCATATGGTGTCATATATACTGCTTACACTCCTTAAGACTCTTAATTGCCATGTGCAGTCGAAACAATTATGATACAAATTGGCAATATCTGAAACAAACTTGAAACAAGATGTGGTAGCGAGCATCACTATAAATGGAAAGCCATTTCCTCTTAGATGAAAAGTTGTTCCAAGCTATGAAGAAACGTACAAGTCAACGAATGCCACGTGAACTCACTCAAAACAAAAGGTTCGCCAAATCGGAGAAAACAAAGCCAAAAACTGGATCGACTGAGATTAGCTCAATTCCTCATGAGGAAGCAAGACAGAGAGAGAAAACCTTGAGAGCTAATAGAAACTTACCACCATTATCTTTGAACCCTTCTAACGTGAGTCTGAGGAGAAACATGTTTGTTTCCTCCCCTAATTCTTTAGCTTTCCAAACTTCTCTGCCTTACCAATATAATCTGCCTTACCAGTATAATCTGCCTTATCAGTATAATCTGCCTTATCAGTATAATCTTCCTCACCAGTATCCTCAACACCAGTATCCTCAACACCAGTATCCTCAACACCAATACCCTCAACACCAATACCCTCAACACCAATACCCTCAACACCAATACCCTCAACACCAATACCCTCAACACCAATACCCTCAACACCAATACCCTCAACTGTTCCCATACCAATACAGGATCCCCAGGTATACGGGTCCAAGATATGCTGGTCAATTCTGTGGATATTCCCTGGAGCTGTCTCCTATTAAACGGACTTTCCACGCTCCTTGGTATCCAAGAGCTTATTCTGGATATTATGGATATTTAGAATATCCATATCAAAATTCAGCATCGAATGCTAGGACTCAAACACCCAGGTACTCCCTTAGCCAACATCACCCAAATGTTTCTTTATTTCCACAAAGTCCAGCAACAATAGATATTGTCCAAATAAATGCCGAGCCGAGTGTCCAAAGATTTGAGTGTCCACATTGTGAGTTTATTGGAAGGGAACTTAAAGCTTTAGAACAACATATGTGCAATACTCATGATGTCAGCAAAGCATTTTATTATGTGCTTGTTGACGGAGTGTCCGTTCATTATTTGGGCTTGGAAGCTAAAACTAAGTAGAAATGAATATATTTGTCTTAAAACTAATGTGTTGTGTAGTTACATGAAATCTATATATTAATAATGACACGAGTTTACATGTTCATGAAATGAGTCTGGCCATCCAAGTCTTGTAATCTTTTGGCGGCTTGTTCACTTGTGATATCTCTTTGAGCTTCACCCAACATTTCAAAACCAACACAGAATTTCTTAACGGTGGCAGATCTTAATAATGGTGGGTAAAAGTGCATATGGAACCAAGAATTATTCTTTTCGTCTTCAGTACCGTTGAAAGGAGCTTGGTGAATCCCCATGGAATAAGGGAAGAAGGTATTAAATAAATTATCGTATTTGGTAGTTAATACTTTAAGGATATCAGCCAAATCTGCCTTTTGCTTATCATTAAAATCTTCTAAAGATTTTAAATGTTCTCTGGCCACTACCAAAGTTTCAAAGGGCCATAAAGCCCAATATGGAACCACAACAATAAAAGAGTCATTAACAGCTACTAATCTTTCCTTTTCTTTTAATTCCAATTCCACGTAATCTCCCAACATATGACTATGATTTTCATGAGCATATTCTGTCATACTAGTTATCTCTTGTTGAGCTTCGGTAGGAATAACATCCAAACACCAAGCTTGCCCATGAGGATGTGGATTGGAGCATCCCATAGCTGCTCCTTTATTTTCGAAGATTTGTAAGTATTTGTAAGGAGCAACGCCAGTATTTCCGTCCTTCTTTAAGTTCATGTATAATTCTTGCCATAAATCAACCACTTTGGTGATGGCTTCCACTGACATTAAAGGCAAACTCAAACTGTGATTAGGAGAAAAGCAAATGACAAAACATTTCCCCTTAACCCCTCGAGTTTTCATTAACTTGGACTTCTTATCATTCTTATCTTCAGACTCCTCGGAGAAGTATTCAGGTTGGTCCAACTTAACAGCAGGATAATCATTCATAAAGTAAAAGGTGGTATCATATTTAGGATTAGAATCACCAGTGGCCCGGATATTCCCTGGGCATAAGTAACACTTTTCATCAAAATCGGGTAACTTTGTCTTTTTGGCTTCTTCTCTGGCCCCTTGCCATGGTCTCTTGGATCTATGGGGAGAACATAAGATCCAGGAGTTGGTTAAAGGATTGAACCGACGATGAGAATGATCAGTGAAATCAAATTGCTGAGTCATGGTAGTAGCTTTATGAGGATACTTGTATTCAGTATTATTATCTAGTAAGTTTTTCAACTCAGACTTCATCTTCCAAAAAATACGGCTAATTTACAGGGGTTTATATAGTTTTCGAAAGCAAGAAGAACTGTATGGTCGGAAGAAAAAGAAACGTAACGTTACTTTTTGTTAACTATGCGAAGGAGCGCGAACAAGTCCAGGTCCCGGATAAATCCCCAAAAAACGTGCGGCAGCTAAGAGGGGTGAATGTGCCGAAAAGCCTCTTTCAACAGGATTCAGCAAAATAGGCTGTATAGTTTACCCGAATAAACAAACTTGGTCTTTGTTTGGAAAGTGAGCAGTTTCATCTTGGCCGCGCCAGATTTGGTGTGGTTTGTTTTCGCACAAAAACCTGTGCTAATTGGAGAGGCGGACTACAACGTTGTAGTTGGTCATCGCAGGCTGGTTTCTTTTATGTACTCAGTTGCTTATGGTGTGATTCATAATTTGGTTTTATTTTTTCTGTTTGTCTGTGATATACCATGACTTTTGATAGATATGTAGTTGTAGCTGGGGGCGCTGGATTTATAGGCTCCAACCTTTTAAAGCTGTTTGTTAACAAATATGTTGACTGTTATTTTGTTTGTATAGACAAGCTAAACTACGCATCTGAAGATCTTCGAAACATAAAGGATATTATGGATGCACCTAATTTCCAGTTCATTCAAATGGATTTGACGGATTACCTGCAACTATTTGATACCCTTCAACAACTTCCTGGGCTTACTGACATAATAAATCTTGCGGCTGAGTCTTGTGTGGACAAATCATTTGAGACACCTCTTTATTTCACCTATAATAACATTATCAGTACTCAGAGCTTGCTAGAATATTATAGGCTACATCCAGATAATCTCAATTTTGTACATGTTTCTACTGATGAGGTATACGGGGAACAAAGCCATAACGATATTGTTAATGAATCCGATAGACTCAATCCTACAAATCCATATTCTGCTACAAAAGCTGCTATAGACATGATTATTAAATCTTATGAATATTCTTACAATCTTCCTATAACCACGGTCAGATCGAATAATGTGTATGGGCCCAATCAATATCCGGAGAAGATCATTCCTATTTCAATTCAGAAATTGAAACTCGGGCAAAAGGTCCCAATTCACGGGGACGGGTCTAACAAACGAAGTTATTTATATATCGATGATTTTATTGATGCTATAGATTTGTTATGGACCAAGAACCTACATGGTATATACAATGTGGGGTCACCGTTTGAGATGGACAATTTATCATTGGTTACGTTAATCATCTCTTTGTACTTCAAAGACGATAATACCAATGTTCATGATCATATTTCATTCGTCAAGGATAGAAACTATAATGATTCGCGATATTGCATTGAATATATCAAGTTATCGCAGTTGGGGTGGGCGCCTAAAGTCAACCTAGAAACCGGGATTATGAAATTGTTAACCTAACTAATAAGTTTGGGTGATTTGACGGATTTGGCTATCAAATAGAACGTTTTTTATGGGCATATCTAACGAATAGAACGGATCCTTCATTATATAGTCCGAATATGTAATATAAATTTTCTTAAAGATTTCATTGGTGATTTGTAATTGGCCATTGAACTCGTTTCTTCCAAGGTTTTTGGTGCTTATAGGAGATGTAATCATAATGAACTTGATTCCTGTTAAGGTCTGAAATACATATAAGTTGAAATGGGCTGTTTCTATACTTTGTAAACCTGTTTTGTTAGTGTTGGGGTTTGAAGATTGGCCAGAAGCTATTATATTACTATTGATGCCACCGGAGGTTACGTTGCTTCCAGGATGTGAAGAATCCGAAGAGGAATTGAATGTCTCATTCTGATTCATGCTGGTGAATCTCGACGTTATGGCGTGCACTCCGTGCAAAGTCCCCGCCAAAACCAAATAATCATTGGCCGAGAGCTTGTTGAGGCCCGGATTTATATCGTTCTGGTAAATTAATCCTCCCGCCTTGTTTAGAATGTATAATGAATAAACTATCATCCCTTTAAATGAATTGTATGGCTTTGAGGAAGGTTTTGCATGAGTTCGCGATTATATGAGAAACGGAAAAAAAAAAAGAAACTTCCCCACTAGGACTCGAACCTAGAATCCCCTGATCCGTAGTCAGATGCCTTAACCATTGGGCCATGAGGAACGCTTCTGGTAAGATATGTTTATGGTTCTTGATACTGTAAGGATGTGAAGCGCCATGCAGTTTCCTTCTACTTAATCTTCCATTTTCAAAGTTTTTTCCACCGCTTCTAATGGTTTTTCTCTACTCCAGCTGATGTGATGATCCTTCCACACAGTAGGTTTTAAAAGCTGTTATATTTGCTCGTAATTTTAATACATATTTGAGCTTAAAAGAATGAGGGCATTACCTTGCTACTTTTGGGCCCTAAATGTATTAATCGCTAAATAAGCATATTCCTAGAATCAGAGGGGCTGTGTGTATATATATGGCCGACAAAAAGTGAATCTTTACTTAGCTTTGTGTGATTTGAGGCGATTCTATTGTATGGTGATATTTGAAATCTCATTCTTTGCAAATCTCACTCTTTGTAATTGAACATATGGTGATTTTCTTGCAACATACTTTTGTTTCAATCTTCTGCTTTGCGTCAGTCATATCTGTTCTTTGAAGGGCGCACTCTCTGTAATTCCCGCAATCCCCGCGTCTTCTTTGTGGAACCATAAGCTATGTAAACAATATATTGAGATATGTATTCGTTATACTGACGTGTATTCGTTTATTCTCGTTATCTATTTACATCTACATCTCCGGCGACTCCGGGGGCGTTAACATTTGATCGTGGAAAAAGTCGACTGCCAATATTTGACTATGTAATTGTCGCAAATCTATTCTTTCAACTGGATTCAATTTGAAGATTTGGTTTAGTAAATCATTAAATTCGTGGGATATTGGCAAAATCTTGCGTAACACGGAATATTCTTTGTTTAAGTAAGACTGGAATACATCGTTGTTATTAGGAACTATCGATGCATTTGGCCATGGGTTCCGGCCACAAGTGATATTGATCAATAGTACCCCAATAGACCAAATGTCTCCTTTAATTGTAGGGAAATACATTAAATCATCTTTTGGATTGATTTTATAACTAGACAAGTCCAAGTTATTAGTAATATATTCGTTTTTAGGATAGTTGACAATCCTTTCTGGAGACATGTAAAACAGCGATCCTCTGCAAGAGTTACAACAAATGTATTCTTGTTGAATCGATAAACCAAAGTCGATTAATCCAATTTGGAGCTCGTTGTAATCCACGATGCTTTTCGTATTATGCAATCTTTTGTAGTTGGGGTTGTATTTGACCATGATATTTTCTGGTTTCAAGTCACAATGATAGATATTCTTCAGCTTCAAATAACTAATGACATTAATAATTTGTAATATGCAATTTTTCATCATTAATTGATTATGGTCGAAGATTTGATTCTCAACAATGTTTTTAAACAAATCTCCCTGCGGATAGAAATCCATCAACATCACAAGACCACTATGAAAGTTCAATACTTTGTGAATTGTAGCTACATTCGGATGATTATGACATTTTAAGTGAATACTAAGTTCTTTAAGATAAGGAACTTCGCCCCCAGATTGTTTAAGTAATTCTAAGTCCAACTCTTCAAAGCTCACGTTACCAAGGAATTCATAATAAACCTTTTCTTGAATGTATTTCTTATAAGCATCAATATCCTTGTGGTGCAAACTTAAAGAATCTTTCAATATGATTTTAGCAGCATATTGCTGGCGAGTGTTAACATTTTGCACCAAATATATCAATCCGTAAGTTCCAGCTCCGATTTTCCGAATAAGCTGAAGTTCATTATTAAGATAGAATCCATTTAGTAGCTTTGTATGATTGTGTATCTGATGAGTGAATGGTTTGGGTGATCTGGCTTCTTCTATTATAGGTAAAATCTCTAGTGGCATTTCCGAAATTTCCCTAGTTATTGAGGTTCTTGCAAAGGTAAGTTATGTAAAGATTTTGTGACGTTTTTATGAAGACAAGTTATTGATATAACGTTAAAGTTAGGATATAGAACTGTTTTTATATTTAGAAGGAAGTTTTAGGAAAGTTTTCTTGATCTTTTTATAATTGGATGATTTTTTACTGTAAGGTGATTTTCCGAGTCTGGAGTATCTTGAATCCGGGCTTTGACGGAACAATCAGGGTGCGAGTCGGAGGTTATTTAGAGCTATTGGTGATGCTTTTGAAGCAGAAAAAAGAGGTTCTACACAGTGATACAGTTGCCTATACCACAGCATGGTACTTGTATCCCCATTGAAGATGAAGAATAGAAGGATAGAGCAGATAGTTTTCACTCTTCAGCCTCGTCGGAAAAAGTCGCTTGAGATTTTTTTTCTTTTTTCCGTAGGCGACTCACCTCATTTTTTTTAAAGTCGCCTGATAAGATGATCAGAATTAATCATCGTGTGTAATTAGTGGGGTACATGTCATTAAAAAAGAAAAACCACACTGAAAATCGGACCATCAGACAAGGGGACAGTCGTTTTTCATGTGCTTTTCGACTCGTACGATCCATGATATTGTGGAGCTGTTTTAGTTGATGATTAGGAGTATATGTTTGCCCATGACAAACCGTTTAAACATGCAAATTCTTAACATGCAATATGTCTTCTAACATGCAAACTCTAACATGCAAAGTTAAAAATTGCATGTTAACATCAAATTGCTGTTCTCCAATTCTCCAACTTTCCCCATGTAACGTTGCACCCTGAAGGGCTTAGCCTTGCCACGACAAGCCCCTCACACTGGCTTTGTTTTTCTCCTTTGGGACGAAGTTTTTCCAGCACCTGCATATAGACTAGTGCCGTGTCGTGTTTTACTGGGGTCTCTCCACCAGCTTTGTCTATGAAGGAAAATATATTCACCGTGTAGAAGCAGACAATGTGCAGGGCTAGATATGTACAGGACCCGGCATACAACTAATGGTGTCAAGATCTTAATACAGACCAAAGATTTCCATCCTGAAATTGTTCCACTACAATACGGTAGAGAAAAATTTTCCAAACCAAAGTTAAATTCCAAGACAAAGGTGCATCTCTTGTCGACACTGAAGGAATCGGATCACCGAATTTCCGTGGTTGCGTATTCTTTGTTTTTGAGAACGGTTACGTCAAAGCCAAAATTAAAATTGCTGCAACTGGTGTAGAATAGTAGTCGACGGTGTTGTAATGCACTGTTACTGACCATGTTCGACTTCTAATTGCAATGAATACGGAAGATCTTCTACCCCAGCTTTTCGAGGCTGTAAAAACATAAAGATCGGCCAATTGGGGTTGCTATGTGACTACGGAGAGGTTACCTAATGAGTTGATTACCAAGAAACAAAATAAATCGGCTATACCGTTCGAGAGTTAAATGATATCATTTGGAATGTGAATCATCGTACACCTATTTAGAATCGATCTCGTAAAAAGTCCTTACGTCAGGTTATGTCCCCACCCCAATAAAATGGGGATCACCCGCACTTCCTATTGCAACATTGCATTGGTTCGGAATTAAGTGTGTGGCACGGATAATCTCCTCTTACTTCATCGGCTTAAACTGTCGGCATCTTACATCACGACCATACATGCAGTCTAGATTTTCGGTACCAGCAACAGACACGACTCGTCTGCTTGAGAACTCCACACCACCTTCAAAACACAAACTCGCAATACCGGGAATGCCTGTAGAGATTTAGGATGGGCTGACTAACAAAAATCATTCACAGCTAGTGACACTTCCCATACTTTAACCCACTCTTTTTGCCTTCTTGTAGTGGTCATTCTATTCCCACGACATCATGCGATGCGCTATGGGAAAATTTTTCTTTGACCCAAGCCTGCACATAAGCTAACGGCGTTCTGGCGATTGTTTGTTTTTCCGGTGGAAAAATGGAGAAAAATAATGCACCAGTGGAAAAACTAATGGAAAAATTAGCTTAGCCCGCACACACATCCCCACCGCCAATCCGGGTTGTTTTATTAACCTGAATATCCTCTTGCCCCCGTTATTTATACAAATCTTCGGCAGAAACTTGTGTGATATGTCCCCCCTCTCATGTCAAACAATTAAAAATGCAACCCCAAATAAACGGCACAACCAAACCTTAATCTATGGCCGTTTCCCAATTCAGACAATTACAAGCACCAACTCCACACTTGACGCATCTGCAACGAGGAGGGGGAACGGAATATATGCCTGCATAATACTCACATGAAACTTCGGGTTTTCTTTTTTTCCTTATTGTTGCGCCTGTCTTGGGCTGGTGTTATGATATTCGTCTCCAGATTTATTGTGTGAGCTGGGGATTCGGGACCCCATACAGGATATTGCTGGTATATATGCAGTATCATACCATCATTCAATTTTTTTTTCCCACAAGTTTCCCATGCTTCCCCATAGACGGGTTATTATTATTTTTTTTTTTAGGTTTTTATAGTTTTTTCAATGTCCCATGGTTTCGTGCCAAATGTGAAAACTATATAAACCCACAGGTTTCCCATGTTTCTACAATTTTGTTTTCTTCTTTGTAACAAATTTGTTTCTATCAATATATATTAATATAGAATACATTCTTCATTATGGGTTACGAAGATGCACTTATACCTCATGCCTTGAGATACAGAAGATTCTTGGATAAATTTCCAAACCTTCACAATATCTTTGTGATTGCCACCATTTCGTGTATTTCCGGGATGATGTTTGGTTTTGATATTTCCTCCATGTCTGCTTTCTTAGGAACTCCTCAATATCTTGAATTCTTCGATCACCCAAATTCTGATATACAAGGGTTTATTACTGCTTCTATGTCCTTAGGGTCATTCTTCGGTTCTTTGAGTTCTTCGTTTGTTTCTGAACCTTTTGGAAGAAGAGCTTCTTTAATGTGTTGTGGGTTACTTTGGATGATTGGTGCCGCTATTCAATCTTCTGTTCAAAACAGAGCTCAATTAATTGTGGGGAGAATTATTGGTGGGTTCGGTGTTGGATTTGGTTCTTCTGTGGCTCCAGTTTATGGGTCTGAATTGGCTCCAAGAAAGATTAGAGGGTTAATTGGAGGATTGTTTCAATTCTCTGTTACTTTAGGGATTATGATTATGTTCTATATCTCATATGGATGTTCCAAGATGGATGGAACTGCTTCTTTCAGAACTGCTTGGGGGCTTCAAATGGTTCCTGGGCTCTTTTTAGTTATTGGATGTTTCTTTATTCCAGAATCTCCAAGATGGTTAGCTAAGCAAGGTTACTGGGAAGATGCTGAAATTATTGTTGCAAATATTCAAGCTAAAGGTAACAGAGAAGATCCAGATGTTTTAATTGAGATCTCCGAAATTAAAGAACAAATTATGGTTGATGAACACGTTAGAGAATTCACTTATGCTGACTTATTCACCAAAAAGTATTTACCAAGAACTATCACCGCTATTTCTGCTCAAATCTGGCAACAATTAACTGGTATGAACGTTATGATGTACTATATTGTTTATGTTTTCAATATGGCTGGTTACGAAGGTGACACTGCTTTAGTTTCTTCTTCTATTCAATACGTTTTGAACACCGTTATTACCATTCCTGCATTATATTTGTTAGATAAAGTTGGTAGAAGACCAGTGTTATTAGCTGGGGCTGCTGGTATGATGGCCTTCCAATTCGGGGTTGCTGGGATCTTAGGTACCTATGGTGTAACCATTCCACCTGAAGAAAGAACCTCTGCTTCTGTCACTTTAAGAATTCCTGAAGATGACAAGCCTGCTGCTAAAGGGGTTATCGCTTGTTGTTACTTGTTTGTTTGTTCATTTGCCGTTTCTTGGGGGGTTACTATTTGGTTATACTGTTCGGAAGTGTGGGGTGATTCTGCTTCTAGACAAAGAGGGGCATCTTTGGCTACCTCTGCTAACTGGATTTTCAACTTCGCCATTGCCATGTTCACTCCTCCATCTTTCGAGAACATTGCCTGGAAAACTTATTGTATTTATGCTTCCTTCTGTGGGGCCATGTTTATCCATGTTTTCTTCTTCTTCCCAGAAACTAAGGGTAAGAGATTGGAAGAAATTGGACAAATGTGGGACGAAAAAGTTCCTGCTTGGAAGTCTCACAAATGGCAACCTACAATTCCTATTTTATCGGATGCCGATCTTGCTTCTAAGATGAAATACGAACACAAGGAAAACGAGTCAGAATTGATTAAATCTGAAGACAACTCTGATAACGAAAACCAACAACAAGCTGCCGAGAAGGTTTAGGCTATTAATGATTACGGTCCGTTCTTTTGTTATACCAAGGAATAAATAGTTGTAATATAAAATATAATTAAGTTAATGTAGAGAAAAATCATGATGGTTGCAAACAAGACGTTGGTTTGACTCAACTTCAGACAAAGAGATTCAGGCTCGTCTAGATGTTAGACCACGCTAGTTTTCGACATTACATCGAGGAACAAAGGTCTAAAGAGGAACAACGCTCTAAAACACGAACAAACCTAAAAAACACGAGCCGGATAGGTCTAACGGTAAAATAGCAATCTTACCTTCCAGCACAACGTGGAAAAATTACAAAGAATATCAGCAAAAGTGGAGCAAGAGTGCCCGGAACAATCATGGGGAAATGTAACGTTGTATCTCAAATCGCGCATAACCCAATAGTTGGTAAGCCAATAGCGTTATTGTAATTGTGCTTGGTGGACTCTATATCATGCTCAATAGCATTGTGACCAATTGTTTAATACGGCTAGGCTTCGTGGCATTTTGATCCCCGGTACACACTGACGAGAAATCTTCCTAAACTTCGGCGATTATTACAGTGGGGCTCAAACTCATGATTTTTCCACATTTTTGCGGGCTAACCCACTTTTGCTCAAGACTTTCCTTTATACAAAGGTGGAGTACAATAGACTTCGGCGCTGTATGAGGTAATAATCTTTACCCATTATCAACCTGAAGTGTTGGGGAAACCTCCTCTTCCAAGCCCGTATCTGAGCTCAGATCCCCATGCTTTAGATCAGCGGATTTGCTTTTGTTACCCCTACAGCTTCACTATGGCCAATCCCTTAACTCCCCTCTCACTGCCCCTCACGAGCCTTCAATATCTCGCAAGAACATTATTGGATCTCGTTTGTTTTGCTCATTGACATTACCGTTCCATAGTGACAATGACGTATCTGGTAACCGTACGATTCTATTGGTAGTCAGTAACAAACCAATCACATCGGGTAAATCACAATCCCTTGCTCCAGGTATGGTTGCCGAGTCCCCCACGTCCTGCCCCACTTTGTCTATGTTAGTAACTGGCGGGGCCTTTTGTGTTACAAAGCGTTGCTAACCCCACTATTTTGCGGGTCTGTGTGCAGAACCGGGGTAATTCTTAGGGGGATGCACGGTCGATGTCCCAATTGGGTGGACCAAGTAGGCTAAAATTCCCCCATACTCTATAATCACCAATATCTATTTCACAGCTGGCTCTATTGCCTGCTCACTCCAAACCCGCTGACATAGGCAACCAACTTTCACCACAGCTAGACCTCGACTCCAGATGTAGGAGTGCTCACTCCAACTGAAACAGATTGAATAGGTGCAGTTTCATGACACAAAAAAGGGTGGGGCACGGAATTTCTCCACGGGATCTCCACTCGCGCCGGCCCTGCATGCAACTGAAAGCATAGTTCCATATACCCACAAACTGGAAACCAAAGATCCAGAAAAACTATAAATACGGGGTTAAATCCGGGGTTTTAGAGCTGTAAACACATATAATAATAATAAATATGGGGTACGAGGCCAAATTACAAGCTTCAGCCTTGAAGTTTAGAAATCTTTTGGATAAACTTCCAAATGTTCACAACATTTTTGTGATCTCTTGTGTAACATGTATGTCTGGGTTACTATTCGGATTTGATATTTCATCAATGTCGGCTTTTATTGGAACCCCCCAATACAGAAATTATTTCAATGAACCTGATTCTCTTATTCAAGGGGTTATTACTGCCTCCATGGCTTTAGGGTCCATTTTTGGGGCGATTATTTCCGCCTTCGTATCGGAACCATTTGGTAGAAGAAGTTCGTTGATTTCTTGTGGTCTTCTTTGGTCCATTGGTGCTATCATTCAAAGTTCTTCTCAAAATGTTGGCCAATTAATTGGTGGTAGAGTTATTAGTGGATTTGGGGTTGGTTTTGGTACTGCTGCTGCTCCAGTATTGGTTTCGGAATTGTCCCCTAGAAAGGTCAGAGGGATTGTTGGGGGATTGTTTCAATTCGCTGTTACTGTGGGGATTATGATTATGTTCTATATTTCCTTTGGTTGTTCTCAAATGGACGGAACTGCTTCTTTTAGAGTTGCTTGGGCTTTACAAATTGTGCCTGGTGCTCTTTTAATCATTGGATGTTTCTTTATTCCAGAATCTCCAAGATGGTTAGCTAAGCAAGGTTACTGGGAAGATGCCGAAGAAATTGTCGCTAAAGTTCAGGCTAAAGGTAACAAAGAAGATCCAGATGTTTTAATTGAAATTTCCGAGATTAAAGAACAAATCTTGGTAGATAAAGATGCCAAATCATTTACTTATGCTGACTTATTCACTAAAAAGTATTTACCAAGAACTATCACGGCTATTTTCGCTCAAACATGGCAACAATTGACAGGGATGAACGTTATGATGTACTATATTGTGTATATTTTTAAAATGGCTGGGTATGAAGGAAACAATTTATTAGTGTCTTCTTCTATTCAATATGTTTTATTCGTGGTGGCTACTATTCCAACTTTGTTCCTTTTAGATAAAGCTGGAAGAAGACCTGTGTTATTAGTCGGTTCTGCTGTGATGATGGCATTGCATTTTGCTGTAGGAGGACTTTTAGCTACTTATGCTGAATCAGTGGATAGTATTGATGGTGATACCACTTTAAGATTAAGAATCCCAGAAGAAAATACAGCTGCTGCCAAAGGTGTTATCGCTTGTTGTTACTTGTTTGTCATTGCTTTTGGGGGTTCTTGGGGGACTGGTATTTGGTTATACTGTTCCGAAGTGTGGGGAGACTCTGCTTCCAGACAAAGAGGTGCTGCTGTATCAACGTGTGCTAATTGGTGTTTCAACTTCGCCTTAGCCATGTTTACTCCATCAGCATTCCAGAATATCACCTGGAAAACTTATATGGTGTATGCTTCCTTCTGTGGTGCCATGTTCTTCCATTGTTTCTTCTTTTTCCCAGAAACCAAAGGAAAGAGATTGGAAGAAATTGGACAAATGTGGGACGAAAAAGTTCCAGCCTGGAGATCCGCTTCATGGCAACCAGACATTCCTTTGGGAATTGTGGATGACAAAGGGCATGTGGAACATTATGAAGGAGGTTCCGATAATTCTGATAAAGAGAATTAAGAAATTTAATTGTTCTGTGATTTTTAATGTTTTTGATGATCCAAATTGTTTGGAAATGTTGAGAATAAATAATACAGTTCATTTCTTGTTGAGAGACTAGAAATTTTGAATTTAGGTAATGATATCATTACTTTGTTGAGATAGAAAAATGGGTTAAATTATAGAGATGTTAATTTAAATGTATTATATTTAAATAATTAGGTAAATGCTGGTCATTTCTTGTTGATAATACGCTAATTCCAAGTGGAATTTAGAGATGATAATGAATAAGGATCGAAATAATCATGTAGAAACTCTGATTGCAAAGTGCGAAGCTAAGATATTCGAGATAATTACATAATCCAATACGACGCACTTATATAATCTTATGACAGAAGTCATTTTAAAACTTAGTCATGGCGTGCAATAGTAGACACCCAAAAGGTGTTCTGGTGTTCTGGGCATGTAGGACAACTAAACAACTATCGGAGACCAATCTTTATGTATTTTAGTACACTTTTAGAAGTATTGTAGTGCCCCTAAAACTGCTGAGGTTAGCGATTACATAAGCAACAATCAAAGTCGTGCGCATACAAAGACTTGGACTAGTGCTAAAACGGAATGGAATCATTGGGCTTCACTTGTTGTCTAGCAATACACCAACACCCCACTAGCACGTGTCTTCCATCATCTCATATCATCTTAACTGCCAACTCTGGTTCTGCTTTCTTTCTTTTTGCTTACTTTTTCCACCTCCGTTTCAAGTATTTGTCGTGTCGCATCAAATGTTCGATACATGAAAACTGTCATCTCATCGAAGTTGATGAGATTATCAACCAAACCGTACCCTTTTTGTACAGCTCCAAAACCTTACCAAGAATAACTAGCTTAACCATGGATCCGTCCAATACCCTTGGACTAATATGGTTTCAAACACTAACACCACCCGACCTTGCATCACCAAATAACTCCAGCCAATCGGATACGATCTTAAGTAATGTTAGTGAAGTGTCCGGGTACTTATCTCTTATTACCTGGCTCTTCGCCCAACTTCCCCAAATTATAGAGAATCATTTGAACCAATCCGTGGAGGGAGTTAACGTTTGGTTTCTTAGTTCATGGATATCGGGGGATTTGACCAATTTAATAGGATGTGTGTTGACAGGAGCATTACCATTTCAAACCCTTATTGCAGGATATTACTGCTTCATCGATGTGATTCTTAGTTTCCAATACTATTACTATACAAAGATATTCCCGTACCACAAAAATCATCATAACTTGCTTCAGAGCCCGAATATGTTAAGGCACCATCACGGAGACTCCATCCCATCGCACCGCAATTTGAATGAACGTTCTCCTCGACGGAGTTTTGTTAATAAAATTGTCACCGCTGGTCTTTTGGCTACCAAAGTAAGACCGGCCCACGGAAGACCTATCAGCATCCACGGATCTTTGGACACGTCCGTGTTTAATCTGGACGATATCGGGAAACTTCTGGCTTGGATCTGTTCAATCTTCTACTTACTGGCTAGAGTTCCTCAAATATTAACTAATTTTAGAAACAAGTCTACGGTGGGAATCTCCCCGTTTTTATTCTTGTTTGCAATGATCGGTAATTCCTTCTACACCATCTCGATTTTGCTGGACTTGCTCTTGTTGTATAAGCACGATGATCCACAAGTGTCAAAGGCATTTATGGACGAGCTACCGTTTTTAATTGGAAGCGGAGGAACGGTTCTATTTGACTTTGCAATCTTGCTACAATTCTGGTACTATAAAGAGAATAATTTGTATATTCGTGCTACTTCTGGATCCAGGCATGGGTCTAGTGGGGGCCGAAGATCCAGATCCAGATCCAGATCCACGCCCAGGTTAAAATCTCGGAAGTCCAACTTGAGTTCTAGAACGAGAAAGTCTACAGAAACCTCGAGGTTGACAGATTATGATCAAGGGTTCCAGAAACCTGGTTGGTATGTTAATCAATTTGACTACGAAGACGAAGATAATAATTTGTCTTCTGCATACGAAGAAGTTCATTCTCCTCCCCCACATCACTATATTCAAAAACAAGGAGGTTCATCATCTTTAACTCAAAACCAGAGCAGTTCCAACAGATCTAGACCTTCATCGATTATCAATTCCATCTCTAAATCCGTGCGGTCCAATTCTTCTTCCATACATTCACCCAATGTCAATACCGCTTTAATCCCGTCCATTATAAACAGCTATTCTTCGGTGAATAAAAAAATGTCTGACGACAACAAAACTCCGTTCCTGCCGTCTGACTTCTTGAACGACGAGTTCCATCATCCGGTGGAAAATTCCCTGTTTGACTTGAATAACTGATTGTTTAAGTTTAATGAGTTTTTTTTTTTTTTTTGCATCAATTAGACTTGGTATATCTATGTCTTTTCCTTACTAATCCTCCATGCATGATCTGGTAAAGCTTGTAAGTGATTAACTTTCTTTCTAACCCATATTAATATAAATACTCCTACAGTAATACAGAAGAAGTTCATATAGTAGTAACCATCTCGTAAGATCTCTATCACTCCTCCATCTTTTATGCACTTGTCCTTACTAACTTCCGAAGTTATTGGATAATTTAGAGAACATCTGGAGACTGTGAGTTTATCAATCATGAAGAAAATGATTAATCGTGGCCACGTCCCTCCATAATTGGATAATGTGTTTAAAGTGGTCATGTAAGTTCCTCCAATAGAAGGATCTGCTATTTTAGTGTGAAATGCACATAATGATACAAATTGGATGGTGGACATGAAAGATCCTAGCAAATGCTGCAATATAATGATTATGAAGTAGCCAGTACCAATCGCGTCTCCGGAGGCAGGGGTGGGGAAGAAATATACTACCAATTGAGCTAGAGAGGCTGCCACCAATCTTCCAGCAAAACCAAATAACCAAGGATTCAAAGGCTTATCACCAGTGGACCATCTTCCTGCGTAATACCCAAACACCATTTCAAATGGGAAGTCAATTAGCACCGTGATAGACAAATCTTCTTTGGATAAACCTTTTTCCAATAACTTCAAGTTGGTAGCGGCCTCGTTAACTTGGAATCCCAATTTAGCAATTAACAATATCACCACAAACGTTTGCACATTGGGCAACTTCAAAACCTCATACATAGAATAATATACATTGGTAGATGATTTTAACACCCCCATGACACTTCCGGATTTATTGATGTAAGTCTCTAACGCCATTCTTTCATCAGCCAATTTAGCCTGGTTTTGTTTGACCAAATGTGGAGGATCTTCAGGAACAAAGCAGATCACTGCGGTGATAATCAAATAAATCCACCCCCAAAACCTCAAGTAGGACCCCATGGTGAATAGCCCTTCAGGAATCGGCGTAGACCTCAAATATTTATTGGCAAAGTCTGGAGAACTAAGAGCCAAAAAGATGGTGAAACTAGAGAAATATCCTGCGTTTATGCCAATTGTTTGTGCCGTCGATGCGTACGACAAACTATCACCTGACAACACAGTTAATGCCCACCCATCAACAGCGATATCTTGAGTAGCACAGAAAAACACCAAAATAAAGAAAAAGGTTGTAATTTTGGGTAAATAATCAAGCGGATTCTCGATTAATTCGTCAATTATCAGTCCCAAGTAAATCAAAGTGAGCCCGCTGATAGTCTGGATGGGAATAATCCATGATCTTCTCCTTCCAACCTTTGGTGAATACACCGCATCTACTATGGGAGACCATAATAGTTTCATAGAATACGGATACGCCGCCAATGAAAAGATCCCCACCTGGGAATATGACAATTTTGTCTTCAATATAAACGGAATTGACCCAAACGCTAGCCCCACCGGTACTCCTTGAAGCAAATAGAGCAACACCAAGATCAGAAATGCTGGCCGGTCTATTCTGGCAAGGCCCATATTAGCGGTCTTTTTAGGCTTAAGATACTTCTCATCTTGAACCAGCACTGGCAAAAGTTCCGGATCTCCTCCATTATTGTTGCCGGTGAGGTCGGACGCCATCAATGTTCGTTTGTGTACTTGAGACTCGTCGGTCATGAGATGAATTGAGCGACTGTTACGTTATTTATTTGGTGAGATGATTTTAGTGGGTTCGCGGTAACGAGAAATTAGTGAGATCAATGAAAAACTTTGGTACGCATGAAAGTTAAGGTGGTAGATTGACATAAGTAATTTTTCAGATATATTATGATATTCTATGATGCATCTTTATACATTATAAACTTAAGACTTTTTTAGCAGCTCTTAATACGGTTGGAGTATCAGGGAAAGCAAAATCTTCCAATTCTTTAGCATAAGGAGTAGGAACTTCAGCCCCGGTAACTCTTTCAACAGGAGCATCCAAGTAATCGAATGCTTCAGATTCCATGATTTGAGCCACGATTTCAGACCCAACACCGAAAGATGGGAAACCAGCTTCAACGGTAACCAAATGGTTAGTCTTTTTAACCGATTCAATTAAAGTAGGAACATCCAAAGGTTTGATGGATCTTAAATTAACCACTTCAGCTTTAACGCCAAAGTCTTTTTCTAAAGCCTCAGCTGCTTCTATACAGTGTTTAACGTTTCTAGTATGAGATACAAGGGTAACATCACTCCCTTCTTTTTCAATCTTGGCTTTACCAAAAGGTAACACAAAATCTGGGGATAAAGCTTCTTCGGAGATTTCAAATGATTCCCCATAAGCAATTTCATTTTCTAAAAATACAACTGGATTAGGATCTCTAATAGCAGCCTTTAGTAACCCTCTGTAATCTTCAGCAGAGTATGGAGAAACAACCTTTAACCCAGGAATTGACCCATACCAAGCAGCATAATCTTGAGAATGTTGAGCAGCAACACCAGCAGCAGCTCCATTAGGTCCTCTAAATACAATTGGACAATGTTGTTTCCCCCCAGTCATATATAAAGTTTTAGCAGCAGAATTGATAATTTGATCAATAGCTTGCATAGCAAAGTTAAATGTCATAAATTCACAAACTGGTCTTAACCCGGCTAATGCAGCCCCTACTGCCAACCCAGTGAACCCCATTTCGGTAATTGGAGTATCGATAACTCTTCTTTCTCCAAATCTATCTAATAATCCTCTGGTCACCTTATAAGCTCCATTATATTGGGCCACTTCTTCCCCTAAAATGAAAACATCATCGTCTCTGTCTAATTCTTCAGCCAAAGCGGAATTTAAAGCATCTCTCACGGTAATGGTGTTTGGAGAGGCTTCAGTAGAAGCGGATCTAATATCCATCATTCTTAATGCTTGGTATTGACCAGCGGCCGCCAAAGTCGAGTTGTGGTTCCCGACAGCGGTTCCAGTTTTCATGGCTTGAGCAGCCAAATTGGCGGTTTTGGCCACGGATGATAATCTCGACATGTTAGTTACTAGAATTAATAAGTTTAAGAGTATATATCCTTGTTGATGAAGACAGCGGACAGATGAGGACCGTTTGCGCGCGCACGCCCGGACAATAAAGTCCAGACGAGCGTACGGGTTAAGTATGAGACGATTGAGACTGAGTGAGATTAACTATGAGAAGGAGATGAGAAGGAGATGAGACCAAGTGGGCGATAGAAATATGGGACGAAGTATCAGTCTAAGTAAAGACCGAATATGGTATTACTTAATTCGATAAGCTCCATATAGTTGTTTATTGTATCTGGTCTATTCTGTCTACTTCGTATACGTTCCGTATAAATACTCACTCGCTCTACTAATACCACTAGTATCGACTAATCACATTATATGGTCAGTTGAGCTTACGCTGTGGGGCCAGTTGAACTTGATTAGCTTACTGAATTAACATTCTACTCTAAGAAGTCTGGTCCTCTATGTTTAGTGGTAGTTACGCTCGTGTGCCTAATGGCTGCGAAAAATGTTGTAGAGAGCAAGGGTTCAGATAATAGTACGGAGAATTCATGCAATAGTACCGAATATTTTTCGAACTATCCATAGTGTTGCCATAGAAGTGTTAGAGTTACTGGCTATTATAATGTTTGGGCTAGATTTGAGCTCAGCTCTTTCCAGCCGTGTGGTACACACCTCACATTCTAATCGAAACAGTTCACTCTAACCAAAACAGTACACTCTAACCAAAACGATACACACCCCAACTGCCCTCAACAACTTATACAACTTCTCCCCTCTTCATGCCTTGTATCCACGAATATTCCCGTCCATGTCCTCTTGTTGTTGGCTATAATCCCGGCATCCATCGGAATAATACCCCAACAACTTCGCGAACTCTCCCGGACCCTCACCTTACTCATCGTGCAATTGCAATCCAAATATATTTAAATACCGCTCTATTTGTATAATTCTAGTTGTATCAACTGTATCCATCATGATCAACAGATTCATTATAAGAAGAGCTGGGCAGCTAAAGCCTTCAATAGTTCCTACCACAATCATAAGATTTAACAGCAGTAAGCACAACTTCCACAGACCTGATAAGGCTGGATCTGACGATGCAGCAGATGCAGCAGATGCGGCAGCAACCATCATGGCTGATAAGAATGACTTGCAAAGGATGCCCAACAAGGCTACCTGGCTCCAAGCCTTAACAGAACGTGACAAACAATTGAAAGAGGGGAAGATTTTAGATAGTTATTCGTACGTATCACCCGTAACTACCGATGTTACAGAGAAGACTCGGAATGAGTCGTTCAGTTATTTGACGTTGCCTTTTAAAGACGACCAATGGTTATGTGACGCTTATATCAATGCACAAGGAAGATTAAGAGCCGGGAATTTGTTTCAAGATTTGGATGCTTTGGCAGGAAGAATTGCTTATAGACACTGTTCTCCCGCCGAGCCAGTGAATGTGACTGCTTCGGTGGATCGAATTTATATGGTGAAAAAGGTTGATGAAATTTACAAATTCAACTTTGTATTGGCTGGGTCTGTGACTTGGACCGGGAGATCTTCCATGGAAATTACCGTCAGAGGGTATGCATTTGAAGATGAATTACCAAAGGATATTTCTGAAGGAAGTTTACCTCATGACAATATCTTTTTGAGTGCCAATTTCACGTTTGTGGCTAGAAACCCTCAAACCCATAAATCGTTTGCTATCAATCGGTTATTACCGGTATCTGAATCACAATGGTTGGATTATAGAAGAGCTGAATCAAGAAACAATTTGAAGAAATTATCGGCCAAAAATTTGAAAGTCATTGAGCCTTCAACGGAAGAAACAAGATTAATCCATGATATGTGGAAAGCTTCCAAGCATTTTGGGGATTTGCCAATCAAACCCAAGAACATCAACTTCATGAAGGATTCCAGAATGACGTCCACTTTGTTCATGCAACCACAATACAGAAACAGGCATTCTTATATGATTTTCGGTGGTTACTTATTAAAGCAAGCCTTTGAATTGGCCTATTGTGCTTCAGCCGAATTCTCTTCCGCCGGTCCCAGATTTGTTTCCTTGGACTCTACTACTTTCAAACAACCAGTTCCGGTGGGATCCATCTTAACTATGAATGCCACTGTAGTTTATACCGAACACATTCATGAAACTAAACCGGACGTCGACGCCGACACCCCGTTCAACTTTAAATTGCCTGCCAAAAACAATTTATCTTCTAACCCAGAAGCATTTTTATCTGAACCGGGAACTTTAATCCAAGTCAAAGTCGACACTTTTATCAAACAAATCGACAGTGTGGAAACCAAAGAGTCTGGATCTTTCATTTATTCATTCTTTGTGGCCAAAGAAAGTCACGGTCCCAATGATCCTGGTTATTGCTCTGTCATTCCCCAAACCTACTCAGAGATGATGGAATATGTCGAAGGAAGAAGAAGAGCTGCTGATACCGCTCACTACGTGCAAACCTTGCCTACTTCAAAGGACCAGTTATAAACTTTACTTATTCATTAATTAATTACTATAATACAAACTTATAAACGAACGTCGAAAACTTTTCAAACGGTAAACTACCTCTGAAGTATCTATGCTATCATTAAAAAAAACAATCTGGAGGAATTAGGTCGTTAAAAGGATACAAAAATCAACAGGAAGAAGGAGGATGCTAGGTTATGGACTGTCTTGATCATCATGGATTTGCACAGTTTCACCTTCGTAGGTATAATGTAAATTATGAGCCGATTCTCTTAAACTACTTCTTCTGGTGAAATCAACCAATTTGGCCTTTTTCCCCAAAGAAGAGCTGGAGATTCTGGAAGGGTTCTCTGGTCTTTCTGGATTGGATAACTGAGATACCAAGGAATTATCAGATAATGCCATGTTTAAAGATTTCCCATTATTCAAGAATTGATAATCAGAATTGGAATTGGTTTTGGAATCGTTGGTTTCTATCCAGTCGTAATTCCCGTCATCGTTTTGGGTGGCTTTATAATCATCGTAGAGACTTTGCTTACTAGGTTTAGTGGCCATGCTATGATAATCTGTGGAATAATCTCTGGTGTTTTCGTTGGAATTTTCCACTAAAACCCCTAAGTTGGCTGATGGGGATCTGGAGATGGGTTTTCTTGGAGAAGAGTTGTTGGTTTGAGTGTCAACGATGTTCCCGTCACTGTCTAGTTTTTGAATGTTACCGGAGTCTTCTCGATTTAACAATGCGTTTAAGGAGTTATTACTAATGAATTGTCCAGAACCAAACGACGATTGCTGACTATTTCTTAACATCGATTGGTCCTCTACTAATCTGACGGAGAACAATTGATCCGTATTCACGGTACTTAAGGAAGCATCTGACTTTCTAATGTTTCCAGACTTGGTTAAGCCTCCGCTGGTGCCTTTGGCCATATCAGATTGGTCATTGGCTCTCCAGGATTTCATTGGCTTCTCATTAGAATCGTCGGCATCGTAGTATCTGGAATCATCACTATCATTTTCATCATTCATCTTAGCATAAGCAGCCCCAGCTAACGCACCGGCAGCACCAGCGCCAGCGACACCAGCACCTTCCACATGAGTCATGGAAGAAGAAGTACTGTGGATATCCTCATGGTCTAATTTGTCTGCATTAGACGCTGCCATATTCTTTGGTGAAGGTTTAATAACCCCGAATCCGGGCCCATTAATCTCATCTTCTTCAAGAGTAGTGTCACCAGACTTCTCTTCATCAGCCGGATCCTCTTTGCTCTTCTTTCTTCTTCTAACACAACAACATAACAAGATAATTGCTGCTATCAAGAGAAGGAAGCATGGAATACCCACTCCCAAACCAATGGCCAATTTCCGTCTAAGATCTCCATTATCATCATTGTTTCTATTGGAGGCTGTAGCGGCCTCAGCACTCTCAGAAGGTTCGGAACTGGAACTACTGGAATCACTAGAATCACTAGAACTCGAAGACGAACTCGAAGAGCTCATGTCTTCTGCATCAATTCCTTTAACCACAAACGACTTGCTATCGTCGTCAGAATTGGTTGAAGCATCTACAGAAACTCGAACTTCGTCCAAATCTTCGGGAGCATTCCCGTACAATGTTTTGTTGTCGGAATCATAACTCAACCAATCAGCGTCGAACGTGGTGGAGATTTCCGTATCATTAATATCAGTAAAAAACGAGTCCATCAATTGATACTCAAAGAAATCTCCCTTAGTGGCATTTACGTCTGGTAAGTTAGATAACGTAAATACCGATCCCAAGGCGTTAAAAGAGTAAGGCAACTCCACGGTGTTGGAATAAATATCCTTGATAACAATACTAAAGGTATCGTTGTTAGCCTCATCAGGGAAATTCCCCGTCAATTTGTAATCTTCTTGGTTAAATTCCACATAGTCAGGGATATCTTTCCCATAAATAGCAGAGATGTTCTCTTTTGCAATATTCTCACCATCTAAAAACACCCGCGAAGTCACAGGCACATCCACATCAAATTGTTTGTCCAAAGATCCATTGATAGTAAGAGTATGATTCACATCGGTAGATAATTGGTGCCCTCCAACAACAATGTTAAATATCCCTTCAGCCCCAGCAAACCCATAATAATCACTGGCAATAAAACTAAACCCATATTCAAACGATGGGGCATTATCAGAAGGCACATGAGGCACAGTTCCCGTGAATGATAACTCATCAGCATTAAAACTAATCCAATTAGGCAACGAAGACCGGTCAGCTGATCTTCCGTAGTAAGCAACTATTGGTCGACTAGAATCATGCTTTGATTCAAACACACTTTCATCAAACTTGATATTTATGGTATCTCCCTCTTTAACAACCAATCCGTCTTCACCGTTGGTTCTTCCGTACTGGGAAATCTCCGAGAACATGACTCCCGGAGAACTAAGCTGTAATCCAGTATCATTAGACACGATCATAGTATAAGTATTTGTCAAGGAATCTTCATCATCAGTTCCGGTAATAGAGATTTGAAACTCTCCTAAGTCTTGTTCTGTTGGAGTTCCGGTAAAAGTTCTGGACCAGGAATCAAACAGCATCCACTGAGGTAAATCGGAAACCTGGTAGTCAATTTGGGACCCTAAAGACGATTTGTAGGTAGAATTGGCCATAGTAAAGGAGTATGGCTCGTTGATTCTAGCCACGGTAGGTAACTGTTCGTCAAACGGGAATCCTATGGCCACCAGGGCCAAACAGCCCTTTAGAATTACCGCCAATATTAGAAAGATGGAACCGAAGTTATTTGCTCCTATCATAATATTGTGTAGTGATCTAGTCAGTGATCACTTAGGTACTAACGTTAAGTTATAGAGAATTACAAGTATATAACAAAGATTTTAACGGTATAAAAATTTTATACGGCGAGCCGCCATATATATTTGGAGGTACGAAATCAACAATCACCAAAGAATTTGGTGTTTCCGGTACGAATTTACTATGGGTGTGCCTGTGTCTTAGACGGCGATACTATGGTGAAACACCCCCTTTCATAGTTTATTTTTTATCGTGTTTATGTTTGAGTAGACGAGCAGAGTCGCGACGCGACGACAAAGACGCGTATTGAAAAATGCCGGCGCTGCTAAAGAAAGGGCATAAGAGTGGACAATGGAAAAGATAAGGATTATATTTCATGTATATAGAGCAGAAGATGTATTATATTAAATGGTGTAGTTAGTATTTTAAGGGCGATTCTATTGTCCTTTTTAAAGTAAGTCATTGATTTACTATAATACAATGTATAGTGCAAGTATTCGTAAAATTGTTATTTGAGGTATCTGGGGTACAAATACCAAAAGGCTATACAATAGCCAAACAAAAGACCCACGAATTTCTCTAAGATTGAATGGAAATAGATGTTTGTCATTAACAACATGAACCACCAGAGCCCAATCAACCCGTAGGCTAACACAGAACAGTTGGCAAGAAGATGTTTGGAAGTGGCAACTAACTTACCGGACCAAGATTTTTGGTAGTTAAAACTGGATAATAACCTTTTAAATTGAGAAATGCCGTATGCACTTCCAAATTGTTGCACTTCAAAGAACAAGTATATGGAAGAATGGGTCAACAAAAACACATGCCCTGAAGGATCATGACCTCCCTGCCATTGCCCTTTAAGTTTGCGACATGTCTTAGAATTGATTAAATTGGAAACAAGACTTCCATCGTGGATTTCTGAAAACACCAGGAACAATTTATGATTGGGACTAAGCTTCTCTGGAGGCATATAACATTTTCCTCCGGTCCAAACAAAGATCTTATCCATTAAAGGTAAACCAAAGCACCATTGGGTGAACAACATCCACCATATGGTGGCGATTATATAATTTCTTACTGCATTCTTTATTATCGTCAGAGATTTTATTGCACTTTTACCACTTGTAGCTTCATTCTTGTAGATTAAACTACCGTAGTATGCTAATATCACCACAGTGGTCCAGAACCAACCTTGCTTAACAAAGATTTGATTTAAAATATTCCGTTTGTCGTTATAATAATTGTAGACCTCCTCTGGCAGCGACGTAAAATGAATGAGCTTTCCCACCATGAAATTGAAAACGAACGATCCAAGGAAAACCAACTCAGACAATTGCAACTTTGTGACTGTTTGCACATGAGTCAACTTCAGCTTCAAGCTGTCTATGTCCTGTTGGTATTTGCTATTATTAGAAGACATAATTAGTGAATTCGATATTGATAGTTGTTCCTTTTGAGTTCGCAAATTGCTGCAGAAGGCGTACAGGAATGGACGTGCGAAATAGTGACCACTCTGGCTAGTATACAGGCCTGGTACTAAAAATGGAGCTAACGGTACCACTGGTGGTGATGGTTCTGGTTGTATTGAATATATAGCCTATGAACCATTTATTTCGTCAATACTCATGTCTCCATCTGGCTGAACAGGGTGAACAGGATGGGTAGGAATAGGAGCTTCTCCCAGGAGGTTAGGAGACTCAGATGCAGTGGCCATAGTTTCGTCCATGGTTTGATTTAGTGCGGTATCAGGTACTGACGGTATAGAATTATTGACGGTTGGAGGATCTTGTATTTGAGGCACTCCAGATCCATTTATTAGGTTTTTATCTTGCAGGTTCTGTTGCTGGTATTGCTGTTGGTCCTGCTGTTGATCCTGCTGCTGGTCCTGCTGCTGGTCCTCTTGCTGCCACCGTTTCACCATATCATTCATTACTGTGTTCATAAATTCTGGATTGACAATGTTTTTCCGAAACTCTTCTGTTTGTAATAGGGTGAGGATGTGTAAACAGTTCGGATAGACTAGGTATTTAGAGTATTGAGGGGTCTTCCAGTAGTTTAAATATTCTAGGTAGTTCAAGAACTCGGGATTCGTAAAGTAGCTATTTTGGGCCAAATAGTTAACGTATTGAATGTTTGCCAAAGATTGGACGAATTCAAGCTCGATTTCCCATCTAGTGGGCAATTCATCACCTTTAATTTCTGATTCTTCAGCACTCATACTTTATTTCATGTACTTTGAACAGTCACTATCTTTATATACAACTCCTCGCTCAAACTAATTTCTTCTCTTCTATCTTCAACACAAATCTGCGACTTCGTGCGAACTCCATAGATTTTATATATTTATATATTTATATAAACGAGAACCGCGTCCACATACAATTACTTCCTAACACACAAACATGAGTAGGCAGGTAGCCTTGGAGAGAGAACTAGAACAAGTCACCAATATAAACGCAGTCATAGGCAAGCTTATTAGTTCCATAGAGAAAACCAATTCAGATATCGAATCCAACAATGAAACCATAGAACACACTAACAAACTCTTGAATCAATGGATTCGGATTTTGTCCCAAACTAACTATACAAAAGACTTGATCCATAAGTTGAACCAGAACCCTTATAATGAAGATATGGAGCTGGATATTGTCTCTAAGGAACAAAGTATCGCACAATTAACTCAAACGTTGCAGCGATTGAAACAGGATAATGAAAAATTAATGGAGAGCGTAGAGAGAGACGATAATGAGCCGAAGCGAAGAAAGAGGTACTAGATGTGAAGAACGAGGTACTAGATGTGAACAACGAGGTACTAGATGTGAACAACGAAGTACTAGATGTTACTTGGTCTGGTTTTATAGTTCACGTGAAGTTTGTGGTTTGTGCTCTGCTTCTTTGCGCGGCTTCTTTGCGCTGCTACTTGTACAGTAGATTGTAATATAGAAATAAACAAATGTGAATAAATACATAAACTCAAATAAATAAGATACAAAAGAACGTCTATAGATCATTTCAAGATACTCGTGATCAAGTCACTTGCATCTACCGAATCACCTTCTTTAATCAATACTTCCCCTACAGTACCAGAAACTGGAGACGAAATCACCATTTCCATCTTCATGGCACTCAATACAGCAATCGGATCCCCCTTTTTGACTTCGGAGCCTGGCTTACACCTGATTTCAATCACCACCCCAGCCATTGGAGCTCCCACGTCATTAGGTTGAGAAGCCTTTTGTCTGGTCTTGGTTTCAATCAGAACTGTCTTGTCTTCAATAGTAACGGATCTCATTTCTCCGTTCAATTCAAAGAATACTTCTCTCGTACCGGTTTGTTCACTGATTTCACCAACTGCTAATAGTTTGATGATCAAGGTCTTCCCTTTTTCAATATCAACTTCGATTTCTTCTCCAATCTTACTAGGTTTCAAAAAGTATCTAGTTGGTAACACCGATAAATCACCGAATTTCTCGAGCTGCTTTTTGTAAGCTTCGAAAACCTTTGGATACATGATATAAGAAGCAATATCACATTCCGTGACGTTATTACCATACTTGCTAGTCAATTCTTCTTTGATGTTCTTGAAGTCAACGGGTTGTAAGTTCAATCCGGGTCTTCCAGTTAATTTCATTCTCTTGTTTCCTAAAACATTTGACCTTAATGGCTCTGGGAATCCTCCATAAGGAGTACCCATTAAACCTTCCATGAAATCTAATACCGAGTCGGGGAAGTCCAATTCACTGGCTAATCTTGTCACGTCTTCGTGGGTCAAGTTATTGGACACCATAAACTGAGCTAAATCCCCAACAACTTTAGAAGTAGGTGTAACCTTCACAATGTCTCCTAATAATTGATTGGCTTCTTTATAAGCCTCTTTGGTTTGTAACCATTTGGTACCCAATCCCAATTGAGAAGCTTGGAAAATTAAATTGGTCAATTGACCTCCTGGGATTTCGTGTTGGTACACTTCAGGATCTGGACCCTTTAAGTCAGCTTCGAAGCAAGAGTATAATAATCTCATTTGAGACCAGTAGTTATCTAATTCTGTAACTAAAGAAGATTGTAATCCAGTTTCAATGTCACCTTCTAAGGAAGCTAAAATAGCGTTAATAGAAGGTTGAGAAGTCATACCTGACATGGAATTGGAAGCAGCATCTACAACAGCAGCCCCAGCTTTAGCACAAGCTACCATGGAAGCCACACCAGTACCAGCTGAATCGTGAGTATGGACATGGATTGGTAAGTTAGGATACTTCTTCTTGATGGCTCCTACTAATAAAGTAGCAGCTCTAGGTTTCAAAGTCCCGGCCATATCTTTAATCCCCAAGAAATGAGTACCCATTTCCACGATTTTATCAACCATAGCTAAGTAGTAATCCAAGTTATATTTCTTTCCAGGTTGTAACATATCACCAGAGTAACAAACAGTAGCTTCTATGACCCCACCAGCCTTCTTCACGGCCTCAATACCAACCTGTAATTGATCTAAATCATTCAAAGCATCGAACACTCTGAAAATATCAACTCCATTCTCTTTAGCTTGTAATACAAATTGATCAATAGCATTATCAGGTAAAGAACTGTAGGCAACCCCGTTAGCACCTCTTAATAACATTTGGAATGGGATATTAGGCACTAATTTTCTTAATTTTCTCAATCTTGCCCATGGATCCTCGTATAAGAATCTCATAGAGACATCGAAAGTAGCCCCACCCCAACATTCTAAAGCAAAACACCCACTTAAAGCATAAGCAGTAGTAGGAGCAATATTCAACAAGTCAATAGTTCTAACTCTGGTGGCTAATAAGGATTGATGGGCATCTCTCCAAGTAGTATCCATAAGTAAAGTGCCGTCAAAATCGTTGACCTTTTGAGCAAACTTTTCTGGTCCTTCGGCCAATAATATATCTCTCCATCCAGTTAACTTGACGTCAGAATGAGCAAGATCAATGACTTTACCCGAGCTTGGATCGTGTAACTGAGGAATTAAAGCTTCGGTGTCCAACTTAGGCAAGCCCATTTGCCCCTTGATAGAAGATCCGTTAACAATTAAGTCACCCAAGTAGTTTAACAATTTGGTGGCTCTGTTTTGAGAAGTAATCATTTGGAATAAGGATGGAGTATCATCGATAAACGTAGTCCAACATTTCCCACTAATAAAGGTTTCATTGGTCAATAAAGCCAATAAGAAAGGAATATTGGTTTTAACCCCTCTAATTCTGAACTCAATTAAGGCTCTCAACATCTTTCTTCTGGCAATTTCATAAGTCGACCCAGAACAGGAACATTTAACCAACATAGAGTCATAGTGAGGAGAAATGATTGATCCAGCAAATCCGTTACCACCATCTAATCTAACTCCATTACCACCAGCAGATCTATAAACTTCGATTTTCCCGGTGTCAGGTTGGAAATTTTTCGAAGGATCTTCTGTGGTAATTCTACACTGAATAGCAAACCCTCTGGTGGTGATTTTGTCTTGCAATAAGCCTAACTGTTGTAAAGAAGCACCAGCAGCAATTTGTATTTGAGCAGCCACCACATCCACCCCTGTGATTTCTTCGGTGATAGTATGCTCCACTTGAATTCTAGGATTAATTTCAATGAAATAGTGTCTATTCTGTTCATCCACCAAAAACTCGGCGGTCCCAGCATTTCTATAGTTAACAGACTTGGCCAATTTAACGGCATCGGTTAAAATAGCGTCTCTAACGGACTTAGGCAAGTTCTTAGCAGGAGCGATCTCCACCACTTTTTGGTGTCTTCTTTGAACAGAACAGTCTCTTTCAAATAAATGAATCACATTCCCATAACTATCACCTAACAATTGCACTTCAATATGCTTAGGCTTGTCCAAGAATCTTTCAATAAAACAAGTACCGTTCCCAAAAGCGGTTCTAGCTTCCGAGGTGGCTCTGGAGAAAGCATCTTCAATACTGTCACCTTCTCTAACCACTCTCATACCTCTACCACCACCACCAAAAGCAGCTTTAATAATAACTGGGTAACCATAAGAATCCACGAATTTCCTGGCTTCTTCAACAGAATCAATTGGACCCGGAGTCCCTGGAACAACAGGAACGTCACACTTAAGCGCTAAAGTTCTAGCGCTAACTTTATCCCCCACCTCATCAATAGTTTTCCATTTAGGTCCGATCCAAATCATGCCGTTTTCTTCCACTTTCCGGGCAAATTCGGAGTTTTCAGATAAAAACCCGTACCCGGGGTGAATCATGTTCACGTTATGTTGTTTAGCAATGTCAATAATCTCATCTATTTGCAAATAGGCTTGAACGGGAGAAAATTGCCCTGGCTTCCCAATGGCGTAAGATTCGTCGGCTTTCAACCGATGTAACGACATTTTATCGGAGTGGGAGTAGATGGCCACGGTTTGAAGACTCAATTCATGGGCGGTTCTAAAGATTCTAATAGGAATTTCTCCTCTGTTAGCAACCAAAATCTTGGAGAGAGAAGATCCCATAACAGAGGAGTTTCTTCTCATCTGATTGATCTTCTGGTCATCTGACACAGATTGAGCCAAAGAAGTCATGTTGCAACGATTTGGAAGTTGTCAATTAACCTGGTTGTGTTCAATTAGTGTGTATGTGTTTGATTAGCCCCTTGATCTGTTACCAGGACTTGATCAATGAGTAGGATGTCAACACTTCAAAAATGTGTTAGCAGAACAAAAACTTGCGTTGAACGGCGGTTATAAATCTTTGACTAAGTCGCTTGAAGACTTACGTTAGCAGGCAATTGAAGGGGGAAAGGTTTCTTTATATAGAAAGCAGCCGTCTGTGGGAAGCGCTGAGAATTTTCAATGGGATAGCGTGCGCGCACCACTTGCGATCCTGGAGGGACATTATACTCCGAAGTGAATCATCGATAGTATGGGGAAGAGAGGGTGAAAATGGGTGGTTTTTTTTTGGAGAAAACAAGATAGATTGCGGTTAAATACATCAAAGAGGCGTGTGCATTGCCGGCGGTATAATTTGGGGCCATTTGGGCGCAAAAAGTCCAGAGATGTCTGAAGTTATGTCTTACGATAACATTTGAGTCATCGATTACCGAGGAAAACGAAACTCCGAGCGTCATGACATCAACTGCTACACATCCGCGACATTGACCTTGAAAGTTGATAAAATGTCGCAATTCTACTTCGGCACTTCTTTAGTACGAGACATTGGCTGGGTTATTACTGGGTCTGGGGTATCCCCCACCATTCCCAAGTTCCTTTTATCCTTGGATCCTTGTGTCCACATCCTTTTACCCATGAAACCGTTACTTCTTCGGTGTCTTTGTTTAAGGGCCAGGGGTAAATCTTTTATAAATTGTCCATAAATATATTCGTATCTGCTGGGCTTAAAATGATGAAAAATGAGATTTCCAGAGACTCACGTGATATGAGATCTTCCTTGTCTTTTTCATGTGCACTACACTGGGCTTAAAGCCGCGCAGGCCTGCGCACATTAATGTCCGGCCGTAGGTGTCGGCCCGTTTTATTATCAGTTCATTATCAAATGCCATTGGCTCCTTAACTCCCACACTTAACAAGTTAACTCCAGTCAACGGTTGTCCGGTACCGATGCCACCACTATTAGCCCCGCCTTTACGACGGCCCCTTGCTTCGTATCTTACAAATCAGCCCACTTGAATTTTTTTATTTAAGGCATCGATTTCTTCAACTCTTCAGGTTGTGATTTGTCGTAGTTCGTAATGAGATTCTTTTCTACTAGCGCTAAAGCTGCTTTCAAGAACCAGTCTGTGAGTCACATCAAGTCTACTCCCAAGGTGTCTAGTGTAGCTAAACAGAACTCCAATAGCTTCAAATCGTTTAAAGAATATAGATTAAGAATCGTCAACCAATCACCATTAAACAAGCCGGTGTTGGATAAAGTCAGAGTCAAATCTGCTTAAGTGTAATGATTTGTCTCTAAGATATTTTGGGTTTACTTTTGAGTTTTGCAAAACTTTGTTCATTTATAAGCTTGAGTTTACTTCACTTATAGTATTACTTCACTTATAAAGTCGTAAGGTCTTCCCTTACTCATTCAGTTTTACTTGAATTATTATGTCTTACTTCTCTGCTTTTACTTCATTTTAAAATCTTGCTTGATCTTGCTTGATCTTGCTTGATCTTGCTCTTAATTTATCTTTAAAATTTTTTTATTTTTATTATCTTTTCCGTTGGAAATGTTCACCTCGGATCACGGTATATGACAGGTTTTGGTTTATAGGTTCAAAATAGATATTCTATTCAACTAATGTGTAGTATGATAATACTATGGCTGCAAAAAGAATTTTCGCAATAGGATTATTTAAGTACAAGGCTGTGTATTTGTACGACAACTCTCTCTTTATACAAAGGTTCTCTTTATTCTATAAGCTTCTCTCTATATACTACAAGCTTCTATCTTCATACTACAAGGTTCTCTTCATACTACAAGGTTCTCTATTTATACTATAAGATTCTCTCTATACTACAAGATTCTTTAAAGTGAGTGAATGAAGTAAGACGAATCTCGTTTAAGGATTACTAATTTGACGATATTTAAAGAATGAGGTTGTTAAATGGAATTAATCAATTTTTCAGGAGTAGTTCCTCAAGCTATTCAATCTTTGAGTTTTATGTTCCAAGCTATTCAAGTTTGACTCGTGGACTCAGTAGAACTTAGTCGAATCTTGGTTCGAGAATAAGCTTCCCAAGAGGAATGCTACTATGCCCCTTACCTAATGCAAATACACAGTTTCCTCTTAAAATGGTTTCCACAACTTTCCCACGGAATTTCATTCCGTCATAGGCCGTCAATTTGTTCTTGAAATAAGTCTTTGGATTATCGATGATGTACTCAATAGAAGGATCAAACACTAAAAAGTCGGCATCGTAACCGACTTGGATCTTCCCCTTCTTGTGCGATAATCCCACTTGTTTGGCAGTATTCCAAGAACACCATTTACTGATTTCGCCCATTGTAATTGGAGGAGACAATTTCAATCCTTCTGTGTATAAGATTGGTAATCCAAAACCAACAGAAGAAATACCACCCCAAGCTTCAAAGAAGTCACCTCTTTCTAAACCTTTTAATTCCGGAGTACATGGAGAATGATCTGACACCACCGTAGTGATCATCCCATTCCTTAATCCCTTCCATAATAACTTCCGGTTGTCATCGGTTCTAATAGGTGGACAACACTTGAAATGTGTGGAACAATTTGGAATGTTTTCAGCGTATAATGATAAGTAATGAAAACAAGTTTCGGCGCTGATAGGTAAATTTTTTGCTTTAGCAGCTCTAATTAAAGGAATGGCTTCATGAGTGGCCAAATGAACTATATGTAATGGAACCGTGGGAATCATGGTCGAACAATTAATAATCTCCGCAATGGCGGTGGTCTCAAAATTGTCAGGTCTAGATGCTAAGAAAGCAGCATAAGTTGTAGGATCAACATTTGCCAAAAGTTTATCTTCCTTTTGTGCCATTAATAACGGAGATCTGGGATCCTCCTCCTCTTCTTCTTCATCGTGTCTTTGCAAGATTTGTTTAGTCGTAAGATCATTTTCTCGTTGAGCATCGTGGTGATGGGCCATTCTGGCGAATTTCCCATAGATCGGTTCTGAACCCATCAAATAAGGAGATTTAGCCAACGCCTTAGCTTGTTCATCCGATAACACAGAATGATCGATTGATCCGGCGTGATTATGTGGAAGCTTACAATGTTCATGAGCATAATCATCGTGATAATCATACTTATTATCACTTAATAACTTCACCACCGGCTTTGGAGCTCTATTAATAAATGATGCTGACATTCCAAGTTCAAAATCATCTATATCTCCGGTAGACACATTAACAGAATTATTATCAGTTTCGGGGATATCATCATCAAGAGGTGAAGCCAGATCTTCATCTTCTTCGTATACTTCATCAATATCTGAAGCGAGGTACCGGTCAAGGTTCTCCATACTACTGTCATTAATAAAGAAATTGGGTCTTCTCTCATTAGGAACCAACCGAGGAGTTTTATCAGCCGAAACTTGATCCACCATTAAAATAGGTCCATGAGCTTTATTGGGTTGCATTTCTGCGTGGAACATCAACAAAGTTGACAATCCATTCACTTCTTTCATGGCTCTTAAAATATGTTTCGGGGTGATGGCCGGGAATTCTTCTACACCACTTTCAATCAAGAATGATTTGAATCCTCTCACACCCATATTGATCAAGGGCCGCAAAGATGTCAAGTTATCTGGCACTAACCCGCCCCAGAATCCGACATCCACCCAAGTTTGACCCTTGGCAGCATTGATCTTGAGATTGAAGTTCTCTACGGTGGTGGTAGGAGGTATAGCATTCAATGGCATATCTATCACCGTAGTGACCCCACCAGCAGCTGCGGATTGGGTCCCGGTAGCGAATCCTTCCCACTCGGTTCTACCAGGCTCATTCAAATGAACATGCGCATCTATTATTCCTGGCATGATTATTAATGGACTTACATCCTTAAAATGAGTAACACCAACATCATAGGTTTGTAAAATATTTTCGGAAGCATCAATGACCCGGGGCTCAATGTGCAACACTTTACCTGATTCCACAGAGAAGATTATTGTAGCTGGCTGTAGCTGTGACTCTAGCAACACGTTGGAAGATGCTATTGCTCTGGACATTGTGCTCTGGAGGTGTGAATATGATTATTAAGGGGAAATCACTCGCGTGTCAAGTGTTAGTGATTCAAATGTGTTAAGTGGTGAATGGTGATCTTATTTGGAGCAATACTGAAGAGCTGAACACAGAAAACAGAAGAAGAAGAAGAAGAGGAAAAGAAGAAAAGAAGAGAAGAAGAAAAGAAGAAGAAAAGAGAAAACAGAACAAAACAGGCACGGATTGAACAATACTTGAAAGTGGCTGTTATCATAATTCCTGATAACGAAACACGGAATATTCCGAGAGTGCGGTAACTAACAAATGTGCAGCTAATCATTCTGGGGTACATAAATTTTGAAGTAAGGAATTAGTTAGTTTGGTTCAGTTTTGTTAGCTTGGTTAGTTGATATGATTGCTGGGGTTGCGTTTTGGTGCTTTTGTCCTGAAGTATCCTGGTGTATTGATGGGAGTTATTCGGTTGAGTAATTCTGTTGAGTTATTCCCGAGGGACTCCGATAGCTAACGAGAGTCAAATCAGTTCCTACAACGGTGTGTAGCGCACGACCCAATTCCGCTGTTTAGCTGTAGGCTGTCGCTATTAAGCGGTACCGGAACTGGCGCAAGTGAAGCACCCCAGATGCTAGGTTGTTAATAGCTAACGATCTATTGGCATCGAGGTCAACTAGAGATCTTATTGAACCTACTTATTGGTTTAAATGGACCATAATGGGTCATTGATCTTCTTTATTGACGAATAAAGACATTGACCTTTTTTACAGAGTCTTTGTTAATCATCTCTATTAATCTTCTTTAAAGACGTTAAATGGATGGTATATTGATGATATTTCACCCTATATATCGATCTAATATCAGTCTAGAAGGTAATAAGCTGCTTTCCTGCTTTCGAATTAGCAATTCCTGCTTTAACTACTTCTGCCAAATCACCTCCGGTAAATTTGTTCTCTACCGAAGGAGCTGCAGTCAATTGTTTGGTCTGATACCATTCAATGACCTTTAACACAACTTCATTCTTCATTTGCGGATTCTCATTCAAAAGTCTTGTGACCCAGAATCCTTTACTAGTGAAGTTCTTGAAGATATGTAAGGTAGTTGGAAACGTAACTGGTTGTAAAGACATACCTCCATAGGTTAACATTAATGAACTATCGTCTAATTTTCTGGCAATGTTAGCTGAGGATTTGCCTCCTACACAATTTAATGCTAACTTAAGGGATCCGCCCGATTCTTTGATCCACGATTTAACAGTGGAGTTGAATTCTCTAGACCCTGCTTCTTCTTCCGTAATAACATGAGTAGCCCCACATTGTTCCATCAATTCCTTTTTGACTTCGTCTAAATTTGGTCTATCTCTAATGACACTGATAGAATTGATCCCCATAATCTTAGCCATTTGAGTAGCATATTTCCCAACCGCAGAGTTTCCTCCGTTTTGAATAAACCAATCATTCTTCTTTAAACTGATTTCTTTGTTGGCGGTCAACATGAAGTATGCTGACAATGGGTTAACTGACAAGGTAGCACCTTCATTAATAGTTAATGGGGGTAATCCTTTTGCTTTAGAGTCTTCGGGGTTGGGAATCTTAAAGACCTCTTCGCTCTTGAATTCAGCGTAAGTTCTCCAAGTTCCTAAGTTGACAGACGAGGGTAAAGTCCAATCACCTGGTTTGAGATTCTTTACATTGGAACCAACCTTGACAACTTCAAACAACCCTTCATTTCCTCCCACGAAACTAGGGAATGAGGTTCCAAATTTGGTGGTTTTTTCTGGTTGACTTGGATAAACTCCTTGAACCTGATTAAGATCACTAGGATTGATTGGTGCCCCTAACACTTTTACTATCACTGAGTCAGGAGACAAATTGTCGTCGTCTATTTGATAAGTTTGGGTGAACAACACATCTTTAGGCTCCCCGTGTTGTTTAATCATCACTGCTTGAGAGGTAATCATAGTTCTAGCAAAATTGAATGACCTTTGTTTGAAAGAATTGATGGGATTTACTCTGTTAATAAATGACTGGGCAAGACGGACCATTATTATAAACCTTAAGAAATACCCCACTTGTTAAAGAGACAAATAATATTTGCAGATATTGTTACCTTGAAATATTAAAGCAATTTTTCAGGTTGCGGAGTGCGGAGGTTAGTTGTTGGGTACTAGGGCGAGACGGGTACGAGGATAGTGCGAAGGTGGGCCACAGGGGGACGAGACTAGTACGAGAGCTACTAAGACTAGTGATGAGTCCGTGGTAGACACTACAACTACAAAATTGCTACAAAGACATAATTAATGCCATGTACATTAGTATTAACCTTTTCTCATACAGGGCTATTAGTAACTACTTCTATTAATACAATGAAGTATCCATGGATGCTCGGATCATTTCTCTCTCTCGTATAATTCTTCTTAAATCATATCCATGGATATTTAAAATGCAAATAAAAATGTCGTATGATGTCATCTTCAATTAGCCCCACTGGCTACAGGACGAAGATCTAAATCTTTCTCGAGGTTCAGTTTGGCTCTAGTTGTCCTCTTCACTTTAATATTCTGATTGGTCCCTAACACAAAATATACCAAGTTAAAAAACACCACCCACAACTCTGGGGGAAGAAAATTTTGTGCAATCACTAGACATGAAAAATTGGTGATAATTGAAGACCTTAAGAACTTGCCATAGTTAGCCTTTAGTCCTAACTTGATGCTGTGAGCCATATTTCGCAATTCCCGTACAATAGTGGCTCTATCCAAATAATTATCAGATGTCCCGAACTGCGGTTTGTAGATATTATTAAGCGACACCCAACTGGTGAATATTCCAGATAACACCGGAGTTATCGTCAATAACGATGCTACTATTTGAAGACATTTCATGGATAAACTAAGCGGTTTGCCTCCACTACTTACACTGAACACCTTATTGAGCAATCCGTACAAGTTGTGAGAAACTGGAGTCAAAATAAAACTCCCATAAAGAACCATTTTGATCACTTTGGATCTGTATTGGCCAAAGTCATTAGTAACAGCAGAAGCAATGGATTCATTGAGCCCGTACAAAACACCGCTGGTAATAGATTTGGTTACCAACGGGTACTTGACAAGGTACTCGAGGTAAATCTGATTCATAGATTTAGTCATAGCTTGGTAGATATAATATTGGAAATCAGGAAGAAATACGTATATCGATAAACAATATGGAATCAATACAATATTTATGTTCGCATGAGCCCGAGTGATACGCGGACCTCCGCGGAGATCCCTGGCGCTATCTATCTCATTCGCATATATTACTCGTTTACGTATTACAAAAGATCGAATCTAAACACTTATTCAATATGAGAAATCTCAGTCTTTTCGTTCCATTCAGGATTGGTAACAGCCATTCTCTTTTGATGCTCATATAATGGCTCAATTGGTTCGACTTTTCTTCTTAAAAGTCCCTTTTGAATAACTTTATTATTGAATTCTCTCAATCTGTACCAAGCGTGTTTTCTTAATGAAACATCGAACACTTCATCCAATTCTTCTAAAGTTAATCCTTTGGTTTCAGGTAAGAAAAGCAACACCAAGAAGAAACCAACAATATTCCAAGCAGCATAAAATCCGAAAGCCCCTTGTGGAGTAAAGGCGTTTCTTAATCTTGGCCATGAGAAGGCTAAAATGAAATTAAAGAACCAACAGGTGGCAGTAGCAAATCCCATCCCCAAATCTCTGATATACAATGGGAAGGCTTCTGCGGAGTAGGTGAAAGGAACTGGCCCTTCTCCGGCAGAGTAAATGGCAGAATATACATAAATACCAAATGCTATCAATCCAATTCTTCCGTTACGGTTAGTGTCCAAGTCAATCCAGAAACCACACATGGTGATTAATAAGAACAATCCCATTAATGGGAATGTAAGTAATAACAAGTTTCTTCTTCCAAAAGTATCGATAGTGTAAAAAGCAGGAATAGCAAACACAAAGTTAATAGTACCGAAACCCCAAGATGCAATTAATGCTTCTCTTGTCCCTAATCCAGATTCAATGAAGATCGAGGAAGAATAATAAGCAATGACGTTAATACCACAGAATTGTTGCATGAACATAACAATCCAAGCACCTAAAGCCCCGTTTCTGTTTCTTCTAATAGTGAACATTTCAATTAATCTCTTCCAAGTTGGAACTCCTACATAAGAACGCTCTTCACTTAAAAGGACATGCTGATAGAAACAATCTCTGGCAGCAGCAATAGGATCATTTCTTAATGTTACCAACGACTCGAATGATTCTCTGTGTCTTCCTTTACCCATTAACCACCTTGGAGATTCCGGAACCCAAGGAATTTGGAAAAACACAATAATGGCTGGAATACAAGCAGAACCCAACATTAATCTCCAGTTCAATCCATCGCCAATTCCTCTGTCAGGAACAGTATAGAAAGCCAACGATGCGACATAACCAAACATAATCCCCACGGCGGTAAAGAATTGCCATAACATAACCAAAGCTCCTCTGATTTGACGTGGAGTACATTCAGCAGCATAGGCAGGCACTGTAGCAGACTTTATTCCCAATCCGAATCCTAAAAAGAATCTTGCAATAAACAAGTGCCACCAGTTATTTACAAAACCCTGCCAAATACAAGTAATAGCAGAAATAAAACAAGTCCAGAAGATCACCCATTTTCTTCCGACTTTCCTATTGAAAGAGTCAGATAACCAACAAGAGATAACAGCAGAACACAAATATGGGGCCCCATTAACCAAACCTACCAACAAATCGTCGTTTTTTATTCCAGTCAAACCCAAACGGTCTGGGTAATATAATACGGCCCCATTAATAACAGATTCGTCCATACCTTGCACAGCAGCAGCCATGGACCCTAACGCGATAACTTGAAACAATTTAAATGGAACATGCCATCTTTTAGTAGCTTCTTTATGAAGTCCTTGTTTTTCTTGTTCTGTCAAGAAAGGCATGGAGTTGAATTCCGCTGGGATTCTGGCCAATGCGGCGGCCCTAGCAAATAAGTCTGGGTCTAACCCGTGTTTGGAAGCGTAGTTTCTTCCCATTTGCATAACTTGTTTCTCGGAGTATTGGGATAAAATGTTGCCCTTTTCCCCATGTCCAGCTTCTGCCAACTTGGAGTGAATACTTTCCAAATCGTCAGGCACCTTAGACCTGGGTTCAATCTTTCCTTCTGCCGAAGAAGATGAAGTGTTATCATGCTCTTTGGTCATCAATTCATCTTCATGCCCAGCAGCTGCAGCAGGATTATCAATGTTACTCTCACTACTCATAGTTGATAAAGTAAAATAAAAGGAAACAAAAAAACAAAAGGGAAGTAACCAGTATAAATAGTAAAACTGAGATCCCCACTTCCCCAAATAATAAGGTTTGTTTTCCGGGGTGGTACAATCAAACCAAAGGTTAAAACCAGTGCCTTTTTGGTGACCATTGAGTTAGCAGCTAAAAGAATCTTCTCGAGGTTTTGCAGCCCGGGGAACTACCGTAATTGACGTGACGACATTTCCTGTGCAAAGGAGGGAGCTCCACACGCTGAAGTTGTCGATCCGACATTGTAGTTATCTTACAGGGAAGTGGATTGGAGGTTGTTTTGAGGTAGCAGATGGTAAGTGGTAAGTGAAAGAAAAGAGGTCTTGTACATGAGGTTCTTGAGGATATAAACCCGTGCTGAGCCCATTCAGCGGCTCCGCTATAAGTCTAAGATCTCGCGTAACAATCGATTTCACTCCACACAAAGTGGTATCAGGGTCATTAACATGTTTCAGTGCCGTACGAAACGGAGAGAAATACTTGTATTGTGAAACGACATTTGACGATGACAATTGTTGTGGTGAATCGGCCTATTGTTTCTACTTAGAACCGGTTGTTATTTGTATCCTGTCTTGCATTGCAGGTACTGGTGCCGGAAGATCCTGTGTTACTTATTGTATACTGAAATAAAGTCGTTTGGTCGTGTACTTGCCGATGTCGTGGCTGCGAGTTTGACGTCCTGTCAAAAACCTGTCTAATCAGTCTTGGCGTTGCGATGGTTGCAAAATGAGACAGCCCCAGTTGAAGATACTAACATAGTATAGCCCTGTGTGAGTAGAGAATAGGGCATAATGCACTTCAACATAATCCTTTATTATCATTATATAAAATCTACACGTACTAACGAACGCTTATTCAACATGGGATATTTCGGTTTTGTCGTTCCACACTGGGTTTGTCACAGCCATTCTCTTTTGATGCTCATATAATGGCTCAATTGGTTCGACTTTTCTTCTTAAAAGTCCCTTTTGAATAACTTTATTGTTGAATTCTCTCAATCTGTACCAAGCGTGTTTTCTTAATGAAACATCGAACACTTCATCTAATTCTTCTAAAGTTAATCCTTTGGTTTCAGGTAAGAAAAGCAACACCAACGTGAAACCAATAATATTCCAAGCAGCATAGAATCCGAAAGCCCCTTGTGGAGTAAAGGCGTTTCTTAATCTTGGCCAGGTGAAAGCCAAGATGAAATTGAAGAACCAACAGGTGGCAGTAGCAAATCCCATCCCCAAATCTCTGATATACAATGGGAAGGCTTCTGCGGAGTAGGTGAAAGGCACTGGCCCTTCCCCAGAAGAATAAATGGCGGCGTAAATGTAAATCCCTGTGGCGATTAATCCTACTCTTCCATCAGGATTTGTGTCCATGTCAATCCAGAAACCACACATAGTGATCAACAAGAATAAGGACATTAATGGGAAGGTGGTTAACAATAAGTTTCTTCTTCCAAAAGTATCGATAGTGTAAAAAGCAGGAATGGCAAACATAAAGTTAATAGTACCGAAACCCCAAGATGCAATTAATGCTTCTTTTATCCCTAATCCAGATTCAATGAAAATCGAGGAAGAATAATAAGCAATGACGTTAATACCACAGAATTGTTGCATGAACATAACAACCCAAGCACCTAAAGCCCCGTTTCTGTTTCTTCTAACAGTGAACATTTCCCAAATCTTTCTCCAGTAAGGAACTTCATAAGAACCTTCTTCTTGTAACAAAACATATTGGTAGAAACAATCTCTGGCAGCAGCAATAGGATCGTGTCTTAATTGCACCAAAGACTCGAATGATTCTCTGTGTCTATCTTTACCCATTAACCATCTTGGAGACTCTGGAACAAATGGGACTTGCACCAACACAATAAAAGCAGGGATCCCGGCAGAACCCAACATTAATCTCCAGTTCAATCCATCGGCAATTCCTCTGTCTGGAACAGTATAGAAAGCCAAAGATGCAACATAACCAAACATAATCCCCACGGCGGTGAAAAATTGCCATAACATAACCAAAGCTCCTCTGATTTGACGTGGAGTACATTCAGCAGCGTAAGGAGGAACAGTAGCAGATTTAATCCCCACACCAAATCCCATAAAGAATCTGGCAATGAATAAATGCCACCAGTTATTTACAAACCCTTGCCATATACAAGTTACTCCCGAAACAAGACAGGTCCAGAAAATCACCCATTTTCTTCCCAATTTCCTATTCCAGAAATCAGAGGTCCAACAAGCGATACAGGAGGCTGCCAAATATGGAGCCCCATTAACTAACCCCTCTACTAAATCGGCATTTTTCATGTCGACCACTCCCAATCTCTTTGGATAATATAGAGTGGCCCCATTAATGACCGATTGATCCATACCTTGCACAGCAGCGGCCATGGACCCTAAAGCAATAACTTGGAACAATTTCCATGGCACGTGCCACTTCTTGGTTGCTTCCTTGTTAAGCCCTTGTTTTTCTTCTTCACTTAAGAAAGGCATGGAGTTGAATTCCGCTGGGATTCTGGCCAATGCGGCGGCCCTAGCAAATAAGTCTGGGTCTAACCCGTTTTTGGAAGCATAATTTCTTCCCATTTGCATAACTTGTTTTTCGGAATATTGGGATAAAATGTTACCCTTTTCCCCATGTCCAGCTTCTGCTAGTTGAGAATGAATACTCTCTAATTCGTGTGGTACTTTGGATTTAGCTTCAACAGAGATGGAAGAAGAGTCATTCTGGTCAAATAACCCTTCCTTAGCTAAGTTCTCCGATACTCCGGTTTGAGGAACATCATCTGGAACCTTCTCGGAAATACTCTTTTTATCACTCATAATGTAGTCAAAGCTTGAAAGATAAAAAGAAACGATCTTGGAAATCCCAAGTATTTATAGTTCATCAAAAAAAAAAAAAAACTCGTTTGGCAGTTTCAATGACCGGTTTGTTAAAAAAAGCTTATCTGGTTAGATTCCCCACACAATTCCATCCAAACTAACCGGAACAAACAAACCTGGTTATACAAACACGAGTGAGTCTTGATTGTAGAGTTTCGACCATTGAAACTATTGAAATTTTCTTGGTATGGTGCACCAAGAAAGTTTTTCGCAGCAAAAACTAGCGCCGCGTCCCTAATTGGGAAGATAACACGCCTGGAACCTTCCTGGTGTCAAAGGTGTATCCTGGTGGAGAGAGGGTTTGAAAGGCATCCCTCTGTAATCCGGGCAAAAAGTCTACCTGGTTAGACGTCCCTGAAAGGAAAAACTCTGTGACTGAATTGAGAGCCCTGGTACCCTCGGAATTCATTTAGACATTGTTATTTTTGCGGTCGTGTAGTTCCCCAGAAATCGCCCCACCATATCTCCTCATTCATAACCATCAAAACTCCATGGGGAGTGGCGCCAAAGCTCAAAATAATCCCATTCATTCAACCGAACAATCTCCAGATAATCATCGTTACGTAAGAGGTGACTACTCCTGAACATGGGTTACGTAACAACTGATAAGTGAGATTTTCGTTACGTAAGTGACTGAAACATCCCGTTTGCAATTATCATTACTCTGATGTCTCACACTCACTGAAAATGCCATAGGTATTGGTTGCATACAATAATGCAGACATTATTCAGCCAAACCTGGAAACCCTAGTCGCGGAGAGGTCATCTAAATCTGCTCAATATTGCTCCAAGAAATGATCAAACTAACGAAATAGAGAAGTGTTACAACAGAAGTGGTAGTACTATCCACGTCCAGCAGCGCCCCATCCGGAGCCTATCCGGGTCGAGCCCATTATTTTTGCACCTATTTGTGTACCATAATATTCTCATTACCTATTGCCCCGAAAATTAAATTTTCGGAAGAACTAAGAACCCTTCGCAGTGTTAATAAATCGATGATGTAATGATTTTGTGAGGATTTGCAGGGAGATGTCGCGATATTTTACATCATGTTCCGCAATTACTCCGAAAATCATACTGGGTTAAACGTCATCGAGGGATTTACCCCATATTATTTTACCTAGTGCCGTAAGTGGTAACGAAGGTTTTTCCCCATATCGAACAGGATAATATGCTGTCTGAGATCATACCAGTTCCGGTTTTGAGGCTTGGACGTATTGTTTATGTCATTATGGGATTTTGTTGGCTCGCTACCTTTAGTCTTACGATTGTATGATCTGTGGTTGCTTGGATCCTGTTACTTTGTTACCGTAAACCAGAGAGCAATTGCCGTTTGCCAATCTTTTTTGGGTTTACTCCACGAACCCCTCCTCCGAATGTTCTAAACTGCACATCCCCACAAATCCTCATTACCGGTGGTAGTGAGTGTGGTTGCAATACCGGTGGTATTTTTTATTTCTGGTTCTAAATGGGTCCGCCTCAAACCGCCTCGCCCCATGTCCCGCCTTATTTCTTCCAATCCTGTGTGTCGCCTTCCGTGCTCACCAGGCTCACCTCAGACATTCTCACGCGACACAACGGGATTGTGGCTACGCGACATCCACGCGACACGGTGCTATCACACGACACCGGCCCCTACACTTCCTACAAGTTCTTATATATTAAAACATAGTATTTACCTTAAGAAGTCTCTTAAATAAGACCCAACTCTATTAGCTCCATCTTCTAAGGCATCCTTCAATACGTCAATATCTTGATTAGCATTCCCCGAGAACTTCGACGCAAATTCTCTAGCACTGGATTCCAAGTCTCCGAATGTGCCACTGGTAGTTCTATCTCTTTGTAACCGAGCTTCTTCTTCATCTTCGCCGAAATATGACAGGGACGAGATACTTTGTGCTCCATTAAAATTTTGTAATTTTGCTCTTGCCTCTTGCTTGGCTTGTTCATCAAATCTAGGTCCTCTGCCAAAGTATTCATCTGAGGAAATGGCTTTTTGAGTCCCATACTTATTACTAACTTCTCCAGTATATTTCACTTCCTGATATTTTTTGTTAGACTTATTGCTAGTAGGATTATTATCTCCCATGGTCATTCCGAATCCTAATCGTTGGAATTGTTGGGTGGTATCTTTTATAGGTGCAGGGGCCAATTTTTCCTTTTCTTTACTGGCATTTCCTAATGATAATCCTCCATTTTTCGGTTCTTCGGTATTATTTTTGACGGTGCTAGAACCGTTATTGACTGAAGGGAATGCCTCGGGCTCGTCGTTAGGGTTATAACCTAATTTTTTGGCTTCTTCTGCTTCCTTTTTGGCGTTTTTCTCAATTTCATCGAAGTCGATTTCTTCTCCACCATTCTTGTTGATACGCTTATTTTGCAATCTGGAGTTTCTAGGACCATTCCCCTTGTTAGATAAAATCGATGATTTCTTTGCTCCATTCCCAAGAATCGACGATTGGTTCGATTGGTTCAAAGTAGATCTATTTAACCGAGATATTCTTGGTCCAGTTGTAGGTTTTTTGACCGATAAATCATCAGTGGATCCGGATGGTGTATTTCCTCTAGAATTTAATGGTGACGGACTAGCATTAATTGGCTTGGACCAGTTAGAAAAGAAATCATTATCAGTCTCAGATCCATTTCCACTTTCATCTAACGATAACGAGCTTGAATCTTGCAAATCATCCAAAGTTACAATGTCAGGGTGTTTAATAGCATCTTCTGCTGCTTTGGTCTTCAATTTTTCCTTGTATTTCTTAGCCACATTAGAATTGTATTTGGTAGCAGCTTCAATGGATTTGTTTAAATACTGAGATCCTCCGTGTTTCCGGAAAAACTCCTTGGCCACGTGATTACCTCCAAACTTGAAGTTCCTAAGTTGAATCCTTTGCCACGAATCCAAGTTACTCGACCGAACAAACGTGATGTGAACTCCCAAGTTCCGATGAATGGCTGAACACTCCATACACAACATGATCCCAAACGGGATTGAGGTCCACGTCGGGTTCCTGTTGTCGCAATCAAAACAAACCTGGTTCTCAGGATGTTGCTTCAATGTATTGAACACTTTGTCCACCTCTTCTTTGCTGGCAATACTGTCACTCATTGGTAGATATATATATAGGGCCAAAGGTTTGATTTGTTGTCAGGAAATTTCACGAACCGCGAAAGGTTTTGGTGTTTGCACGCAACGACTGGGGTCGCTTAACTATGGAAGTATAGTTGATGATGTGATATTGGACTATTTACAATATATATACACTTTGGTCTAATGGAAAGGTCTAGAGCCACCCCGTGCAAACTCAAGCACCTTCCATCCATCGGTGATCTCATTATCGAAATCCTCGGGATTTCTGGTTAATACTAAGGCATAGGTACTTAATTGGATATTGTCTTCAGTACCGGCAGCGATCTTCCCAGACTTCATATTTCTATATAAATGAATCTCTTGAGCTCTGCAACTAACCACAATCACCGGCACATCACTTGGTTGTAACAATTTGCAAGTGACAACTTCGACTCCTCTAATGTCCAAGATCTTGGAGTCAGAAATCACTCCTTGTTGAACAAATTGCTTATTGGTAGCCTTCCATACATTGAAAGGAGCTTCACTTAACCAGTTTTGTAAAATCTTCTCGTCGTTTTTCACATAGGCGTCCAATAATTCTGGGACAATATAATTGGTTAAAGTCTTCTGGAAATCTGTTAATCTGAAGTTAGGATCCATTTGTCTGAATTGTTTAATGACTTTGGCTTGTTCAGTTTCAGAAAAGAATCCCACCACTTTCTCCACAATGGTTCTTATTAAAGAAATCAATCCGTTTTCTGATTCTTCCCAACTCTCTTTCACCCTGACATATAACTTTCCAAGTGGATTGGTCAATTTGAATTGTTCCCATTTTTCATTGATTCCTGGTCCCGTGGCTTTATGTTCGGTCATGACCAAATCAGTCCGAGTATTTTCTTCGTCAGCCTTGGGTGGTCTCCAGAGTTTTCCTTGTTTTAACCGGTCCTGTAATTCCTTTTGTCTTAATTTCTCTCTTTGCTCTTTAGTTAAAAACCCTCCATATGAGTTGGATGCTCCATCATCTATGACTTCAGATACATCTTTATAAACCTGGGTTTTCCGGACAGGTTCAAACACTTTGTCTGCAGCCTCGGCTCCGGTTCTAACTCCAGTTCTAACTCCTTTCCCGATTTCAGATTCCCATGCTCTGTAGGCTGCTTCTCCAAGGTTCTCTGCTGCTTTCCCAGCTACTTTACCCGCAGCACTTCTTCCCTTTTGGGCACGGTCATAAGCTTCTTTGGCTCTTTTAAATGCGTCACTTTCTCCTAATCTTCCGGTCTCATCTTGTAAAGCCTTAATATTTTCTTTGAGTTCGTTGGATTTCTTAACTTCTTTTCTGAAAGTATCGAAAAACACTTTCATGGGTGACTGTGGCGCTTCACTCATACGAGTTCCGGTGCTACTAAGGCCTCTGGTTACAATTCTGGCTCCAAGCCGACTACCAGTGACGGCACCAGCAATGGCGGAGTTTTTGTGGATTCCTATTGATAGTAATTGTCCTTTTAACATTGTCGCCAAAGTATCCGGTCCACCTGTGTATTTGGTATTATTTCGTGTCAATCCACGGCGATATGGCCAATATTTGTAGCACTAATGTTCAATATTTGTGGCGATAGTATAGTTTTTCACTTTTTTTTCATCGATGAGAATATGATGCGCACGACCATTTCGCTATAAACTTTATGGAGAAAGAGACTGGTGAAGAAGACACAGAGACTAGAATGATAGTGTATGATCATACTATAATCTGTTCTTTTTTTATTCTGTTCTCATACTATATTATATTCTATACTCCTATTTCTCCTATTCTACTCCTATATACTATTCTACTAAAATCTACTATATACCTTTTTTCTTATATTCTCATCATATTCTTGTATAAGATTATCTATCCCCTGTTCCACCAGTGAACAGCCTTAGCCATCCCTACCATAGCTAGAGCTGTAACTCCAGTAAATTGAACTATGTTGAGAATTTTATCCTGACGAGCTTCAATTCGCACCGCTCTAGAATAAGGAATATCGGGTCTAAAAGAAATCATCGAGTACATAGGAATCCATTGGAACCCCAAGTGTCCATTGCAGTACCTCCCAAGGTAGTAGTCGATCTTCTTTCTAAATAAGAATCCTTTCTTTGTCACCTTTGAAGCCATCTCGTTATAATTATCCATGGCCAACTTACAAATAGTATCAAGATCGTTCTTTCTAACCAAGGAGTATTGTTCAAAAGCTCCCGGTAAATCATTCCCATTCAGGTTCAAAATGTCTAATAACACTGTTACGTCTTCTAAGCCACAGTTCATTCCTTGCCCATAGAATGGAACCATCAGATGTGCTGCATCCCCTAATATTAAAGCTCTCCGATTGGAACTATGATATGGATAAGCAGAGGTTTGGATTAACGATCCTCTTGGATAATTATCGTAGGCATCCCGTAATTGATCTTCACCTAATAATTTGACGGCATCTGGGAAACTAGTTGTAAAAAAGTCTACAAACTCATCCCCCGACTTAATAGAGTCGATTAAAGACCAAGAACTGAAAAATGTCGACGTAAACGATCCATCCAGATTGGGCAATGCAATTAACATATAATTATCCCGTGGCCAGATATGCAAATGGTTCTTATCGATTTGATACTTATCCGGTCCGTCCGAAGATTTAGGGGCGATATAAAGCTCCATATACTGCATATCGATATAATTCTGGGTGGTATTCATTCTCATACTCTTCTGGAGTTGATATTTGAATTGAGAATGGGACCCATCACATCCAATAACAAAATCAAATTCATATTCTTGGGGTTGATGGTTTACAGTAAATATCAATTTGGGTGTGTCTTTGTTGGAAACTCCTACTAATTTATGGTTAAATAATATCTTCACCCCCCTATTTTTGACCTCTTCTATCAACAATTTATTCAATAAACTTCTATCAATGGAGTTATTGTGTTCTCCAAATAAGCCATATTTCTGTGACTCTTGTTTCTTCCCTGTTTTATCGTGAATCATTCTTCCGAAAAGTGGCACACATTGGGTCATTATCCCTTCGGTAATGGATTTGTCTACCAAATTTAACGCATTAATGCCTCGGCTGCTTAAAGATAAGTTAATAGACCGTAGATTCTTCAATTGTTTTCCTTTAGGATCGTCTCGGAGTTCAAACAAGGTCACCTTATATCCTTTGGATTGTAAGGCTAAGGCAGCCACACATCCAACAATTCCGGCTCCAACAATACCCACGGCCTGTTGTTCTGCCATAGTTTCCCGTGATATTCTGCTTTAAATTAAATGGATCTCAATGCAATATTTATAGACCGCTCCGTATACCGCGAAACCGCATTTACGATGTTATACGATGGCCGTAAAAGTGAGCTGACATGGCCGCCAGGTTTCGCACCGACTGGTACCATTGCAGGCCCGTTCGACGAAAATGGGCCCAGAACGGGTTCTCTTTGTCTCTCTTGGTTCATATATATTCATTATTATATACTGCTTCGTCCTTCATTCATGCTGAATGCCGCTTAAGCCTTCTGCTCTTCATTGGCATTCTCATACTTTGTCAATTTCTCTTGCTTCTTAGCCACTGCCTCTTTAAGCTGATCAATCTGCGCTTGTAGTTCGGCGTTTCGGTCAGAAAACTCTTTATTGGCCTTGATAGTGTTGGTTAAATTGTCCTTCATAGTCAATTGATTGAATTTTTCTTGTAATTGATCCTTTTTTGACTTCAACTCGTCGTTTTTCATCTGGTTCTTACTGACTTCTTGCTCAAAAGCTGCTTGCTGGGACAATATATCATCGTGCGTAGAAGATAAATTTTCGATTTCTGATGTTAAGTGGTTAATGGTCTTGTTGAGCTCCTCGTTTATCTCTTTGGCGTTGATCAACTCGTTATTATTATTATTCAAGGAATTCATATAAATCAAGTAGTACTCATTTTCATATTTGATAATTGAGGGCTCGATTTTCACAATACTTTCAAAGAACTGACTATCTATTACCTGGTAGAACTCCTCACTAAAAAGATACTTCGCCAACTCCTCATTCTCCAACTGGTTAATCTTTTCACTGTTTTGTTGAAACAAGTATATAAATACCTGACACAATATCGGAAACCCATAAAATACAATCATATCCAATATCTGCACTAGCACCGTATTCTCTACTCCTGAGTGCTGAAAGAAATCATGGATCTCTTGCTTGATCAATCGAGATATCTGGATACCTTGTTTGGATATGTGTAAGAAGCTATCTCCCACAAAGTCTTCCAAAGAACGATTAATTTCGTATATCAATTCCGACACATTCCAATTACTGATCAACTTATTTAGCTTCAAAAAGACGTATAAAACCTCCTCCAGCTGTAAATTATCGGTGGTGGAGGGTATTCCATCTAGAATATGACCGATTCTCAGAATTAACAGTACCGATAATTCCGTAACATTTGAGCTAATAATCTCTGAATCGGTCCCATTATTGTTATTTATGATATCCAATTTGTTCATATTAGACGATAGAACCTCTGTAATATAGTAATTGAACACTTTTACAGCATTTTTGATTTTCTGGTCTTGAATTCCTTCGATATTCCCATTAATATTCGCCAGTTGGGCTTTTTTCAAGAGATTCTCGTACCGATCCTTCGTTAACTGGTACCGAACATTGAAAAGCTTTAGATATACTATTGCACGGATATGATCAGGGATTCCCGCCACTAAATGCTCAATATCCATTGGTTCAAATCTTTCACTATCTAATAATGTTCGCTTCCAAAAATCATCACCAGAAACTACCAGGTCTATCTTCTGTTTAATTGTCTCAGTGGACAAACTTTTGACGGCAAAGATGTCTGAAGACTCGTTCATGGCGGGGAGAGTGTAAGTCTCCAATTGCCGCTTGTTTAGCACCTTTAATAGGGTTTCATCATTTTCAATGGTGGGGGATGTTATATTGGACCCGTCCAAGTTGTTAGCGTGCAAATTTAAGGGACTCAAATTGGCAGCGGTATTGTGGTCCCGTGAAGGTAATGGTGGTGGAGCAGCTTGCATCTTTTAGGGTTGTAGCGAAGAAGCTGTTTGAACAGAAAATTAAAATAAAGGCTGGTGATAAAGCTGGTGGTAATAAGATTAAGTGATTTTGGTGCGCACATATTGTGGAGTGGAGATGGTGATAGTTACGGGTGGTGCGAGCGGGTGCGAGCCGGTGCGAGCTGGTGCGAACTGGTGCGAACTGGTGCGAACTGGTGCGAGCTGGTGCGAGCTGGTGCGAACTGGTGCGAGCTGGTGCGAACTGGTGCGAGCTGGTGCGAACTGGTGCGAGCTGGTGCGAACTGGTGCGAACTGGTGCGAGCTGGTGCGAGCTGGTCCGAGCTGCTTAAACTACAAGCCGCTACAACCCTGCCATCCTTAGTGCAATACTATATTTATGCCTATGTATGCTAATGCTATGACTGCCTTCTTTTATCGGTATTTCTTCGAAGCCGGCTTCTGTCTAATCTCGCTCTTGCTTCAAATGGTGCAGATTTGAACATAAGCTCTCCTTCGAACGGATCGGATATTATGCTTAACAAGTCTCCACCTGGATCTGACAAAACCGGTTGAGACGGTTCGATCTTTGCTTTGTGTTCCTTATTTGCAGTGTGCTTCTTGTCTTCATCTCTCAATTCTTCACGACCTTCCTTATCTTCACTACTCTCTAAAAGTGCCACTTCATCTGTCTTTCTTGGTGTCTCTTTATCAAATTGTTCCGGTTCTACCTCCACCCGTTGTTCATCTGACTGCCCTGATCTGATGTCATTTGACCCCTCGTGTCCTTCTCCAGAACCGGGCTCGTCTAATACCACAAGAATCTGAGGAGACTTCATGAATTTTGTTCCTACCACTCCCTGCTCATGGTTGATTTTGAACACCTCATCTCTCGGGCTTGGGAGCTTGCTGTATTTATCTTTAAACGTAATATACGCTTCAATTAAGCGGAAATTATGAGGCTCAAACCTCATGCCATTGATTATTCTCTTAAAGTTAGAAATCTCACTTAACTGTTCGTTGGTGAACGTTTTCCGTGGTTGGGGAAATAAGCTATTTAACAACAATATGCTTGTTGTAGATATTCTGGCCCGGATATCTTCGTTTCTGTTCAATGACTTATTCTTCAATTCATTGGCTGTTTCATACTTCTCTGTTTGTTCAAACAAGTTGGCAACTTCCATGTATTTAGGTTCTCTCGCAGGGTGCATTCCGTTCGTCTGCAAGCCAAACGTATCCTCTTGCAGACTTACGGAGGATATGCGGTCTTTTTCAAGACGATTTGGGTTTCCGGGTTCTTGTGTCTCGGGTTTCAGGTTGTCGTTGCTCTCGTCTTTGGACTGCCCATTCTCTTCGGCTACGGGTTCTTTGTGTTCTTTGTAGGGCCCTTGACTAGAGTTCTCTGACTCGGTAGAGGATGACATCGTAGGAATGGTCACCTGAATATGCCTGCTGCCATATCTACCTCTGTCTCGAAATACATCAACTTTTACAGGCTTTGTAACTTTAAAATCCAATAATTCCACTTCTCCATCCGAGGATTCATCCCCGCTATTACTATTACTTGTAGGTTTAGGGTTATCGCTTGAGTCGGTAATTGGGTCGATGTTTCGCTCCCTAGTTCCATTGCCTTTGCTGTCTGAGGCCCTACCCTTTGCGCTTTCTCCACTCGACCCGTTATCGTAAGAGCCATTTTCTTTAGATGCGTTTTCTTGCTTATCATGCAACTCCAACAACAAGTCAATCAATTGTCGTCTGACAATAGACCGCTCGGAGCTCTTAAAGAAGGTTCTGTAACTGGGATCATTTCGATCCCATATCCCAAGACATTCATCTCTGTGGTTCAAGTATTTCCGAATATTATAAATAACGTGGATCCCACAATCATTGAAGTTGTTTTGCTTGGGAACTCTGGTTAACCTAAACACAATATCTCTATTTCCAATAACTATATTGTGCTTTTCCTTGCAGTACTCAGTTAGAAACTTCTTGAACGGCTTGTGAAGCCCTGGATGTCTTTGACTTAAAGAGTCAAACACAAAGATGTTGACCTTTTCCGGATACTTTAACTGCTTGGGAGTCTCCTTCCCAGGTTCTACCAAAGACAGGACTGCCGAAACTCCGTTTCCTTGCTGCTCCTTCTTTGCCCTCTCCAAAAACTCTGGAAGCCCAACTATTATACATGCGTACCAATGGGACTTTTCGTTTATGGGTAATATGACATTTGGATAGCTAAACAAATCGATTTTAGTGAGCCATCGCTTGATGTTTCCATAATAGTCGATTTCTTCAGAACTATTGGGCTTCTTGGTCATTAGCTTCAAATAGAAAAACGAATTGAAGGCATAGATATCAGACAGTTTGATCAACCCTTTTTTAATGGCCTGGTCTATCTCGTAGTTTATGAAAAAGTCGATGATGTTGTCATTGACCCAGTCGTTGTTATATAAACTCTTAAAGTCTTTAAAAGCAATGGTGAACGGTTTTCCGTCTAGAAATCTGAATTCTAGCGGTGGTTCATAGGGAGCCGGAGTTTCTAAGGGCTGAACTGGTTCTTCTGCAATTGGTGATGAGGAGGGGTCGTCTGAACCTCCACGAGAAGCTAGGCTGATGTCAGCAACTTCCTTTTGTGTTTCTGATCTTGTCCTGGAGAGCGTTGTTCTTCTAAGGCGCCTCGCGCTAGGTGATGTCCTTGTGTAGGTAGCTGGCTGGCCGCTGCTGATGGATAAACCAGAGAACTTTAATGAGGTTTTAGAATCTCGATACATGTTAGAAGGCGATAGCGATGACACTCCTAACCTTGACGTCTCTGTTTGGTCAGTGTCCTCAGTTCCCTCGGATCTCTCCAGGTCCGGCCTCTTAAACATATAATGGTGTCTATTAGTTGGACTGGAAAACCGTTCTGTGTCTATTTCATTCATTGTAGTCTTTATCAACGATTCTGTTACACTATGAGACCCCATGGGCCAATTATTCCGTTGGCAGTAACTGAGCATGTCTGCGTGGCTTGTAGTGTGGCTAATTAGAACGTAGCCTAGCAGATGCTTCAACACCAATAATATGGTGTTAGCGTCGTCACAGAACAAAATTCGCTTCAAGGACTCGAACTTGTGGACTATTAGTGGCTGCACAATATTCTCTCTGTGGGTTACAAACATAAATTCGTCATTTTTGGAGATATTTAGCAATAAAACTTGGGGGATAAGTTCAAGGGTTTTCCCGTTCAAATTGACTCGTTCTATGGACATTTGGCATTTGGGAACATCAAAGAGGTGCTTTTCGTGGGGATCGGTTAGTCCTCCCGTGATATTCTTAAGCATGGAGCCGTTGTCCCCGTCGGTAGAGGACTTAGAATCCTTGGGACTAGAATTAATTTCATGCTCTGTAGTTCCAGCTAGTCGAGACTTTTTGGAAGGAAAAGAACGGATTTTGTGTTGCAGAGAAGTTTCATTCGAATCTTCTGTGAATTCTGTGGGTTCTCCTCTTTTTCTGGTTGTATGGGAGCTAATGGTCGATTCCGGATATGTAGAATTGATAGGAGGCTCCTTGTACGAAGAGTTTAGATTATTGACTGGTTCGTGGCCACGGTACGAGGACCTCCGGTACGATGATTTGGGTCGACTTAACGAGTTGAATCTCTTCATGTTGAAGTTAGGAGAACTCATCAAGTCTGGAACCTCGTAAGTATGGAATGAGATTTAAGGAACCATTGGCGCGGTGATGGAGATCAGCGGTGATGGAGATCACTCGCACACGTCGGGGGTGGTACGGTACTCGCGCCAACTGGGCCGGCATAGTGCTATGTTGGACCCAAAGAGTCTGTTGTATTCTATGTGTTATGTATTCTATGTATTATGTATTCTATGTATTATGTACTCCATGCTACTGTGTTCTATTGTGTTCCACTTGTATATTCGTATACTCTGTGCTCTTTTGTGCTCCACTTCATCTTCCATTCTCTTCTCCACTCATATTCTTTAGAAGGCTGCAAAAATCTACCTCATAGTTAACACTCTCATGATCTTGTTCCGTAATGATAGAAACTATTACCGGCAACTTATCACCACTAGCGGCAAGAAGCGTGCTGGATTTACATATATAGTTGGCTCCTTCAAAACCAAGTTCCAGGGTATCAATAGCAATTCCTCTACACCAAATAATATGATATTCATTTAAAATCATCCCATGTTTAAGGTCCAAACTACCTCTGTTGGGGTTTATATACTGATTGTTCAAGTGGAAATGGAATCTGGACAAGTCAATATTCAATCCAGTTCCCAAAACCTTAGTATACGCTTCTTTTAAAGTCCATAATTGATTGAACACCAGATACCGTCGTTCAAGGCCCGCAACACTTTGAAGTTGAATTATCTCCGATTCATGAAAGATTCCGCTGAAATCATCTATCACCGTGTCAGGAGAGATTTTCTGTTGACTATGTGACAAGTCAATTCCTATGGAGCTGGAATCACCAATCTGAACTAAAATCGCTAATACCTCATTAGAACTACTAGCACTGATAGACATATTTAAGTGGGGGATTTCTGGTTTCCCATACTGGTTGTATGTAAAGGTAACAGGGTCCCACGGCTTAAAGCTGCTAGCTCCAAACCGGCTAAATTTAATTAAATTCACAACATATACTGTAAATAGTTTACTAACTAGTTGTTTGAATCGGACGTCTTGTGGCTTGATATTCCGGATTTTCTGTTGTTCTTGGTGATTTAAACACCTCAAACATATTTCAAAGTTGAAGTCGTCTTGCAATAAACTTATTATCTCACCGGAAATGTACGTTGTAAAGAGATATAATTTGTTTTGTCTTAATTCCATAATACAAAGAAAATAGTATACGATTTGTGAATTTCGCGATTCTCAATACAATTTTAGCACAGAACAATTTCAGTTCACAAAAAACAGCCTCTATTAAAACAGTCTATAAATCACATATAACTCTAATGAACGACATAGCACCAGTTTAGTAGTAAATAGCCGATCCATTCTCTTCTGGATGAGTTTTAGCGTACTCCCAGGTCTCCAAAACAGCCTTTTTCACGGCTTCAAAACTTTCATCGGAGATTTGATAATGGAACGCAATTCTTCCACTTCTAACATTGATGCCAGCTTTGTCCAGAACCTTTATAAGGTAATCTAAACTCATTTTGCTCTTGGCCAAGTCAATAAACACAAAGTTTGTGTCGACAGGATGGGCCAAGGCAATGCCTTTTTCCTGGCAGAGCTTTCCTAATTCTTGAGCTCTTTGATGAGTCTTCTTTAATTTGGGGAAATTCTCATCAATAGCAGTAATGGCCATGGAAGCAATTAATCCACTTTGTCTAATACCACCACCATTTTGCTTTTTGAAGTGGTTAGCTTTAGCAATGAATTTTTCATCTCCTACCAACACCGATCCGATGGGAGCTCCTAAAGTCTTGGATAAACATAAAGATACCGAATCGAAATACTGACAGTATTCATCCATTGGGATTCCAGTTTCGGCTGAAGCGTTCCATAATCTTGCTCCGTCCAAATGAAATCTAACATCATTGGCTCTACAGAATTCACTGATTTTCTTAATTTCTTCAATAGGAGTGATGATCCCATGTAAAGTGTTTTCAAGACAAATCAATTTAGTAGGAGCCCCATGGATTTCCCCATCATCTGGCACAAAATTGGGCAAGATGTCTTCCAAAGTCAAGTAATCACCATTCTTTGGAACAAGGGGTTTAGGCAAAACTTGACTCAAAGTAGGCAACCCACCAGCTTCATGAACGACAATATGACTTCTATGATCACAGATTAAACTATAAGGAGGTTGGAACAAATTGGATCTGACAGCAATTTGATTACTTAAAGTTCCACTAACACAGTAAAGACCTTTTGGCTTGCCAGCGATTTTGGCGACTTTTTCTTCTAATGAAGTTGTCACCGAGTCTTCTTCGTAAACTGCATCCCCTAACGAGGTGGTACAGAGGGATTGAATCATAGAGATGGTAGGAGTAGTGAATGTATCACTTCTGAACTCATTGTGAGCAGGACTCTGCTGTTGAAATACTGTTAAATCCATGTTGAATTTAATCTGAGACTATAAAGATCTTTTCAGTCGCATAAAACGGCGCATATCTTTGCATAAATAGTCAACGGTACGATAATGCGGGGGAGGAGTTGGTGAAATAGAGGACTACAACTTGTACAACTTAGAGAACAAACAATGAAAGTTGGGACACGGAATAGAAGGTTAACGACGGTGAATGTTTAGTTTATACACTGTTGCATAACGTTAATGGGTCTCTAACGAGTCAGTTTTGACTCTGTCGGAGTAAAACAGTGAGACTCTGTCGGACAGTCAGTGAAGTAGTCCGTCAATCGTAATCTTGCTTACGTAAGCATATGTGGCTCTTCAGTTTTGTATAAAGTAATCAGTGTGGACGCGGTCGTCAGCTTGAACGCAGTCGTCAGCTTGAACGCAGTCGTCAGCTTGAACGCAGTCAGCTTGAACTCTAGACTGCATTCAGTTCGAACATAATCTTGAACACAAGTCGTTCAAACAGACCAGATCTCCGGCTATGTCATTGTTACTGTGTCAAGTTCTATAAGCTTCAAGCAACTTATGCCAGCAACTTACACAAAACCCTCTATAACCTTAATATTAGAGTATTAGACACCTATTTACACTCATAATTAATTGGTCAAGGTCTACACTACCTTATTATAGTGTAACACACGACTTGGATGCAAGACATTGCAGCATTAAACCATTTAATCAAACTCTCTTACACTTACATTTCATACACCTTAATTCGTTCTTACGTATTCCATGCTCTTCCACATACCCTCCCTCTTCCCAATATCACTGTCCCTGCTGCATTCTTCCTGGTGGTATCGATGCACACATATATAAGCTTCGGCTGGTGCGTCCCTTATCGCTCGCATCTGGATTCCTATTTGGGATCAACGCTTAGCGCAAACTGAAAAATTCATATAAGAAGCAAGAATCCTAAATTTCAAGTCACTTAAATCAAAATGTCTCTTGAAATCGACGTAACTTTACCTGATGGCTTGAAATTCAAGCAACCAACCGGATTATACCTTAACAACGAGTTTGTTAAATCCAAATCCGGAAAAACCATTGATTCCATCAACCCTCAAACTGGGGAAGTTAACGGAACTGTGTATTGTGCCGAAGAAGAGGACGTGGATGTTGCTGTAGCCAACGCAAGAACCGCTTTCAAAACCTGGAAGAAGACCTCGGGTGTAGAAAGAGGCGAATTGTTATACAAATTGGCCGATTTATTGCAGGAAGAAAGGGACTTGTTAGGATCCATGGAAGCGTGGGATTCTGGAAAGACCAAAAACCAAAACGCAGTTTTTGATGTTGATGAGTGTATCGGAGTGTTTAGATACTACGCCGGGTGGGCTGACAAGATCCACGGGAAGGTGATTCAAAACGACCCTAATAAGTTGTGTTATACTGTTCATGAACCAATTGGAGTTTGTGGCCACATTATCCCATGGAATTATCCTTTATTGATGGGGGTTTGGTGTGTGGCTCCTGCGTTGGCCGCTGGGAACGTCTCTATCATGAAGACCTCGGAAATCACGCCATTGTCGATGTTGTATTTGGCCACCTTATTTAAAAAGGCTGGCTTCCCTCCAGGTGTTTTCCAGGTGATTTCTGGGGAAGGGAAAGTTGCGGGAAATGCATTGGCTTCACATATGAAGGTGGACAAGATCTCCTTTACCGGGTCTACCGCTACCGGGAAATTGATCCAAAAGGCCGCTGCTTCCAACTTGAAGGCCGTCACGTTAGAGTGTGGGGGGAAATCACCATTAATTGTTAGAGCTGATTGTGATATAGAACAAGCGGTGAAATGGGCTGCGATTGGGATTTTCTCTAACCAAGGGCAGGTGTGTACTTCTACGTCTAGATGTTATGTACATGAAGATATCTACGACGAATTCTTAACCAAGTTGGCTGCACACGTTAAAGAGGATTATTTGCAAGGATCTGTGTATGACGACAAGATGATTGTGGGGCCTCAAGTGTCTAAGATGCAATTTGAAAAGATCTTGAGCTACATCGACATTGGGAAGAAAGAAGGAGCCAGAGTGTTGATGGGAGGGGAAAGAAACTCGGAAAAGGAGTTGGAGAAAGGGTTCTTTGTCAAGCCTACTATTTTTGCTGATATTAAGCCAGATATGAGGATTGTCAATGAAGAGATCTTTGGTCCGGTATTGTCTTGTGGGAAATTCAAGACTGATGAAGAAGCTATTGAATATGCTAACCAAACAGACTATGGTTTGGGTGCAGCTATCTTTACCAAAGATATAACTGTGGCTCACACATTAGCTAGAGACATCGAGTCGGGAATGGTTTGGATTAACTCTTCCAATGACTCTGACTATCATGTTCCATTTGGAGGGGTGAAGGCTTCAGGTGTTGGGAGACAGTTAGGGGAGTATGGATTAGAGCATTATACTCAAGCTAAAGCCATTTATGTGAATACTGGAGTGACATTGTAGGACACTAGATATGTGGTAATATATGATTTGATATATTGTTTTTAGCTGTTTGTATTCTTAGTATGTACTCTTAAAGCAGACAGACACAAATTAAAATATCTACTTTTGCCTCACTGGAGCACAAAGTGCATAAGTGAATAAGAATTCCGACCATACCCTTCATTTCAGGATTTGTGAACTTGAGTGGAGGCAATTTGCAGCCAGTTCATATTTGTAAACTATGCACTTACAGATCAGACGCATAAGCTCGGCGATACTCATGCAGCCATGCATACATGCATGAGAAACCTGTAATACCAGGACGTGGGGGGAGGGGGTATACGTCAATAACTTGGGGGATCCATATACAGTGGGGGAATATGTCTATAACTTGGGGGAGCCATATATAGTGGGGGAGCCATTTGAATGAGGTTTGTCGTGCCATGTTCAATTGTTGCTTAAGTTAGTCGTGTCCCTGTTCAAATGTTGATTTTCTCGAATTGACAAAAAAGTTTAAGTTTTTCGAGATTTCAAGAGTTTGCAGCCATCAATCCTCTTTAAAATTACACTGTAAATTCGAATTGAATCAGGACTTGTGCATATAGTGTCATAAGCACTTCTTGCATCACTGGGAATTTGTTTCTTGGATCATTTTACATTCTCTTTTATAATTTGCAACGAATTCCGCTTATCGATTTGCTCTCTTAACATTGATCTTCCTTATTGTTCTACGTTTCACATCCATTCTTACACCTTGGCTCCTACTTTGATGTTCTATATCCATCTTTCACTCTACCACAATACACCCGCCTTTCCTGTGTCTTTCTATCTCTTACGCTTGCACTTCTGCCTTCGCATATAGTCTCAATTTGCTTCTAATCTACTTCGCCGTTTTTCTTCTCCATTTCCATGGTTACCATAGTCCTAACCTACTAATATTCTTCATTTCGTCATTCTGTCGTGATTTACCCTCTTATCTCTCTTGTAGCTTCAAAACTGGTGTCTCTACATCTCGTTAAATTTCACCAATTTTCGCCTATATCGCAACTTTACTACTCCAATTTTCACGATATCAAAAATCTAAAAAGAAGGAAATGCTACGATTTTCCTTAGCTACACATTCATGTATAATTTGAATTTTACGATTTTTCAAACTTCACCTATACCGCAACTTTACTCCTCCAATTTTCACGATATCGAAATTCTAAAAAGAAGGAAATGCTACGATTTTTCTTAGCTACACATCCATGTAAACTTTGATTTTTACGATTTTTTTGAAAAAAGTGGAAATTGACCATGAACTTTCAGGTTTCTCGGTGATCACACGACATCTCTGAGTTTTGGCTTATATTCTCTCCTATCTGAGTCGTGTGCGCCGCAACAGTTGCGATTTGTGCAACACTAATGGCTCTATCTAGCTACTATTACTACCATGGACGAAGACAGTGAAGGGCTTGAAAAGTCAACCAGTATTAACTATCCACTACTAAACCCCCGGAACAATAATAGCACCCGGTCTGTGGACAGAGCGGAAGAGTCAGGACATATAGTAACCGATTATGCCATGGAAGTGGACGCCAACGGGTTTCAGCATGAAACAAGCTATTGCCACAAACGGCCCGACAAACAGCATGAACAGAAACAACCGGACACCCAGCACAACCACTATCAAAACTACCATAATCAAAATCCTCACTACCACGCCATTCAACCTCCCAATAGCATAGTAAACCAGCTCCCTTTATCAGTGATTCAAGACATATTTCAGTATGTGGATCAGTTTGATTTGGTCAGACTCCTGCGAGTATGTCGTAAGTTTTACCCTTTGGCTCTGCAGAGACTATATAAAAGAGTGACGGTGATTCTAAACGCTGAATTTCCTTTGAGGTACAAGCACAACGGGTCACAGTTCATACGGGATAACGGTATTAAGTACATGGATACTTCATTAATCTTGTCTAGCGAGCAGCTATTGGTGTTTTTAGATGTGTTGAAGAACAATTATCAGCTTGTACAACGAGTCAAGTTCTTTGTGTTTGATAAATGTCACTCTAACTACAAATTGGACAACTTACAGATAAGTCTCTTACAGAACCAAATCATTGAGTTTTTCGGGGCCTATTCCACAGAGATAAATTTTTTGCATATAACGTTTATTGATTTCCTAATGGGAATTGATAAGTTGACTAGTTTCTTAAGAAATGAAAATATTCGACAGCGGATCTTCAAATTGTTTGTGACTAATTTGCCGGATTTATACCGACCGGTAGTGCCTCAGGGGTTGACGAATTTGTTCTTGATGTTGGATGAAGAAGAACTAATGAACTATGATCATATTGACTTGAGTACTGAACCATTCAGCTTATTCAACTCGTTGTTTACTTTGACTTGTAGCACTAATAACCAGTTTGGTCTTGAGATCTTGAACAAGTTCAAATTGATAAGTCCTGACTCCAAGTTGAAACTTAAAGGGTTAACTGTTTTCCACTGCCATAAAGAAGGATTATTGGCGGATGAGAACAACTTGCATCATGATATATTCCATCATGCCAACCACACTTATAATTACTCCCACGGATTATCGGATACAGAAACCGACTTAAATAACTACATCCAGGAACTTGGAAAGACCTTGAACTTCAAGGTAATCGACGATAAGATAGATTTGAACTATTTGTCGAATTTGTACTTGAAGATTGATTGTAATGAACATCGGAACAATACCTGTCAGTGTTTTCCCAATTTCTTCAAGGATTTGACGCGGTTTTCTAATGAGAACGGCGGGTTAAGTAACCTCGTGAGTTTTGAGTTGGAATTGTTTCCTAACTTGGAGTGGTTGAGACCTCATCAACTACTAGAGAACATCTTAACGCCTCTAGGTAACTTTGTGAAATCCTTGGACAACTTATCCAGATTAACCATTGATTTCTCCACTCCTGGGTTTAAAATGTTTGACAACTCCATGGGCATGGATTCATTAGTATTGAACAGATTGAACGAACGGTTGATGGAGGCGTTCTTTTTGTGTTTTTTGTCTTCAAATGGCCCTCGAACCGTAACCAATTTGAAAACTTTGCAGCTCCCGGATTTCTTAACTTCTTTTATCTATTACAAACCGGATTTTTACGCGAGTTTATTGCATACCTGTACGTGCTGGGGATGTCAGTTTGTGTTGGACAGGCTAAAAGATTTATTCTATCCGTTGACCGAAGAGGAGGAAGATGAAGACGAAGAGGAGCGGAATGAGATGGACTTACAATCTACCTATTATATATTAATTGGGTTTATATTAGGAAAATTGCAAGCTGACAGAGAAGTGTGTGTTCCTATTAAACAGCGCACATTCAGTTATCGAAATTATCCGATTTATAAAGGACAGCCTCACACGTTACATAATCATTTCCATCAAGAATACCAACGGAAGAATTGTAAATGTCAAGTGGAAACAGATCCCAATGGAGAAGATGAATTAAACATCGACAATTTAGTGACTATATATATAGTACATCAATTGAAGCCTATATTGGCGTATTTATCGATGATATTCTACAAGTTGGAGAATCTTATGATCCATGGGATTTACTTTGAATTTGTGAATGGAGAATTGGTGCCGATATATGATGCTGCGGAGTATCCTGAGCTGCTTATGAATGGGAAGCATCATGAGATGGAATGTGAGGTGCCACAGAATGTAGCATTTGGGAAGTTCCGGATCTCGTGAGGGGGTGTAGAGAGAACAAGAGGGCATAGGGGTGAGGAAATAGGGATTAATATAGTCTTAATATAGTATGAGCTCATATAGTAGATTATAGTAAGAAACGCATGCTTTGCTTACACCATACAAATTAGCATAGATCACAACAAAGATTGCAGCTCCTCTCCACCGTGTATCTTCCACTATGTATCTTCCACTATGTATCTTCCACTATGTATCTTCCACTATGTATCTCTACACTATGTATCTCTCCACTGTGTATCTCTACACTATATATCTCTCTACTATCTATTTCCTGTGGCTTATCTCGTCTCCAATTAATCGTGTCTCCACCATTTGAGATAAGATCTTTGTCCGCTAACTCAGCAAGGCGACACTCCAGCATTAGCACACCAACGCTAACACACCTACGCCAACAAACACCCCTTCAGTTCAGACCACTGCATTACTCTCTCTGTCCCTACCTCCTCTCTCTCCTTGCCTTCAACCCCTTTCCTTTTCATGTCCGTCCTTTCAGCCCCGTAAATGGTGTCTGATTAAATGTTAGATCTGGGAGTGTCTGCGAAAATTTTTCCTCACAAAGGAGCTAGTCCACCAACAACAGATTAAACAATAGAAATACTTGGAAATACATGGAAAACCATGGATTTCAACCTGTTAACACTGTTGAATTTAGGGGACTCTACTCCCTTAGACTTTAATATGAACCAGAACTATAATGAGTTGTTTGAGACTCCAGGGGACAATGCTGGAGACAGAGATACTGGCGATACTGATAACAAAGGCGCCAACCGTCAATCAATGCCCCTACAGCAACAGTTACAGCAGCAGAAACTTCAGCAGCAGCGTATTCAGCAGCAAATGCAGCAGCAAATGCAGCAACGACAACGTCCAGAGTCTATGAGGTTTAATAATCACCAGGTACTAATGGCATTTCTATATATCTATTTAACAGAAAACGGCATGAATCAAGCGGCCAAGTCCTTGTTGGCAGAAACAAAACATGTGGCTAAAGATTTTTATTCCATTAGAGAGGAGTTTAATAAGTTACATAATCAGACTGATTCCTCTACAGATGACAGTTTTTTGATGGAATGGTGGAACATGCTATGGTCGATGCAATCGAGTATTAACCCTGAATTAAACCAGTTATTGAATGCTAATTTCAATTTGGTTCCACTGCCGGCTCCTTCGTCTAACTTGAATCCGGCTGCCGACCCAAGTACTTCCAATGCTACTACTAATCCAAATGATTCCATGTTGCCGCCTAAGCAGAACCAGAATACCAACGCAAATATGTTGCAATACCAGCAACAATTGAAAATGCAACAAATGAGGCTCCAACAACAACAGCAACAGTTGCAAACTCAAGCCAATCCTCAGTTATATCTTCAAAGTCCGGTATTAGTAAATGGCCAGAACCCCAGGTTGACTGAAGCTCAAAGGAAACAGTTCATGATGATGAAACAAAACCAACATGCTCAGCATCAAGCACAACAGCTTCAGCACCAAATGCAAGCTCAAGCACGAGCTCAAGCTCAAGCTCAGGCACAAGCTCAGCAGAAAAGACCGTCTCAACCAGGAATGACTCCTCAACAACATCAGCAATTCCTAATGAGACAGCAATTGGCACTTCGGCATCAACAACAGCAGCAGCAGCAGCAGCAACAACAACAACAACAACAACAACAGCAGGGTCAACCACCACAGAACCAAAAAGGAGCAGGTCCTCCTGGTTCTCAAGGTATGACTCCGCAAAACATACCTCAACAAATGGACCAAGATTCCCAGGGCCCACAAGGTCTGCAGGGTCTGCAGGGGCCGAATAAAGGTGCAAGAGGGGTTAGAGGAAGCACTTCACAACTGGTTCAAGGAGGGCAGCCTCCAGGTCAAGCACAAAATATGCAAGCACCTCCACCTAACATACAACAAATGCCTATAGGTCAACCCCCAATGCAGCAATCACCTTATCTTCAACAAAGACCACCTCCTCAACAACAACAAATAAGTCCTCAGATGGGTCCAGGTCCACAACAAATGGGCCCGCTGCAAATGGGCCCGCAGCAAATGGGCCCGCAACAAATGGGCCCGCAACAAATGGGCCCGCAACAAATGGGTCCGCAGCAAATGGGTCCACAGCAAATGGGTCCGCAGCAAATGGGCCCACAGCAGATGGGTCCACAGCAAATGGGTCCACAGATGGGTCCAGGACAACAACAGCAGCAACAGCAACAACAGCCAATGCAAGTTCCGCCTCATATGGCCAATCAAAACATGATGATGATGCAAAACCAGTCGTCTGATGAGATGAAGAATAACTTCATGAATGATTCCAACTTGTTTTTGGAATCCGATTGGTTCAGTAGTATGGGAGCAGGACCGGGATTTTAAATATTTCATTTCATTCTACTGATCTTTTGCCACACTTCTGTATATTAAAACGATATTCGTCAATTCTGGACCGCTATAGATTCGATTCTTGTATTATTAGTCAATATATCATTATTATGAAACTGGTGCGCGCACATTACGTATTGCTGCAAAACTTTGCAGCATCTCACGTCATATAAACAGCAGCATCTAACTATAAAACTATTGTAACTACGAAATTATTAATACAACGGATACCGGTGAAAGAAAGCAACGAAAGCCACTTTGAAAGTGCAAAACAAACATAGAGATTTGTCAAGGCAGAAACTCGTAGCCACGATCTATGAGCTAATTAAATATTTAATATTCGGTTTCAAAGTGTGTAACTACATTAATAGAGAATAACCCAAGCCAATCACATTGGAATCCACTATTAAACCAACGTAAGACCCTAATAGCTGTTATCTTTGTCGTAAACAGTTTATCGTCCAGGTCCATTACTCTCCTGCAACCCCGTGGGAAGGAGCCCACCCAATTCAACAAAGACCCGTTTTTTAACGTATCTAACTCCTCACTCCTCCAATCACGTATCCCTGTAGTACCATGTCGTCTGTTAAATATGGTTCCATATTCTTTCCTATTTACAGTTCTATAGTTTTCACTCGGTAAACTATTTCTCGTTTCGCAGCAAAATCATATGAAGCGATTGCAAAAGATCGCGAACAAATCTAAACAACACACAAATCAACTATACAACACAAATCAAATCACGGTTCATCTCCAGTAAACTCTATATAATTGCCACTTCACACCCCTCACCATAAAAGGGCACTGGTTTTTATGTGCTTATGCTTTTAATTTCTCAATATTGTTTGTATATTAGCATTTATATTTGAATGAATTTGGAGCGGTTTAACCCGTTGGCTGGGTACTTCTCCAAAGACTTGCCCAAGGAAGTCACCAAGGATTTGTCTTCAGCGTTGAATGATGACTTGGGCGTTGGCGATTGGGGCATTGAAGAGACCATCAGCAACGGAAGTTCTCGAAATCCTAGTATTTCCACCTACCAAGGTCCACCACGGCGCCCTAGCTTGTCTCAACACTCCAGTGTTTCCCAGGGCCAATTTTCTTCGCCTAGTCAGTTCATGTCGCCCCAGACCACACATTTGCCTGCTACTCATTTGCCACCTTCCCAGAATTCCTTTCATTCAGGTTATCACCAATATAATCAACAGAAACAGCAACAACACCAACAACAACTACCAGAATCAGACGTATATAACTACTACTACCACAAGTATTACCCGTATCCCATACCGAGCACCACCGAGTCATTCAGTAAATTCATCCACAATTACTTGAAATTGAATCTCCAGAACGAATTTTGGGATAAGTTCAAGTATAATTTGATTATTTCCAACTTGCTAGAAGATTCCATGATCTTGTCCAAGAATGAGCAGTCACTCACCAACTTGATGCACATGAGCTCCAATTTCCGGATGAAGGATTCTTTATACTACAAGGTTCTAAATAACGATGGTACGCAGCTAGTGGTAACTAGAAACTATAAGTTGACGTTTCCTACTACTTTAGGGACCAAGAATCACATGGTTGTAATCATCAACTTGATTATCTTCCTAATGAAGCAGTCCATGTTGAAAGAACAAGCGGAGTTTGACCGTTTAAAGATGTTTAAGATCCTATTAATTGTGGCTACCAAAATGGTCAAATTCAAAAGAATTAATATGACGCTTCAAATGAACAAGATTCTCAACAATTTGAACGAGTTTTTGATACTGAACTTCAAGATCAACAAGAAGATTATCATAAATCTTATTCACATTAAGAACTTGAAACTATTCAACCAAACCTCGGACACCACTAGAGTCATGAATCATATGAATTACACTTTGAATTTCTTATTGTTTAATTTGAAATCATCTATTATAAAGCTATTACCGATTTTAAACGGGCCCGTTCTAGAACAGTATTGTGATATAAATAACATCCATCTAGATTTGGAGCAAGATGACGATGGGCATCTTGAATCGCTGGAGTTATCTACTGATGAACAATTGGACAAAGTTGTTAAAAAGATTGCCAAGTTCAATAAGCTTAGAAAGTTTTTGATTTGTCAATTGTTAACAGTTGATGGAAAGAACGAGTCCAACTTTTTCTTGTTGAAAATCATAGATAAATTCAATGCTAATGCATTTGAACACGAAATCAAGGAATTGGGGAACGTGACGGTATTTGAAAAGTTGTTAATTTTAGAGGAGTTTTTCCAAGACCATAATAGAATCGTTGATAATTTCAATCTCATGTTCGACAAATTCGAGAAATTAAACAAATTGAATAATTTGGCCATTAATAACGAGAATCAGGATATTCTTAAAGTTGATAATAAAGAGGAAGGTTTCCTTAACAACAACTTAGACCAGCTAATTTCAAAGGTTTCAAATTTGTCCACCAACCTCAGGTTCTTCAAAAAGTATAACAATTCAACCATAGACAACAGTAATGAATTGCAAGAGAAACTACTAATTTTCAACCAGTTTAGTGATGATATAGAAGCCATAAAGCAGCTATACAAGTTGAATTTGCAGGACCTCAACTATCAAATCAATGAAGCTGAGAGTGATGAATTATTGTCAAATTCCAACTCTGCAACTCCCTTAACTTCCAATAGAAACTCCAGAAATAGCGGAGAATTCAGCTTGAAGTCCTTCCATACAAATCCCCACCATACGCCTTCTAGCAATACCTATCAGAAGAATACTGACATTAAGAAGCGCTATTCTTTACCAGCGAACTCCAAGAGTACAGCATCACCAATTCCTCAACAGAGTGAAGACGATGAAAAATCTTACAAGCGTTTGTCAACAGGGTTGAAGTTGGGATTGTTGACAGTGTTTGAAAATGAACAGCAAACAATAAATAGCCCCACTCAAGACCAATCACATAGGGTTCCGCTACAGTCTACTCAGTCATTACCTAATCCTCAACCGCTCCAGTCACCTGTTATAGGGCAGCTCCAATCGCCTATACAAAACCTCCCGTCTCTGGGTTCAAAAGTAAGCAGTAGAAGAGCTGTTAGTAGAAAACCGATGGCCTTTGACGACAACTACATAAACATATTACCTCCCAATAACTATGAGACCTACAATCAAGCGGCTTTGGACACCTTGTCGAAACGTAAACCCTCCAACAGCAACAGGTTCTCGTTGAATTCACTAAACTCCAACTTGAGTGGCATCTCCGAATTATTGACATCTACTCACATTACTTCATTTGATGAGTTGGATGAGAATTCTTTGAGTAAAGACGAGTTGAAGCTCAAATTAGAAGAGAGTTTGAACAAAATATACCGCTTAGAGCGACAGGTGGAAAGTCAGCTGGATCCCAGCACTGATTTTATCGACACCAGTTTTAACCAAAGTATGGAAAACGATGAAAACAACGACCCCAATACCAAGGTAGTATCTAACAAAATCCCCGATCATGAAATAGACCACAACGACACCACCATCAGCAAGTCCTTTTTGAACGATTTAGAGAACACATTAAACAAGTGAGAGCTTACAAGTAAGAGCTTATACCCTTAATTTAATTTAGCATAAATATATATATACATATATCTAATTATTGCCCAGTGTCTACGAAGAGGAGGAAAAGTCCCCTTCATCCTCATGATACAAATCTTCTAGTTTCTTGGGCTTTGGTTTATCATCTGACGTTGGTTGAGGAGTATGATCCGTGGTACGAGCAGGAGTAGAAAGATCACTAGAGTCGTTGTCAGGCTCATCACCACCCAATAACAAGTATGCCACATCTTTCTTCTTATCCTTGGTGGTTTCTTCCCGTTTAGCACCAGTACTTTTACCTTCCATGACCACTTGCTGGACCTGTTCCTTTTGTTTGGCTCTGTCTCTCATTCTTTCTTCAATGGTATTCTTCATCAACAATCTGTAAACCGTGACTTGTTTCGTTTGACCCAACCTATGAGCTCTATCCATGGCTTGAGAGTCAATGGTTGGATTCCAATCTGAATCATAAAAGATAACGGTGTCAGCAGCCGTCAAATTAATCCCCAACCCCCCGGCTCTAGTACTTAACAAAAACACAAATAATTCAGGTTTGTTCTGCCAATCGTGAACCAAATCTCTTCTATCGTCCAATTTAGATGATCCGTCCAACCGGATATAATTGTGTTGCCTGTAAGTTAAGTATTCTTCCATCAAGTCCATCATCTTGGTCATCTGAAAGTAGATCAATACCCGGTGATCATTGGCCTTCAATTCCTGTAACAACTGATCCAATCTAGCCAACTTCCCTGACTCGGTTATAAACCTGGTCATAGACGGCATTCTGATATTGGAGTAGTCAATGAGTTTATTTAGGGTATTTGGTAACATATTGGTCTTTGGGTACTCAGGAACTGGGACTTTATGCTTCATGTACTCGTATTCGTTGGTAAGGGAAAGTGGGGCAAGACTGCTTCGGATGGTGGAATCAAATAGGGTGTCGTTCAAGTGGTAGTTAAACTGGTTACTATTACAGTTCACATTAATAGGTGGGGCACTTGCTATGGGTTCAGCTGCCGGTTGCAAGCTGTTGATGTTCATATCTTCGTATACCTTCGTTGGAATCGAGTATAGTTCTTTTAGGTGGTTGGAATTGTTGATTAAGGCAAAGTCATTGTTATACTCGTTTATCAAGAGCAGTTTACTTGTAGGAACATATTCTTCTTCGTCGTACAAGTACTTGAACCGATTGACTTTGGAGTAGTTAATATCGGTATACTGCTTGTTATTTATAGCTCTGGTGAGAACATGCTGATGGCTCAACTTATTCAACTCGTGAGAGCTGCTATCCACTAACCTGAGCCAGCTATTGGATCCATTGCCATTATCGATATCACTGATATACTTCTGGTTCGCAGGATCATAAATATTAAACATTTGATGGATCTTATTGACGGATCCTACGTTGTTCTCATAAGACGGAGCTAGCAAATCCTCGTATACTAACCGGGGTAAATCGAAATCAATTTGGTTCCGAGTGGAGTATTCCAACATAAGATCATTAGACTCTCTTAAAAACGACACAGTGTCAGCAAACTTAGCAAAAGCAAAGCTGGATTCCACGTCAGCTCTCTCAAATAGATCTGGATGGTTACAGACTTTTCTGAATTGCATAACCAAGTTAATCAACGATTGTGCTTCGTCGTCGTTGTTCTTATTAGAGCTACTGGAATCCAACAAGTCCATGATGGAGATTTGAGATCTCAACATCTGATAATACTTCTTTTGACGATTTGTTAAATCACAGAAGATATCTATTTCCACCTTATCACCTAATTCACTTTGAACATTCTTCTTGATTCTTCGCAACATAAACGGCTTTAAGATCACATGTAACCTCTTCAACTGCTCTTCATTTAACTGCGTATTAGACTGAGCATGGCTCTCAATATCCTTAGAGAACCAATCACTAAATTCGTCATGTGAATCAAACAACGATGGCATAATAAAATGCAACAAGGCCCACAACTCTTGCATGGAATTTTGAATAGGCGTACCCGTCAATAATAACCGATTTCTGCAGTTGAAAGACAACAAAGACTTCCATCTAGAACTTTGGGACGACTTGATGGCTTGTGCCTCGTCTAGAATCATATATTGCCACTTCATCTTTTGGAAGTAGGCAGCATCCGCCACCACAAGTTGATAACTCGTGACTAGCACATGGAAAGGAGCATCTTTATAATATCTATAATTTTTACGATCCCAAAACTTTCTTAATACCTTACGATCCTTTGCTGTACCCCAGTAAGGCAACACCTTGAAGTCCGGCAAGAATTTTGTTATTTCTTGCTGCCAGTTGTGCAAAGTGGAAGAAGGAGTCACAACCAAAAAGGGACCCCAAATGTTATGAGTCTCGGCCAAGTAAGCCAATACAGAGATACTCTGGACGGTTTTTCCCAACCCCATTTCGTCCGCCAAAATCCCATTAATCCCTTGTTCGTATAAATTAGCCAACCAATTGAGCCCTTTGATTTGGTATTCCTTTAGTGTACACTTCAAGATGCTGGGTTGCGTGACATTTAGGTCTCCCATCAAAGTAGGATTTTGGAAGTTCATTTCCTCCCCATTGGTGTCAGGGTTTTTGAAGGGGTCTGCTTCCTCGGCCTTCCGTTGTTCATGCTGTTGTACTTGTTGTTTGGCTTTGACGTCATTAAAGCTCTCAGCCTTATTTCTAGCGTTTTCCAAAGCCAATTGGGCGTTCATAGCGGCGGCCCTGTGGAGGTTTTCTTCGTCTTCATTGTCAAAATCAATGCTATTGAAATCAGTCGATTTCCCGCTAACATTAGAATACTGATCGTAGTCGTGTTTGCTGCTTGCTTTGCTAGCTGGGGGTAAGTTGGGATCGGTGTCGGCCCCTTCTATTTCATCGGTCTTGATCTTCTTACCAATAAAATGAGAGTACAATTCGGTCTGGGTAATCAAGAAGTTCAACTTTCTGGATTGACGTTTGGACTCCCGTTCTTCTTCTTCTCGTTTGGCTTTGTCCAACAACTCCTTTTCGTGCTTCTTACGCAATTCCCGCTCGACTCTTTCGTTCCGCTTCCAGAAGTTGAACATTTCTCTCATGGCTCTTCTGGCTTTGGAGCTCAAATCCTTTTGATTCTTGTTGTTCTTCAATTGCCATCTTTTGGCCTCCCTAGCGGCCAATATACTGGTTTTCCTGAAATTGATGGACTTGGCCTGGGTGGACTGTTGCATTAACCTGCTGATCTTCGGCCCTTCTTTTCTGGCTAAGTCCTTCCAAATAGAAATAAACGTGTTCTCGTATTGTTTGGCCACCAACTTTTCTTCTTTAGAATTACCTCCCTTTTTAGCATCGGCTTTACCGCCGGTGGCCGGTTTCTTAGAACCTTTGGAGTCGGCTTTTCCTGGCTTTCCTTTGGGAGTGGGGCCGGATAAACTTCTTCTCCGTTTTCTGGTGCCTTCCACTTCGCCAGCAGGAGCCGATTTCTTGGGTCCAGGCTTCCCACCGGGGCCCTTCCTTTTGGCTTTTTTGGCGCCAGCCTTCTGAACCCGATTCTTGCCGTATTTGCCTGATCGATCTCTTAAACCGCTCATTATTTCTTCTTTGTTCTCGATGAAGTTCATCAATAAGTTCAAATCGGTGTATTCTTTCATAGTGCTGTCGTTCAAATGGCTGCTCCGTACGGATATATCCTTGTTTAACCCCGTCAACGTGTCATAATTGACAAAGGAGTTATCAAGGGCTATTAAACGTGACAACCGGGCCTCTGTTTCTGCTAAGTATTGGAGATCCACTTCCCCGTCGTCTTTAGCGTGAGCAGGTAAAATGGAATCAATTACGGCGTCGTCATGGGACTTGTGTCTTGGTTGAATACCACTCGTGTCTACGGTTGTGGCGTCGGTGGTAGCACCATTAGCCGTACCGTTGTGGAACTGGTTGTCGATAGTATTACCGCCGTCACCGTGGTGGTGGATCAAGCCGTTGATATGGTTTGACTTGCCGGCACCAAGATCTTTGGTGGTTCTGGTGATAGATGCAGCTCCAGCTTCAGAGGTGGGTCCAGCAATGGTCCCAGCGGTATCACCACTGGCATGGGCAGAATAATTGCCCCCTTGTGAAGCATGTACTTGGCGTGTCTCATTATGGGCAGACTCGGGTTGCAAATTTTCACCAGTGCCAGGACCGGCTCCGGTGCCAGTGCTAGTACCAGTGCCACTTCCACTTCCATACTCGGAGCTATCGTTCGATAGCATGGAAGAAATGTTCATGGTTAGTTAAAAAAAACTTTTTCGATAATGGGGAGTATATATACCTGGCGCAATGTCGATTGTGCTCAATGAAATTTTTGCTTTAGACACAGAGGAGAGGGAGGAGTGAGGGAGAGGATCTGGACAGGGTGAGAAGACGTGAGTGAGACGAGTGAGAAAGACGAGAGTGAGAATAGGACACGGTGAGAAAGGGACACGGTGAGAGTGAAAAAGACGTTTGGGACGAAAGGGACACGGTGAGAGTGAAAAAGACGTTTGGGACGATTGAGAGCGAGAGTGGGACACGGTAAAACACCACAGCGGGACGGAAATGAGACGATAGTGGCCCAGTGGAGGTAGTTGAAATGTAGATATGTAGAGGTTCAGGGCCACCAGATATACAGAAACAATCCTCCACACAGAAAAACTGTCATACTACATAATACAGCGAAAATGTCATAAAATGTATATTGAACACGCTCATACAAACTAGAAGCCACGGGCAGCTCTCTCAGCCTTCGCCTTTGCTGCCTTCCGTTCCTTCATATATTTTCTAATACTAGCAAACACCCTTAATTGATGAAATTGTTTTGCAATTCCATACTGGATGAGCCACAAGGGAAGGTATCTATACACATAGTAAGAATACACTGCTCGTTTTCCCTTATAAAGATTAAATCCGTAGTTTTTGCGATGGTTGCAAATTTTGTTCGCAATTCCTTGAGCATACACATTAGGATCTTCAGAGAATGTCTTTGTCATTTTGGTAGCGACTTGGATAGATTCTGACAATCCGTCTACATGGGAATATTTTTCAGGCACACGTGAAGTGTTTCCACCATGTTCAGTGATATCTGTGTTGACACCTCCTGTAATCACCGAATACACTTTAACTCCATAGGGAGCCATTTCCATATGAAGAGTCTGTGCGTAGGCGTTAATGGCTGCTTTGGTAGAACTATAAGCTCCGGACCATGATAACGGCATGAACCCAGCTATCGAGCTTGTAAACACAATAGTTCCTCCTGCGGCAATAACCATCTCTGAAAAGTGTTTGGTCATATTAATATGCCCAAGGACATTTACTTGGAAAATCTTGTTTAAGTCGTCTTCGTCATAGTCAAAACATACACCTCCTATAGCAATGCCCGCGTTATTGTAGAGAATATCCAATTGACCACCGGTTTCCGCCTCCACTAATTTAACGGCTTTTTTGATATCTTCTAATTTGGTAATATCACAGGCAAAAGCAGTAACTCCGTAGTTTTTGGTCAATGGTTCCATGGACTTCAACACTGATGCTGGTGCACACCCGAACACTTTGTAGCCTTTTTTACTCAAGGCAATGGCCATGGCGTATCCGATTCCGGAGGAAGCTCCGGTAATAAGGGCGAATCTTGTCATTTTACTGGTTTCAGTGTCTGAATAAGGTGAGGTATCCTTGGGTCTTAAATGGTTTGGCTAGGCTTTCATATGATGTCTTGGTAGCCGCAAAACGCGGGGGAAATGGTGATATGCTCCACATTTTCAACTCCTCGGAGCGGGCTTAAGCTGTCGACGGAGATATGAAATGTCAAGAGGCGCACGGTGATAATGAAAATAAAAGACAAAGCGACCATATGAAGAGATGAATATATAGTAAAATCGATATAAGTTGAGCTGTTATCTACTCATGTGCTTTATACCAATTGTGTTGCTTATTTCCTGAAAGTAAAGTATGCGCGTGTCTTCACCATTGACATATTTGGTACTATGCGCTTTATATCTTCATCTTGATCTCCGGCAACATTCGAGTGTTCAGACAGCCGAAGTAGATAACCTTTTGTAACTGTGAAATGTGATTGTTCAGTTATGAGCTCTCTAGCTATGGCACAAAACTCTATTTCATAGGTTTTGCTGTCTCCCATCGGGTAAGGCTTTTTCCGGAGTTTGTCCGACTCTTATCTGACTCGTCTCGTCGCGGAAAATATAAAGGCCGTTGGAGCTCTAGAACTCTATTTCAGAGCTATATCTCTTTAGAATGACCGAAGCTTCCAACCATGAGCAATTGACTAAACCCAAGGCTTTGGTTATCGGGCTAGGGGGGCTTGGAACCGTTGTGGCCTTGACTTTGGAAACCAACGATAAAATGGACGTGTCTGTGATCATCCGTAACCAACCGCCGGAATTTGTTGAACATGGTTTTGAAGTTAGTTCTGTTAGTTTCGGTGAGAGATTCTATAAGCCAAAAACCATATATCGGTCTGTCGACGAGTGTTGCCACCAGACCTTTGATTACGTGGTGTTATGTACCAAAAACTTGCCTGATTCAAAGTTACTGTGTGAACAATTGATCGCGCCCGTAGTATCTAAAGACACTTCGATTGTATTAGTTCAAAACGGGTTAAATATTGATGTTCCCATGGCAAAAGCGTTCCCGGGGAATCTCTTGGTCAGTGGGATTTCATTAACGGGGTCGTTCAAATACGGAAATAAGATCAATCATATTGCTACAGATGATATGCAATTTGGTAATTTCAAGTCGAATACTCTTGAAAAATCGGTGGCAGACCAAAGATTACAAACCTTCATCGATGCCTATGTCAGACACGATAACAAAATTGTTGTTGACAAGGATGTACAATTGACCAGGTGGTATAAATTGTGTTATAATTGCGTCTATAACACTGTATGTGCTTTGGTAGGAGCAGATGTTAGTAGATGTCAAATAATGGATGGAAATAGAAAGATCTTCAATTTACTAATTGATGAGATTGTAGCTATAGCCAAAAGTGAAGGATATGATTTGAAACCAGACATAGTCAACACCATTAAGCATAAGAGTGACGGGTTGTTTTATCGTCCTTCGATGCAAATAGACAGAGAAAAATCTCAATTATTGGAGCTTGAAGTGATCTTGGGTAATCCATTAAGAATAGCCGCTACTAATGGCGTTGATACACCCAATTTACTGATGATTTATAACTTATTAAGGATCGTTCAATTTACCATAAAAGAGAAGTTGGGGCACTACACATTAGATCCAAAGGACTTTAAAACCGTTGATTCTGACGACAGTCCTGAAGTATTTCAACGCCTCTACAACCAAGAACAATAGTAATCCGACAAGTCACTAAATACTAATATACGCTATACGACAAGAGGGTACGAAGGCTGCAAAAACAACCAATCAAAAGAACAATATTACATAATCAGGACATTGGTGCTTATATAAGCACGCTTTTGCTTACATAAATGCGACGGTTTCACAAGACACATTCAAACCGTTCACCAATTGCTAACTGTTTTTCAGGAATATAAAGAACAATCCCATTGAATACCACCACACAAATGGAACATCCAGCCTTTACTTTATCAGGATTATGTGCCGTTGGAGGCATTATGGGCTACGTTAGAAAAGGATCTATGCCATCCTTAATAGCTGGAACCACCTTTACCGTTTTGTACGGAACTGCTGGCTACTTATTGAAGCAAAATCAAGATTGGGGATTGGAAATCGCTCTTGGATCTAGTACTGTTTTATTATTGGCCGGGTTGGGAAGGTCTATTCCAACCCACTTTAAGAAGCCAGTTCCTTTAGTATTATTGGGCTTAGGGGGTTTATCTTCGTTTTACTATGCAAAGAAGTACAACGAGTTCTATCCTTTGTTTTAGGATGTTTACGTGGTTGTTTCGACGCTTACACTGTAAATAGTTATCTTATGTTTCACGTATATTGAATAAATATCATATCATAATCATCGCATTTCTAAGTATATAATCGTTAACTGAGTAGAGAAATATTGCGTCGTAGTTAAGTTGTTATGTCGTAAGCTTGGTTGCAGCCTTGAAAGCTGCATTGCAGGAATTGCAAGGTCTAGATTTCAACCTTTTCAGCGCCTATTTCCAATACCAGGTCCAGTTTGTCTTCTACAATAGGGGCCAAAGTAGGAGATGAGGTAGGAGACATCTGAGGAATCACAAATGGTTCGGAGACTTCAGTACTTAAAGGTAAGAATTGAGCTGGCATGGTTTGAAATGTTTTTCTGAAATCCATTTTGATCGAGACTTGGTAGTAGTTAATAATATAATTGAAAACATTGGATATAACTAAGCTTATATATGATTTATAATGGCTATGGATTTCAATGTCCGACCGAAAATCTGGAGAAAAAACTCCGAACCGAGCTTGAGTCATTTTTTTATCTAATGGGCCATTTCCAGCGCCCGCCCCGCGGAGTTACTACCACACGGCACGGGGTGGCGCCACCGGATAGGTCCACCGGATAAAAGGGGTCGCGCTTAGGGGCAGTATCCTTTTCTCCGTGACATCATGCATATGCGATGCTTATGTACGCAGATGTCATAAAAATGGGCCCATTTCGGGAGGTTCTTTTATCGGTGGGTTTTCTCCAAGGAGAATTGATCACACGAGCACCAGTAGAGAGTATACATTTACAGGAGCCAGTTTACAGAACAGTAGAAACAGTTGTGTTTAGTATATACTATAACTTAAATCCCATCAACCACTATGTTTGATAAATTCTCCGTCTCACATTTAATTTGTAATTTGGCTACCGTTTTACCTCCTGATAATGCTAATCTAGTTAAAATGGCAATTTTACCACCCCAGATATCTTTACCAAATAATTTCAACACATGGGAATTGGAATCTTCCGGCACGAAATCTGACCCATCTAATGGCATCATATTCAATAATTGTTTCAATTTGACAATTGCTTGGTCTAAATTCTTTACTCCCTTCAAATTAACTACTGTACTGTCTTCAATAGGTAATTTATCAAAGGTTTCGGTGAAGTTACTGTTATAAAGTGGGGTAATGTAGTCCCCAGGTACCATTTCTAAATCACCAATTTGATATTCATCGGTCCAACCTTCATCATTGGCATCGATGTTTCCATCGTCATCGATTATTTCTCTATTAGTGTAAGTTAAGGTGTTACCGAATGCTGATAACAACTCTTCATCATCTTTAGAAGGAGTGGTCAATGCCACGTATACGGTACCAGTTTGATTAGGTTTTAATTCTTCGATGGATAATATGAATTCTTCTTGATACGATGGATTGTCTGGTTGCGAAATTACTGAGACTCCTTGGGCGATCAAATGACTAACAGTATTGGTAATATTGAATTGTAAAACCAATTTGTTGGTGTCTAAGTATAAATGTTTAATTACAGTCACCACGAATTCGTTTTCTTTATCGGTCAAATAAACTGGATGTAAGGATGATTTACTTAATTTACCAAACGATTCAAATTCACTAATGGCACTTAATTCTTGACTGAATTGTTGCTGTTTTAATAAATCATTGGATGCATCGGAACCACTAGTGTCACCACCAGTATTCTTTTTGTCTTTGGAATCAGATGAGACTTTTGTGTTTTCATCGTGAACCTCTTCGGCTTCAGCAGTCTTATCTAATTTATTCAACTTTCTTTCATACTCTAACGATTTTAATTCTTCATTGGTAATCACCGGGATTTCTTCAATCTTGAATCTTTCACTGAAATTATTTTCATCATTTAAGTAATTGATTAACTTATTCTCCAAGAAATTCAAGTCGTATTTTCCTTCATTAACAATCAAAGATTTATCATTATTTTCAATAAATCTTAAAGATATCGTGGCTCTGTCTCTAACCTCATCGTCTATATCATTCAAACATCTACTCAACAAAATTTGAATATTCTTAGATATTTCTCCTCCACAAATTACTGCAAATTTAGACAAGGAAATGATGGCAGACGATCTAATGATGGAGTTCTCTAACACTAATCTGTTATAAATGTGTCTAATATAATAGGATGGGTTAGTTGTATGAGGACCTTCATCCCCCAATAAATGTAAGATTCTGACTGATAACTCGGTATACTCACAATCTTCAATAAATTCACATAAATTCATTAAAATGGTTTGTTTAGCACTTCCATCCTTCAAAAACTTGATCAAGTCAAATAAGGTATCAATAATGGAAGATTTCAACTCCAAGGACCCATCGTCTCTCAATAAATCAGTTAAAAATGACACCAACTTTTTATGTTTAGATTGGAATTTTAATGCTAAATTTTCAATGGCTTCAATAATGACAATCTTAAAATCCTCTGTGATTTCATCCATTAACGAAGTCATCTTGTTAATTAATCTATCCACGCTTTCACTGCCAACAATACTACTGTCAGATTCAACCACACCAGATCCAATAGTCTTCAATAAAGTGGTGATAGCCAACGTGCTAATAGAACGGTTGTTATCGTTGATCAAGTTCTCCAACTCCTGATTCACGGTTAATATCTCCTTGGGGTGTTTGATAGAAATCTTATTGATTAATCTAATGGCCCCAAATCTGGTGGCAGTTCTTGGAACCCCTAATAACTTTTGTAAAGTGTTGATAACGTTAGCAAAGTCGTGCTTGGTGATTAAATGTTGCAAGTTAACAATGGCCTTACAAGCCTCTAATTCCACCAGATCAGACTTGTGTTTCAAGAAATTCACCAACATCGGTAATAAATGTTGTACCAAAGACTCATCATCCATTAAGACCTTGTCGATGTACCTGATTAACTGAATCACTGCCAAAGAGTTTCTCAAAGCAGACCCATCAGACAAAGACGTGATCAACTTCATCAACGCCATCCTATCGTGGTTTCGTAAATTATATAATAATCCCAAGGCGTGATATTGATACATATAGGTAGTGGACGGCAAATTAGTGGTAGCACTGCCGTAATACTCGTGCAATTGGAACTGGTCCTGGGAGAACTGCTTAAAGCTTTGGATGGTTTCTAAGCTTTCATTGGTGAACCTCCTGACCACGTCTTTAGCAATTGGCAACAAATTATAGCAAGAGATTAATGCGGCCGTGGATACAATAGGGTTCTTATCCACCAACGAGTTCTTAAACAACCGCTCGCTGGCCGACACGGTGGTGGGGTCTAACACCTTGGACAAGGTTCTAATGGCATTGGGCTTGTAAACCACATCACCACTTTGAATATCTTTCATAATAGACGAGGTAACCATCAAGATATCTTGAGAGGTGGCCGCCAATTCCTTGATGGTCAAGTAGACCATCTGCCTCAAGGCAACGTCCTTGTGCTGAAACAACTTGGAGATGGAGAAAAACAAGGTTGTTGATTCCTGGGAAGGGAACTGTTCACCGGCATAGATCAACCGCAATAATTGGGCCAACAATTGTCTACATTTCTTAGCGTTAACGGGAGAAGCATTGAATTGTTGCAAGCACTCCTGAAAGATTGTCATTTTGTCGGGCAACCCAGCCGAATGGCTGTAGGGATCACCTTTTTTATACGTGGATGTAGACATGGGCGGTTAAGTTGGGATCCAATTGACGTGTTTATTCGTTGAAGTTTTCGTTGGCGACAAAGGTCGCGCACTTTGGTGTGGGCACGCCGCTTTATTCTTGCAAAAAAATTTTATATGGTGAAGATACAACGGAGCCATGTTTAGAGTAGGAAACATTATACGGACGGCCACGCGGATGGCGAATCCCATGACCCAAAGTCGTATAGCGATGAATGTTGGTGTTCCTACTGTTTCCAACCAAGTTTTGCCGTTGCACATGGGGTCATTCATAAGAACCTTTAAGGTGAGAACTTCGGTCAAGAAGTTTTGTAAAGACTGTTATATGGTGAGAAGAAAGGGAAGAGTGTATGTGTATTGTAAGAGCAATGGGAAGCACAAGCAGAGACAGGGGTGAATAGAATACTGTAAATAGTGTATTTAATATAAATCTAATGTGAAGAATGTGGAGACTGTAGGTAGAGTGATCTCTGTGTAGATGACTGAGACTGGAGAGAGGTGTACATTGGGTACTAAGGAACTAGGAGTGGTGAGATCTGTGCTAAGGAATTAGGAGTGGTGAGAGCTGTGCTTTGGGTGGTGGGGAACGAGGAGTCTTAACTAAAGAGCTTTAAGTGAGGAGCTTTGACTCTTTTCTCTATTAAACACGTTTCTTCAGCTTAACTAAAGCATCCTGAATTTCTATTCAACGTCTATTGAGCAACTTGTTGCTGCTTGAACATCTATTTAGTCATATCTATGGATGCGGTTGTCTTTGGGCAACTTCTTGCAGCTCGAGCATCTATTTAGTCATATCTATGGATGCGGCTGTCTTTGGGCTTGTGCCTGGGCGTACTTCACAGCTCTCGTAGTAGGAGTTTGCGGGTTCCGAAGGTTTTGGTATTGTGACCGAGATGGAAGTCTTTGCATCTGTGGTCTTTGATACAGCTTTGGTGATTGTTGTATTGATGGTTGTTGGGTTTGCTGAGTGTGCTGCTGAGGAATGGGGGATTGTTGGATTTGCGTTGGAGGCTGGGAAGTTTGATGCTGTTGTTGAGGTTGGTTCTGCAATTGGAATTGGTGCTGATGCTTAATAGACAGGGTCAGAATCAACGCTTCTTGCCACATCTTGTTAAGAGACTGGTTAACTTCAGCTTCTCGTTCATGGAATTCTGGGGAAAACTCTTCGAATGTGTTGGCGTTGTTGGCCAAATGCCCGTTTTGTTTGTCCCTTTTGCCAGATTTCTCGATTTGAATAGTGGTGTTCTTCACCCGGTTTAAACTTTCCCCTATAGGGTTTAAGTATCTTCGAACGTTCAAATATTCTCTGTTTAACCTTTCGAACTCTATTCTGGATTGGACGGAGTTTTGCTGTCCATTCTGATACATCACGAGAAGTCCATTAATATTAGTGCTAGACATGGAGTGCTCCGGCGCTTTATTAGTTGCTTGTTCCAGGACCTGATTCATCGGAGTCATAGGTCCAGCTGGAGTCACGGGTCCCATAGGAGTTTGAGGGTGACTATGTTGATTCAAATTACTTTGGCTCTGGTTGTACGTATGAGCAAACATCAAATTATTTAACGACAAACTGGAGAAGTTAGCCAACTGGTTAGGATCTATACCAACGTCCATTAACGAGTTTTCTCTCTGTAACCATAAGCGTTGTTGAGTCCTGTTATCGTTGGAATCGTTCAAGTTCCCGTTGTTATTATTGTTATTCAAAAAGTTGGCAAAGTTGTTGGGTCCGTTTATATCTTTTAATTGAATCTGACGAGACCGAAGGTCTTGACCGTTTTGGGTTTGTGCTTGTTGTTGTAATTGCCTTTTGGAATTGACATACTGGCTGTTGGTTCTTTGTAGGTTATTGAAGATCGTTTGATTGGGTTGATAGGAATTCTCTTTGATGACGTTTTTATTGGTGATAATAGGCTCTGCGATGTTCTGGTTCAAATCTATTGGGTTGGCTTTAAACGAGATCCCACCGTTGGACTCGATTGTAGATTCTGGTAACGATTCGTTGTACTCTTGAAAATTATTTCCGCTCACATCTTTAGGATCTATCTTCCGGACTAGCCCAGTGGACTGTGACAAGAATAATGATCCTCCATACAAATTACTCGAGGCGATGTCATCACTGGACTCTTGAGATTGTGGCTGCGGCTGTGCTTGCGGTTGTGCTTGCGGTTGTGCTTGCGGTTGTGCTTGCGGTTGTGCTTGTGCTTGTGCTTGTGCTTGTGGCTGTTCCTGAGTCGATTCTGCCTCTACTGGTTCCTCCAGAGGTGATTTATCTTGATTTTGTGGGAGCGAATCGGTGGATTGTTTTGTATTGGTAGAACTAGGAGACTCGGACCTTCGAATATCGCCATAGAACTCTTTCTCAGGTCGCTGATAGTCACCATCAACCATATACTGCGATGGCTGCTCCAAAGCTTGCTGAAACACCTGTTGCAAAGGAACTACTCCTTGATAAGCACCGTTTTGGGGCCCCTCATGTGACCCATTTGGCGGCCGATTTAGCCCATTCACCTGACCATCCTGTTCTTGTTGTGAGTGCAGAGGCTGTTGCCTGTCATCGTCATTCAAGTCCTCATAATCATCATTATCTTCGTTTAACTTCAATATGGCTTTTCCCTGCCTGGCACTAAGCTTTAAGCCACCATGGGACACATTCATATTCAAGTTCTTAAGCGAAGTATTGGACTTGTTGGACTTCAATGATTGGTTCAGAAGCGTCTTAGTTAGGGGCTGGAAGTTGCCCAATTTTGTATAAGACCGGTTATTGCGCTTGACTCTGACCACAGCGTCTGTGGATTTGGACTTGTTCAAGTTGGGCCTGTTCATGGCGTTCATTTTATTGTAGGACGAGGTTCTATTATGAATTTTAGTTTTACTAGGACCACGTTTGATTGGTCCCGTGGAACCCAAGGCGGGTCCCAGAGCATCCGGCTGATCTATAGCTGACTTGGGCCTGTGGAGCAAGATATTATCGTCGCTTTTCAAGGGTTTCTGGGGGTTTGTAGGGGTAGGTAAGTCATTAGTGTGAGGCGAGCCATGAGACGAGTCATTGGTGTGGGGCTGGTGGGGTTTCCATGACACTTGAGAAGAAGACTCGGAATAGTGGGATGAGTGTTCCTGAGGATGTGTGGGGCTTGCTTCGTCAACGGACGCTTCAGAAGGAGCCATGATGAAGGAAGATATATTTATAGACTGCGGAGTGATAGGTAACTGCGAGAAGAGGTGACAGGTTCTCGCGAAATGGATAGTTGCGAGAGCTTGGGGGAAATTTAGCGACGGCTTGGTGCGAGTTTAGATTGAATTTAGTTAGAGCTTGGTGCGAGTTTAGCGACAGCTTGGTGCGAGTTTAGTGCGAATTTAGTGCGAATTTGGCGACAGCTTAGTGAGAGTTTATAACAATACGTAACTGTATGCACTGACTGTGTTATCTACATAAAATGAGCTTTACTATGCTTGTATTACACGATATTATGTTATCTATATTCTACTGCTCTGGAACCCGGAACTTTAACCTTTGTCCTTCAAGGTATATTTGATCAATGGTAGCTTCCAACTGGTTGTGTTCCTTCAACTTCAAATACGTCTTATACAACTTCAAGGCAAACCTAGCATCTTCTATAGAATCATGGTTCCCGGTCTGCACTTTCTCTTTCAATAACACATACGACAAGAACTTCAACGACAACTTCCGCTTGAAATCTGGCAAGAAGAAAAGGTCTATTGTGTCACGTATTTGGTGTTTAGGAACATGAAGGTTGATGGTTCGGAAGTCATTCTGTAAACCATGTCCCACAAAAACACACCCCAAGTTCAATAACAACCATAATCTCCGGTAGCTTGTTTGGAACGTAACCAAGTTCTTTTTACTGGTGATGGGGTCCAAATCCCCCGGTTCTATTCCTGAAAACGATGTTATGTAGTCGTCTATGGCTTGAGTATGAATGATGTAATCGTCAATGAACGGGGTTTCGTCTATGTCAATCACAGAAACTCTGGCAAGACTGGATTTCTGGGGACGGATTAGCTGCCTGCCGCCGCTCGAATTGATTTCTACCTGCTCTCGTAGTAACCGAACAAATTCGGCGTCTATGGCGATTAGACTGCCTGGTTGTGGTGGAGCCTCTTTGGTTAATAGTTTGTACTGTTTGAGATAATCATCCCTGATACTAAGGGCAAAATGGTCTCTGTATAAGATGGAATCATTTATGAGACCGTAGTCAGCTGGGGTGATGTTAAAGGAAGGTTCTACTTCGTTGATGTCTTCATATAGTAAAATCAACGGTTTCTTTGAGTTCCGCTTGAAATTCAACACTTCGCGCTTGTCGATTTCCATCACCAAAAAGTCGTTGAACAAGTACCACTTATCGTTAATAGTGACGAACGACACGAGGTTATGGTTGCCTATGGACGTCTCTGGCCCGTTATTGACTTCTGCCACGTATCCTAAGAGCCTGAAGGACTTAAAGGGCTTGAAGCTCAAGGAAGTCTGATTATTGTTGTTGCCGCCGTCGTTAATAAACACTATGGTGTTGTTGATGGACTTTTCGGCGTACACGAACTCAGGAAGCCAATCCTCAGGCAACGACTTGAAATCTTTGTTGTTGAAGTTGACGTTAATGGACAATAGCTTTGGGAGTTCTAGGATATTGGACAAAGAGTAATTTAAGTAGTCGATTAGCCCCAAGTTGGGAACGTTGATAGGATACAAGTTGATCAAGTTGATGAGATTCAACTGTTGGTTCTGGCTGTTGACAAACTTGATCAAGAACAACTGTGAAAACTCCTTGAGGAACGAGTTCTGGAGGTGGAAGTCGTCCAATAGCTTGTTCAAAAAGAACTGGTTGAACGAAAGAGTCTTCTGCTTCAACGACGAGCTGTTGACGGATTTCAAGTCGTCGAAATTAAGAAGCTCTGGCGGCGCTACCGAGTTCAAAAACTCCGAGAAGTTGGTGATCTTGAAGTTCTTCCCGCTGGACTTGTTCAACATGTCGTAGAGGTATCCTAGCTCGTTTAGAACCGACGAGCCTTTGAAATTCTTTAACGTGAGAATGGTGTGGGAGTCGTTAGGGAGCCACTCGTTAAACAAGTTTTTGAGGACCAAATTGTGGAAGTTGGACTGGTATTTATAGATCTGTAGTATTGAATTCAAGTACGAGTTATCCAAGTTGTTCTCTAGTCCGCTGTAGTTAGTGTTGTTGAAGATATCGAAGTTGAAATCCTCGATTCCAAATCGCGAGTACTTTATTAGTAACTTGTTGTAGCAGTTGGGGATTTTGAAGAACTCCAACTCCTTCAACTTGAACGACTTGTTGTCGCTGATGAACGGAAGGTTCTGGTCCAACTTATTTAGGGGATAGTACTTGTTGAAGGTTGTGTCGAACTTGTTCTCCATCAACTGCAAATGCGGAAGGGAAGTATCGTAACTCAAGGGCAACTTGGCCGACTCTTTGGTGAAGATTAAGTTGGAGCCAAAGTTGGACAATAACAAGTCTTTATAGTAGGGCATCCCCACCACGTTCAAGGGGATCTGGGGATCGTCAAGCGGCAAATTCCGGACGTGTTCGTGTGTAGTAGAGACGTTTTCCACGTCTACCGGGAAGTTGTTGAAGTTTTTGCTGTTACTAAAAGACCACAAGATCATGTTATTGAAGCTATCGCTTAAGCCGATGTGTTCTCCGTTGTTGCTGAACTTCAAGTTCGACACAACGTTCGAACTGTTGAGCAAATCCGTCTGGTAGAGGTTGAAGTTGGATTGGTCAAAGATATCCAAGAATTGGAGATGACCGTTCTTGGACCCGATCAAAATCATGTTGGGTAGCTTGGGGTGGAATTTGACGAAAGACGGGCCGAAGGGGAAAGGAATAGGGAGCAATAATTTCATCATTCTCAAGTCGTATAAGTTAATTAAAGGGTCCAAAAAGAAGGTGTTGTGTCTTATGGAGAAGCCCGACGTGACCAAATAGTTGCCCTGGACGTCCATGTCGCTTAGGCCATTGCTGTGGCCCGTGAACTCCTTGATAACCTTGTTGGAGTGGTGGTCAAACAAGTCTACAGACCCATTTACTTTCCCCAACGTTAAAAACTTGGATTGGTGGTTAATGAAGGATAAGTTGTGGGAGTACTTGAAACAGTCGAAGTGTTTGGGGTCGTGCATGTTGATCTTGATAAGCGAGTCTTGTTTGCTGAGGATCAATTCGTTGTTAAGCTCGTTTATGGACATACAATTGAAGTTTTTGTAGTTATCATTAATACTACTATTGATGTTAGTCACGGGCAACCCTCGCTTATTATTGACATGGATGTTGTTATTAGACAACAGGTAGATTTGGGAGCCTCCGTCGATGATTTGGGACAAGGGTTCCTTGATACTGGCCCGGAATTTGGTGTAAGGGTACAAGGAAACGGGAGAGGGACTACCATTGTAGGAATTGTCTACGGCCGAAAAGGAGTTTAGATAGCCGTCCACATCGCCGTACCAAATCAAGTTTGACTTGCGGTCGAACTCAAGGCTATTTATGGGACTGGACACCGGGATACGCAAGCTTTCACTCCAACCTTCCATGGTGTTAACGATAGAAGGATGTTGGAGGTTTCGCGGCTGGGTATAGTGGCGGAGATAGCGCGCGTTAGTGCGTCTAGATGGCAGCAAATCTGCGTGTCTGCAGCCGGATCTGGGCCGGAGTGGTGCGGTGCTGCGGTGCTGCGGTGCTGCAGACACGCAGATATGTACAGATGCTGCGATCTTATATGCACAGATGCTCCAATCTTCTATGCACAAATGCTGCAATCTTCTAGGCACAGATGCTGCAATCTTCTAGGCACAGATGCTGCAATCTTCTAGGCACAGATGCTGCTTTATTTTACATGCATCGTACTGCCCTACTCTCTACTAATGACTTGAATGGTTTGAGCAATCTACATTGCCTAATTTCGCTAATCGACATTACCTAATCTAAGTTGTTAATCTAAACCAATCTAAATTGCCCAATCTCGCCTAATCTATCGCTTATCTACGTCGCCCTATCGCCTAGTAGTTCATGCATCCACAAGCAGCAGACCCACAGATCGATACAGATGAAATGAAATAAATCTGGCCCAAACCTTAACAAGCAAGTTCCTTGATAAGCAAGGTGGTTTTGGACTCAATGGACGTTAATCAAAGATTGAGCTTATCTCGTATATGTGTGCATATGCAGCATCATGGGTTGCAGCACAGGCGGCGCAGCATGGTAGATATAAAGGTCTGCTGGTTTGCTGATTTTCTTGATGGTTAATATGAATCTTGTGCTGCTTCTAGTATACGCCGTGCTTATTCCCTGCGGGTGGTGCCTTCAGGTCTATACCAAATCCGAATTGGGTCAAATGGCTTGTGGTATGTTAATCGGAATGTTAATAGAGCCGTATGAGCGATACGAATACCAAACCCTTGAGTTCTGCGACGTCAATAACCAGCCTGCATTAGGGTCCATGGCTATTTGCTTGTTTGATGGGGGCTTTAGCGATTTTGACATGTACTTGCAAGGGTTCCTCGACTCTTGTGCCAGTCACCAACTCACCTCCAGGCAAGTATACCAGTCTTATGCTAATGCTACTTCCTTTGCCGTTGCTCCAGCGTTCTATTATGACCAAGCCCAGCATGGAGATCCCGGGCTACGGTACAAATATCCCCATTTCCAGTTGGACTTCCCGTATCCCGTCAATATGACCAACCAAACTCGAATCCAGCAGTACTTTACGATTCTTTACAAAGATTACCAGACGCACAATTGGGACATCGCCTTTGGCACTTCGATGGTTGCATATTGGTTTGCAGCCTTAGCCATTGCTGCATGCTGCAACTTTCTAGCTCATGCGGCTCCTTATTTTATGCAAGGTCTAACGGGCCCGCATATCAACTGGTATCGAACCCATGTGACGTTGGCTCCTTTATTTCATAGATATCACGCTTCCCCGTTGCCGTGGGCCCTTGGTGGCTTGCTCCCCACCCGTTTGGAAGCGCTTTTGTTGTGTGGGTGGCTTGTTCTCGTGATTGGGTTCTGCTTTCCTCATATTAACCAGCCCATTCAAGGGTTGATAGAAAACGCTATCGGCGACCGGTTTGCCAACCTCGCCGTATTCAACTTTCCTTTATTGGTATTGTTCGCCGGAAGGAATAACGTGATGCAGTGGGTGACCGGCTGGAGCTATTGCCGGTTTCTAACGTTCCACCGTTGGATTGCACGAGTGGTGGCCCTCTTGATCTTGTTGCACGGGATCTTGGAAACCGTGTACTTGAAGAAGGTCGGCGCCTACTTGAAGTTCGGTCGGTCACCTGCCATCGTATGGGGCTACGTGGGAATCACCGCCATGGCCGTGCTAAGCTTCCACACTTTGTACGTGTTCCGCTCCACAAGATATGAGCTTTTTGTGTTGATCCACATGGCCATGGCCGTGGTCACGGTCATTGCTGGGTGGTACCATACTAAAGGAACTAACGGCATCGAGCTCTTCTACGCTACCGTGGCGGTATGGGCCGTTGACAGAGCCGTGCGTGTGTGCCGTCTCGTTAGCTTTGGCGTGCAGCCTGCGTTGTTGCAGTTGAAAGCCGATGAAACATTGAAAGTGACGGTAAAGCGGCCGTGGTACTGGAAGCCATACCCGGGAGCCCATGCGTTCATCGTGTTTCTCCGGCCCAGCTGTTTTTGGCAGTCACATCCGTTCACTATGATTGATTGTGAGACGGAAGATAACAGCATCAGCTTTTACATCAAGATCAAAGGAGGCATGAGTCACGGGCTTTATCAGCAGATGTCTCGGCTCAGGAATAAGGAGCTTCGGTTGCTGGTTTTGGTAGAAGGGCCGTACGCACAGCGCATCAAGGTGTCGAGTTATCATAACCTCGTATTTTTGGCAGGAGGGAATGGGATTCCAGGCATGTACTTTGAAGCCATAAGCTCTGCAAGACGCAACATTAAGAAGCAGCACATCAAGTTTTATTGGGTGATACGACACGTGAAAACGATTGAATGGTTTGAGGAGGAGCTCCGCAAGTTGGAGCTGTTTGGGGTGGAGATAGTTGTGATTATCACAAGACCGGAGCCGTGTGATAAGAAATGTGAGCTGAGTGAAAGCAGTTCGTTTGTCTTTCAGAATTACGAGAAAGGGGAAACTAAGACACTGGAGGAGTCGCTTGGGAGTGGGATGGCACGGTATCAAAGCGAATTACGGTTTGTGGAGTTTCGATTTGGCCGGCCACTGATGCAGCAGTTGGTGGAGCAAGATATACGGGAGACCCACAATTCGTTGGCGTTTGTTACGTGTGCTCATCCGGCCATGGTGGACGATGTGAGGTTGGCGGTTCGGCTGAATTTACCGGGTGATAGACGGGTGGAATTAATTGAGCAAATTCAGGAATGGTAATGGTTGCAAATTGTTTGATGGTTGCAAGCCAGCAGAGGGATGGCTGCAAATTGCTTGATGGTGCGTTATTATTGCATTGTATTGCAGCGCATTGCAGTACAGCTCCTGGCGTCATTATCGTTCCTTGTTAAATAGTTCTGTAGTTATCGATTTATCTAAATCTTTGAATCGTTGTGCAAAATATTCACTCTACCGTCAAGCTCTATCTTTGATTCTCCTCTTTGAGCGGTCGTTCATCTTTGGCCAGGGCGACACCAGTCAATGGCTGCAAATAAGGTTTGCAGGTGCATGGCATGGCGTAACATTTACATCGCGTCGCATGGCATGGCATTGCAATCTACTCTCTCGCACATCTCGCGATGCTCATCTCAGCTTGAATCCCCAGATCATGTCCGAACCAGCCTGGGCCCACCAGCTATCTACCTTATCGGACCAATTCAATACATTTACCAATCAGTTTGTCAATGAGATCTTCCCCACCCTCCAAAACTCGTTGGAGTCTCTAACCGATAGAGTGGACCGACTTGAAGCTCGACTAAACGCTTATGAAAAACTCCACCAAAAACCAGGTGAGGACTCCGATGATGCATCCTACAACAAGGAATTGGTGATGATAACTGGCCTTAGACACCAAGGCATCAGCTACAGTCCTATTGGTTCCAGAATGAACGAACTCGACTCTCAATCCCGGGCGTTTGTCGAAGCTCTTTTGCATGCTGCTAATCCTACTACTGCATATGTACTTCCTGATGGTGACGAAATTCAAGCACGAGTACTATATCAGGTGTTTGCACTTGTGCCTAGTCCTTTTAAAGTCGTGCCACAAGCTCCTGCTGAAATGAACCCGTTTCTATCTACTGAAAAACCACAGTTAGTGCCGGCCCTAGAACAGTCCGTAGCTGCTTCGCTGGTTCATCCCGTGTTCTCCCGGTTGTTGGGTACATTCTCTCAGCCATTCACGTATGGTTCTGAGTGTTACTATGTCAACCTTAATGGTGCTGACTCGGTAATAGCTGCAGTTCTCGTTGTGTTTAAAGCATGCTATGTACTCCGAACATTCGATGAATTGAATCGGCCCATGTTTGCAGTATATCCTCGGTTCAATCCTGAAGGGGAGATGGTTCATGATAAGTACTTGAGTGGACCTACCACCATAAAAGAGTTTATATTTGAGGCGGTACTAACGGAATATTGTGGGGTGGTACATGATGCTAGTGCTCGTGTTAGGGCCAGTATAGCGGTACAAGTCCAGCGGACCAGCGGTGCGAGCTCTGCCCAAAACGGTGCGAGGACCCTGCCCAGCGGTGCCAGCACCAAGGCCAACAGCCCTAGCTCCCGTCCCACGTCTCTCCAAAACGGGCCATTCGTCACCCCGTTCATAAACCTTGTTGCCGCTTGGGAAATGCGGAGGCTCATGCACAGAATCCAAAAGAACCGGTCCAGCCTTCTCCTTGGATCACATCCCACCGCAGAATCTCTCTTACACGAGAACTTGGCCCGCCAGTACCATCAGTCGCGCCAGCTGGACCTAGCTTTTCCTACCATCATGGGCCCAGACCTTCATGCTTCCGTCACAAGCTTATACAAGTTCAAATTCACAAACCATGTGGACGATGTCACCATATCTGACTACATAGACAACGAGATAGAATCATACTGCCAATCCCCCCACTTTGACGAGTGCCTCTACCAAACTATCACCAAAGTATTTGACGAGAGATTATACAAGAACGACACCAATTTGATTCAATGGGAGATTTTATTGTGGCTAGCCCTGACGGATTTTGAGTCCAGGAAACCCCGTGACATAATCAAAGAGATTTTGAGTGTTTGTGCGCTGCGGTGTTTGCAGCTGGCCATTGCTGGCGACACTTTCCAATACTTTGAACGAGCATTGGTAGTAATCATCTTCCTTATTCAGCAGGCCGGCGATTTTGGGACAATGGTGGCAGGTTTGCGAGGGTTGTACACTGTTTACAACACAGAGATTTGTTATTTGGTAAGATATGATATGATGTTTTTGGACTGGAAAAAATGGTTCGATGGAGGTTGTGACGCTGACGACGATGAGTTGGTGGTAGGAGGATTCCATCTTCCACGGCAGTTGGATGAATTTGGCGCCAAAATCCAGCAAGTATTCAAGCAAAACTTCAATTTGAGCAAAGAGTTTGTTAGCCAGTTGGATCAATATGTTCTTGGAAAGTATAAGGCTGTAGAGCTGAAGCAGGTGATGCCGTTTCACGATGAAATCGTGTGGAATAACCCCGAGCACTTCAGTACTTTGAACTGGTATAGGCAAATATGGTGGAGGAACTGGGATCTCTACCAGAACGAAGAAGCGTTTTTTTTATTTGTACTTAATGAACTTGAGATTGCCACGGTTATTGCGGGCTTGGAGCCGGTCAATAGGGAATGGGTTGAGGCAGTTAAGTATCAATTGTTTATGTACTTGAACTATATTCCGGTGCTCACGCTAATGATGATTGAGTGGAACAAGGACCCGGCTTGGGATTTGAGCGCTGTGGCCCGGGAGATCGCTGTAGTCAGTATAAATATTGCATTACATCCGCTGTTCAAGGAGACGTTGGTATCGTCGTTAATAGAGTTGTTGAATGCCATAAGCTATGAGGAGTTTATGCTGGGAGAAGTTAGGATGACTTACACTATGGTCAAACTACTAGGAGATATGTTGGTGGAGCATCGCCACTTGATTTACATGTATGTGGGATACTTGTTTGGAGACAGGGTGCCATTGGCCATGCCGGCTTTTGAAAGACATTTGGGATTATCTTAATTTGCAGCCATTTGTAAGATATTGCATGTTATGTATGGTTATTTGCATGTTATGTATGGTTATTTGCATGTTATGTAAGGTCATTTGCATGTAGGATTGATATTGCATGTTAGCTACTTGTTAGCATATTAGGCGTGTTCCGTCGGACAAAGGTATAGCAATGAACTGCTTGAGTCATGTGGCGCAGATCATAAGCTTTTCATCAAAGATCCCTAAACACGGGCCCTTAAAACACACGGGTCCCGGCACGGGCCCTACACCCGTGGTGGTACGGGTGACACGGTCATCATTTGTTTATAGTGGTAACAGTACTACCGGTGACCTCCCACATGCCCTCGGTTATATGCAGTCCTGGACCCATATAGAACATCGACCGGCTGCAGGCGGGCCAACGCGGGCTTGCTGGCGGTGCTGACATCGGTGCAGGGCGGCTGCGTGTCTGCATATCCCGATGCGCGCTTTTGGGTCTCGAGGTAATACCGGTCCACACACACCCCTCTTATCGATAAGATAAGTCCACAGACACTATGAAGCACATAAGCGTAATAAACAAGGTTGTTTATTTTTAAATTGTTTATTTTTTGGTCTCACTTTTATTCTTGCTAAAGTCCAACTTGTGCTTGAATAGTCCCAATCTTTTTCCCATTGCACAATGTTTAAGTCAGGCTTGTTCTCCATGTTTGGTGGTAGTAAATCCAAACCCACGGTTGATACCAAAGACATTCCTCGAGCATTCACCGTTCAAAAAGATAATGTTAGCAACCAATCGAAGATGTTGAACATTTCTATGGATAATGACGTGGATGAAGACTTTGTCAACATTAACATGAACGAGATGACCTACGCTGAAGTGGCTAACTTGAATAACAACGCCAATTGTAAATCCATTGCACCCGTCAAGGTAAAAATCTCAAGCTCCCATAAAATCAGATCCAAACCTAAGGGATTTGAACAAGACGATTTAGAAGACTCCATCCACGAGAAGTATAAATCGGATATTCATTATAAGAAACACAAACAATTCAAAGCCAATGAAAAGAAGAAGAACAAAAAGAAGAAGAGAACTTAGAGTATACTGCCTTTATATAGTTCTTTATAGATTATATTGTTCTGAATCTCCACATTTGTGTCTGTCCATACTGCTCTGTAGTATACTGCGTTGTAGTATCTCAAGCACGCCATTTCCTTATGTTCCCCGTAAACGCTTCATCAGTTCGTTTATGCCTCATCATCCGTCCCCTTGCCCCTATCATATGAGTGCCTGTGACTGTGTGACGACTGACATCGTTGTTATCACAATTTGCCTATGTGCAGGTTCTCAAATCTCACCTCATCGCTTCAGAAAACGAAAAATCTTCGAGATGAGATGAGATGAGCTACACTATGAGTAAGAGAGATTTAGAAGATAAAGTAGACAACAGGGAGTTGAAGAAGGAGAAGAAGGAGAAGAAGGAGAAGAAGGAAAAGAAAGACAAGAAGGAGAAGAAAGAAAAGAAGGAAAAGAAAGAGAAGAAGGAAAAGAAGGAAAAGAAGGAAAAGAAAGACAAGCAAGACAAGCAAGAGAAGAAAGAAAAACAAGACAAGCAAGAAACGAAAACCAACGGTACTGAATCAGCAGAACCCCCATTGATAAACTCCAATGCCCCATCAAAAGCTCAAATCGACACATTCCTTCAAGAACAACAAGTCCACATCGAGAATTCCCACGACTTACCACCTATATTATCGTTCGACCAAATAAGCTTAAGATCTGAATTAAACAAATTAAAACAGTTTCCTAAACCAACACCTATTCAATCGGTCTCGTGGCCCTATTTATTTAACGGTAACGATGTTATTGGAGTTGCTGAAACTGGATCAGGAAAAACATTAGCATTTGGAATCCCTGGGTTGCAACAGTTATTGAATAACCCCAGTAAAGACATTAAGATCTTGTGTATTTCTCCTACCAGAGAATTAGCTATCCAAATTTACGATAACTTAGTGCAGTTAACTGATAAGGTCAAAATCAGCTGTATATACGGAGGAGTTTCCAAACAAGATCAAATCCGAAATTTAACTGACACCAATATAATCATAGCTACTCCAGGAAGATTATTAGATTTAATGAACGACAACTATTTGGATTTGTCTGCAGTCAATTACTTGGTGTTAGATGAAGCTGATAGAATGTTGGATCAAGGGTTTGAAAAAGATATAAAAGCCATCATTTCAAACATGCCTCCGTCTAACAACCGTCAAACTGTTATGTTTACTGCTACCTGGCCTGTAGAAGTCCAGAACTTGGCCAATACGTTTTTGAACAAACCAGTCAAAATTACTTTAGGAAACATTTCTAATGAATTGAATGCGAACAAAAGAATCACCCAAATCGTCGATGTTATTGACCCTCGTGATAAGGAACGGACCCTATTCAACTTGTTAAACAAATACAGCAAAAACCACGATAAAATCTTGATCTTTGCTCTTTATAAGAAAGAGGCAACCAGAATTGAAAACTCCATTAGAAGAGCCAATTTCAGAATTAGTGCCATTCATGGAGATTTAAACCAACTGCAAAGAACCCAGTCGTTAAACGACTTTAAGGCTGGTAAATCCCAGATCTTGTTGGCCACTGATGTTGCTGCCAGAGGTCTTGATATTCCCAATGTTACCTTGGTCATCAACTTGACTTTCCCCTTGACAGTAGAAGACTACGTTCATAGAATTGGAAGAACTGGTAGAGCTGGTAAGACGGGGATTTCTCATACGTTATTCACCGAACACGAGAAGCATTTAAGTGGAGCTTTGGCCAATATCTTAAGAGGTGCTGATCAGCCAGTACCCGAAGAATTGTTGAAATTTGGAGGGCATACCAAAAAGAAGGCCCATTCTGCTTATGGGGCGTTCTTCAAAGATGTGGATATGTCGAAACAATCGAAGAAGATCAAGTTTGATTAGAGGAAAGATCAGGTGGATTGGCTGAAGTGACACGATCTATTATCTGCGATGTATATAGAGGTCAAAGGATATAAGTAAATATAACAAGAGTAGACTAACACTGGACTAACACTGGACTAACACTGGACTAACACTGGACTAACACTGGACTAACACTGGACTAACACTGGACTAACACTGGACTAACACTGGACTAACACTGGACTAACACTGGACTAACACTGGACTAACACTGGACTAACACTGGACTAACACTGGACCTGGACTACACATCACACTACTCCCTTGTATTAGTCCTATCGCACTATCTTCCCCTTTTCTAGCAAATTCTAATGAGCTCACTTTACTTTGAACACCTAAGCCAATTCCAACACGAGTGGCCCCATCCATCGCCCCAGGCCCGCGCCACCGCGAAGATCGCGCGAGTGAGATGATTTGTTGCCAGATGTTCCATTACTAACACATATAAACTCCTGGAAACTCCTCAAATCACCCCAAAATCCTCGCCTATCATCATGAGAGTCACTGTCCTGGTGTTGACAGTCTTAGGGTTCCTTCTAACCGGGGTCTTCAGTTTTACTCCGTTCTATACTCCCGACTTCTGCTCCCAGACCATCACCGGTGATTGTAACACCACCTTTGCTTACATCGATGACATTAACGACGTGATCTATCCCGTGATCCACCAGCTAGTAGCAACGTCCTACTTCCGGTATTTCAAGATCAACTTTGAAAAGCTGTGTAAATTCTGGTCCGAAGAGCATTTCTGCTCCACTGAAAACTGTGCTGTGGAAATCTTGCCTGCTAACAAATATAATTGGGATGAGGTGATCTTGGACGACTTGAAACCAAGCAAATTGGGCCACATCAACAAGCATGATAGCCAAGAGACCGAAACCTGTGAAGATTTGGATTATTGTGAGCTAGATGATGAACATAACTGTGATTATATAAGCTTGATAGATAACCCCGAAAGATTCACGGGATATGGAGGAAAACAAGCTCATAATATCTGGCAAGCGATCTACGGAGAGAATTGCTTCAAAGACGACGACAAAAATCTACCATGTGACACCAAGCAGTTATTCTTCAGGATTCTTAGTGGGATGCATTCGTCTATTTCTACTCATTTATCCAACGAGTACCTCGAGCCAGACTCCGATGACATAGGCGATTTCAAGCCCAACTTGAAAATATTCATGGAACGGGTTGGAGAGCATAATGACCGGATCTCTAACTTATATTTCAACTATGGGCTAATTAGTCAAGCCATTATCAAATTGTTCAAGAACTATCCCATTATTGAGTATTTGAAACAGTCAGATGAGTTGATTGGTAATCAGGACAACTACGATAAGTTGTTCAACGACTTATTCCAAACCTTGAACCAAGAATCCATATTTAACACGTCTTTAATTATCGAGCCTCACTTAAAAGATGAGTTTAGATCCAAATTTAGAAACATAAGTTCCATCATGGACTGTGTGGGTTGTGATAGATGTAGAATGTGGGGGAAATTACAGACTATTGGCTACGGAACCGCCTTGAAAATCTTGTTTGAAGACATTCAAAATTTGAAGTTCAGAAAAATTGAAATTGTTTCTTTGATTAATACTTTCGATAGATTGAGTAAATCTATTGAAGCCGTCAAGAACTTCAAGATGATGTATTTGGAACACTTGGAGGACGTAGAAAAGGGGCTAGTTCAACCAGGTGATTTTGATAAGTTGAATGATAAAAATGGATTGAGCTTCCCATTTATGGAGAATTCCAAAAACATAAAGTCCAAGATCAGGGCCAATAAAGTCCCTACCCCTGCCGAAGACGAACCAAGAATTAAACTTAGAGATCATGGGTTGAAAAAACAATTCGAGGCATCATTTGCCGAAGTCGTGAGTGCTCTTACATTTGTATTAAGAGCCTATAGGCATTTCCCCAAGATCATTTTGCAAAAGGCCCTCATCAAATTGAACTATTACTGGAATATATTCATTGGGGTCGACACCAACGAGTATTATCAAGAATACGAATTACAACAGAATTATATGAATTTATTTCGAGAATAGAGACAACTGTTGGAGACGAATGTATATAGTGTTCAATGACATCGTTTAAAATATATAGAGAATGTTACGTCCAATTCCTTTCCTAATTATTTATTAATACTAATATACACTTGATTCGAATAATAATGATATACAGAAACTCTTTACACTTAGATTAAAAGAGCAGCTAAACCGGCAAAACCAGCAGCTCCGAAAACAGCTTGTTGGTTGGCACCACCTTCGAATTGCATAGCATTAACGGTACTGGAGTTAGCAGCTGGAGAGTAAGAAGAAGTCAAGGTACTTTGGACGTACTCGGTAGCTTCAACACCAGTAGAAGCAGTGACGGTTGGGGTAGAAGTAATATCTACGTAGACAACTTCTTCAGAACTGGAAGATGGACCTTCAGAAACTTCTGGAGCTTTAGCAATTGGGGAGGAAGACACGTCACAGACAGTGGTGTAGTAAGTAGTAGTACCATCAACGGTGGTAGTAACCACAGTTTCAGATTGAGAAGCTGGAGTAGTGGCTTCAGCAGCTACACATTCAGGGTGACCAGAACAAGAAGTGATAGTAACATCAGTGGTACTGTTTTCGGTGACAGTATCAATAGCATAGCTGGTACTAGCGGCGGAGGCTAAAGCGACAAATCCTAAGACGTTTAATAATTGGTATTGCATGGCGAAATTATAAGGAGTGAATAGTAGTTTGAATTTTTCCTAAAGAGTGAAGACAACTGTTGTTGAAGAATAATTTTTTTAACTCAAAGGGGATAAATTCAAAGGTATTTATACTTATCCAGTTAAAAAACGCCATTCGCCATTTGCTTTCAAACACGGTATCACGATATTTCTCTAACAATCCCACAGGAGGTGTGTTGATGAGGTTATTGTCTTGTGCTTGCGTTGCAAAACGCGGTGTATAATTACACTTCAGCCGTTGGCTATTACGTTCGCGTCTGTTGTCGTGTTTCGTTTCTATAGCCGGTTCTGGGGTTGCTTCTTTCGGGTGTTTGTTGTTCTGGTACCGTGTTCAGGCACCGGATTATTTCATTATGCAACTTTGGCTGCAAATCCGCACGACGCGATTCTTGTGTTTTGCATATATTTCGCGTCCGCGTCAATCAAAAATGGCTGCAATTTTCTTTCTTCAGCTCGGTTATTGGATGGTGTATTTATTTAGATATACATGGAATTGGTATAATTATACAGGTATTTGCTGGTGTTTATATTTTTGTTTTGGTTATGATTTGTTTCAATTCAACATGGCTTTCAGTTCAACATGAGATTCAATTCCCAGTCATTGACCACTCCCACCCAATTATCTTTGGCCAAATGCAACCGTTTCCGCCTCCACACTTCCAACATGATTTGTCGGGCTCCCCAATAGCTCCCAAGGTATTGGGCGATATCTGCCCCCCATTGCTTATAGCCCATTTGTAATTCCGACGACGTTGCCTCGCATCCGGCGATGAACCCTTGCCAGAACAACGGAATGATCCCCACCTTGTCTTTATTAATGATACTTTGAATGGAATTCAAATGATTCAAGGTCATTTGCACCTTGTCCTGTAGTTTGTGGGGGCTGACGTCTTGGATCAATCGATTGAAATAGATGGCTAGTGCATAATAAAATGACATAATATGGTGATATGTTACTTCATGCATTGGGGAGTAGAACGTTCTCTCTTCATTCACCACCACATATAGCTTCCAGTCTAGCTCCCAATGGTCTAAATCGTCATTCAATTTGTTAATATCCTGTTGAAATGTCTCTGTGTCTGCATTTGCTACATTAACATGTTCACTATGAATCTTTCTTCGTAATAATTTAACCGTTTGGGCAAACAATCTGATTAGGGAATTGGGCAACCCGTATAAAGCATCGGTAGCAAAGTTCTCGTTGTGGTTCTTGGTGTTGATTAACTTCTTGTTGATAAACAAGGGCGTGGTGTTCTCTTTCTCGTCTTTTTTGGAGGTCGAGTCATTCACAATGTAGTTGATTTTGTTCTTATCGTCGTTATTATCTTCGTTTGGTTTCTTCCGCTTAATGAAATTCTCCCCGTTGACATCATATCCATTCTCATCAATCAATTTGTAGTCATACTTGATATTGTCAATATTCAAACAAGTGGAATCCTGGATGATCTTCAAGGACAGAAAAATCCTATGCAAAATCCTGGCCTTTGTGGATAACTTCTTTTTAGTCTGCATTTTGGTATTTATAACTCTTCCACACCACTTGATATAAAAGTTTGTATCTTGCATTGTACCCCAAACTAAATCTACACTGATCATCGACATGACAGCACACAAAACATCTTTGTATTTTTCGTTTTTCAAACAAGTTTCAATCTCCAACTGAGTGTCGTTTGAGGATCCAAGCAATTTCCTGATAAACAAACTAGCCTGATTCCTTAGCCGAATTCCTAAATTCAAAAAGTACTTCATGGATTCACTGTTTTTAGGGAACTTGGACTGTAGATTGAACGCACTCACCGCCAATAACGCATTCAATAAGGCATTTTTAGCGGTGGAAGTCTTCCCCAAGGCCCCTAATTCTCCAATGGCCATTAAGGCTCTAGGGAAATAAATAGTTTTCCAGGGACTTTCAGTTAAGGGTAACACCGTCATCAAGTCTGCAACATGCGTTACGTAGTGGTTCAATAAGTATCTGGTCAACGGCTGTATTTGTAATGCAGTTATTGGTAACCCTACGTTGGTGGAAGGAGTCATGAGACTGAACCCTAACTTTGGTTGTAGAGGATTTTGCACGATATTCATTATCGAGGAAGGCATCTTCGTGATGTGTTGAGGAGCTCCATTATCGTCTTCTATAAGATCAGTCGACTCTTCTTCCATCTTACTAGGCTTGGACGAAGCGTGGAGGTGGATTTCTAAATCCTCGTTTAGCTTGTAAGGATTATCATAGAAGTAGTTATTGTAGTTGGAGTAATATAAATGCTGGTTGGTGGGATCAATTAGGATATTGGATTCGGGCGGAACCAAGTTGTCGATGATGCCGGTGTTGCTGGGTGGAGGAACAGGTGTATGTGTAGCATGAGATTGCGTTGAATTAGGTGTGGACGCTGCAGGGGAAACAGCTGCAGGGTTATGGTTTTTGTGAAACAACAAGTTCAAAAACTCGTTAGGGTTTGTTAGAGCATTAGCGTTGTTACCTATGTTATGCTCTTGAGTTGGGCCCCGAGTGCTATTTGGATTCACGCTATTCAATGGCGAGTTGGACCTAGTGTTATTGAATATTCCATTTGGAGGCATGTTATTCATGAAATCAAGCAAATGAGAATCCCCATTCAATGCGGCTGCCGTAAGCAAAGCATCGTCTCTTAACTCGTTCGATAGCCATAAATGTTCATTGCTGACAGTAGACCCGTTCCCTTTGGATGCGCCATTACTGACCGCAGAGTTCCCGGTGGGGGCGCCGTTCTTCATAGAATCTTCTCTTGAATTGTTCACTCGTGACTTGTGTCTTTTGTTAGAACTAGTCTTGTGATACTCTGTATTAAACACCCCAAATGGCCCCAACAATTTGGTCTTATCTCTTTCCCGGACGTTTATATCGGATTTGGAATTGTCTAAAATGAGTAAATCTCGGTCTATGTCTTCGTACGTGTCATAAGGTTCATTGGCAGTTCCTTTTTCCCATTTCACAACGTCAAGAAGTCGTCTTCTGACTCCTTTGCCAGCGGAAATCAAGTTTTCCTGTTTGAAAGCAATCAGCGACGTGATTAGTTCTCCTTCACTGGTGAACTTTGGAGATGTGAGCCAGAATAATGTCACGCCATACCCTGGACACTCAAACTTGGCTTTGATACAATTTTTGCAAGCGGGACGGGCAAGATCACATTTGACTCTCCGGTTCCGGCAGGTTGTGCATCCATAGAAATTCTTTACAAGGGCTCTTTTCTTTTTCGGGGTTTCTCTTCCACCGTCTGTTTCTGGAGTGTCTTCTCTTTCAGTTACATCTCTTGAATCTAAGTCATCGGGTGGTGGTGTTTCATATTTGACGACAGGCTTAGGTTCCAGTTTGTCGCCAGACATATTTGATTTGGATGCGGATTCTGGAGCCTTCTGGGCGAAGCTCAAGGCAAAAATTTGAAATAGCTGGTTGAACTATGTTGAACAAGATTATGTTGCTAGATGTAGTTAATCTTAGGACCCTCAAGGAACTGTGCGGAGCGATGAGGGAAGGCTCTAGCGATGATGTCAAAAGCTTACATAAGCGATGCTATGGTCTCGAATTGTTGGTGCTTTGATTTAGGTGTGGCATAGAGATTAGTGTTTGTGAAGTATATACAAGTGTATATTACGGTTGTTTTTTTACAGTGTTGTTCCACTTGTTTTGCTGCTAGTGTGTTCTAATGTATACCATTGTGTACTGCACAAGTTGCAGCACAAAACGGTTATTATGTAATAAAAAGCTGATGTAAGAATTTGCTTTGACTTAAAGATGTTCTCTGAACATGCTTTCGGTGAAGTACCATTGTCTCTAATGATAAGCTCTATTTACAGGCTCTGATAGTAGGCTAATTTTTATCTCGAATTGTAACTGTTGTACCTTCTGTTAAAAGTTTTGATAATACTTGACAAATAGAACAAGTGGTATCAGACCACGTAAAAATAACAGCTAGTGTGGTACTTGAAGGCTTCAGGTATGTTACCAGCTAATTATACTTTTGTAGATCTAAAAAAATCCAACACCTATTTATTCCAACCAGATCTTTCAAAAGCTAGTTTCATAATTATACTTCTGACTCGAGCAGTCTAGGTGCTAGTGACAATTGAATTCAGGCCGATCTTGTATAACTATCAGGGTTCTCCATTGCTACCTTTGTGGTCTCTATAGTTTACCAGTGCTATGGATATACCCAGATAAAATACAATATCACCGTTGTAGTTATGTGATTTATATAGTTTCAATCTCGCGAAAATCGCAGTATCAACTTTTTTGCAGCCATTCCAACAAAATGAATGAAGTATTTATTGAACCTGACAAGTTTAAAGAGGTGATTGTTGTGGGAGGTGGAACATGTGCACTAGCCGTATGTGCAAGACTATGCGAGCCATGTCCTGGTTCTATTTATACGGAAGATGAGCATCAAAGATTTCACTGGCTAAAACAAAGGGGTCATAAAATCAACCTTGTCAATAGAAATGTGTCTTCTCACAACAAGTTCAAACCAAACACCAAAAACAAATACACACAATGCAGATATCTTCCAGGCGATTTGTTGGTATTGGATGAGACAAGCGATAAGTTTATGGGACAATGGGATAATCAATTTGAGGCTTGCAAGATCCCTTATTTACGATCTCCAATGTTCTTCCATTTGGATCCAGTAAATGTTGATGCATTGGTTAGCTTTTCGTTTATGTCAAACAGACAAAATGAATTAATGGAAATTGAGAATGTAGTTGGAAAAGAATACTCCAAGCACCAATTAAAGAAGCAAAGAACAAGGAAGTATAAGAAAACCGTGCCAGCCCCCAATGAAACACAAGGATACAAATCCCACGATAGTTCTGGCTTAGTTGATATTAATATGAGAGATTGGAAGGATTACTACAGACCGTCTTCAAAGCTTTTCAGAGACAATTGTCAACACATCATTGACAGATATGGACTTGAAGGAATCGTGGAAAACGAGAAAGTCTTAGATATCAAATATACTTTCATCTCGGCTATTGGGTCCGATCAAACTGGTAAAGGCTTTGTTATTACCACTAACAAAGCCGTTTATGGCTGCAAGGTTTGTATTATCGCTTCAGGACATAGTGGGAAAGTCAACTATCCTATTCAACCATTCAATGCTTCCGTGGACTTAGAAACAAGTTGTCACACAAGTCATATATTCCAAAACCAGGTTAAGTTTCCACCTCCTTGTTTGGATTATAGCAACAACCCGAAATGTTCACCAGGAAGTTTAGCGATTGTGGGAGGCGGATTGACTTCGGCTCAATTAGCTGACACTGCTATTAAACTGGGAATTGATAATGTCTACTTACTTTTAAGAGGACCCTTAAAAATCAAGCATTTTGATTTTCATTTAGATTGGGTTACCAAATATAAAAACTTGAAAAAATCGTCTTTCTATATGAAAGACACAGACGATGAAAGATTGGACATGATATTGGAAGCCAGAGAAGGAGGGTCAATCAATCCAGAATATTATAAAAAACTCCTTCATCACGTAGCTTCAGGTAAATTGAAAATCATGAAGCATACTCTGATCCACGCGAGTAAATATGATAATGTCCAACAGACCTGGAATTTGGATACTTTTAATAGTAAAGATGAAACCACCAGAATAATATGTCCTCTGTACATAGTCTTTGCTACCGGTAACAAAGCAGACATCAAATCGTTGCCGTTCCTTCAATCAATTCTCGCAGAACACGATATCAAAACGGTTGATGGATTTCCGTGTGTAACAGATAATCTAGAGTGGAAGCACGACTTTCCCCTCTTTATAATGGGCAAAAATGCCTCTTTAAGAGTAGGGCCCTCGTCAGCTAATCTAGATGGTGCCAGATTAGCTGCGGAAAGAATTGGCTGGTACCTTCAAGATCAAAAACTTCAAGGAAAGTATGATTGGGGTTCTTTGGCAGTAGTTGAAGAAGAGAAACACCCGGAAACCAAGGACAATCTAGATTCGTTCAGCACACAATTGAAATTGGCAAGCGGCCAACTTAACTGGTACAACATACTACAAGTTTATGATTGACTCTAATAATACATTAATGTCCAACTTTTGATGGTACAAACTATACATAAAAAAAACAAGTCTATAGATAACACAAAACAAAATAAAAAATATCCAGATGAAGCTTAGTAAGTAACCAAATCGATATCAACGTCGGATCCCGACTCATAGTGTTCATCGCCGTCACTCCTTTGACGTCTATTCCATACTTTATCGATAATTTGTATGGAGAAACTAGCAGAGCCAGACTCTGAAATACTGAAGAACTGTTGAACAAGACGTTTCTGGGCTTCTGTGGCACAATTCAATCCACCCACTAACATTGGCCATTGAATCATCAATGGATAAAACCCACTACATTTTGGGTTTGGGATCTTATTCAAAATTTCCATTAGATTTACTAGTTTTTCCGTTACCGGCTTTACTTTCTCATTGTTGTAGCTCAAGCCAAATCCTTTCGTCAACACTGTTAATGTTCCTGCCAAACAGTAAGACTGTTGAGAAAGATCTAACCAGTTTATAATAGTGTTGTCAGACTGGATGTCAAGTAGGAATCCCTTAGGAACAACTCCATTAGCAAAATCGTTAGCAGTTAAGTAGAGCTTTTTATTCAAGAAAACCACTTTACTACACTCTTGAAACTCTGATAACAACCTAATACATTCAAAAGGATCCGTTGACTCCGGGCCCGACTCTCTCATTTTGTTTAAAAACTTAATCAAGTCTTTCAAAGGAGGTAATAATCCTTGGTAGAACCCAAACATATAATTGAATCCATTATCAGTCACAACCCCAAACTCTTTCAAAGCTTCAACCTCGAAAGCCTCATCGAGTTTCATTAAAGAATCAATTTCATTATCAGTTTGAAGAGTTCCACCTTTTTGAGAGCTTAATCCAGCTAATAATTCAAATGAAATGAACCAAAGCTTACAAAAAATCAATATTTTCGACTCTCTGAGATTGTTTGAATGTAACGCGTACTTCAATAATAAATCCTTTGCTCCTCTCAAGTGAGGCCTCCAATCTTGTTTGATGTTGGACGCATTGGCAGAGGTTAACACTAACACTGTCAATAGCACCGATTCTATGTTAGACGCCAAATTCTTCCGTCTTTTTTTATCATTATTCCCACTTAACGCTGGGCCCAACAATTTAAGACACTTAGACAAGTAGTTACAATAGAATTCTTCATCTTGGGGTAGGTTATTTTTATTGAACGCAATCTTGGCCCCTTGAGCTAATATGGCGGCAAATAAGAAAGGTTCCTTTGAAGCTGATTTCATTATAACGTCTCTAGTTGGATTAAAATATCCTCCACACGCTTCATCGTAAGGAATGAACGGTAAAATTATCCGAGTAAATTCGTTGTAGAACTGCTGTAAATAGTATCGTTCGTGGCTGCTTTTCAACTTAATATAGTCAAACGGAATGTTTCTATCTTTATGGTGTTTTCCATTGGCAGTGGCGTCCGTAGAGTTGACACTTGGAACTGAAGGCGGAGAAATCAAATTCTTAGAACTCGAAGTTTCCAGCGATGCCATATCATTTTCAGCCTTCTTTTCAAAGTTCGATTCAAACATCATAGTCCCTACTAAATTATTCAAATCACCAGCCAACAAATTCAAATCCTCCCTATTAAAGAAGTTTTCAAAAAGTATATCATTCTTTATCAACTCGTCATTACTGTCCATGTTGGAGTCAGGCGGTATAGGAGCACTATTAAGAACCGGAGTCGCCATAGACATGTTGGGATGTGAAGTATTCCCGAGATTAGCGTGGTTGACTCCCCCGGTATTAGAAGAATTAGAAATCTTGGATACTGGAGTACTATTTCTGCTAGAAATATCCCCATTTGGAGAAGCACCGGCGGGGGATTTCACTGGTATTTGAGGCTTATTCCCTAAGGCGTTGGAGGTAGCATTTAACATCGGTATGGAAGGTGTATATACTCCAGACGAAACCGGAGGAACCACGTTTGTGTCTGAGTGGTGGTGATTGGCAATGGGAGGAGGCTGATTAGGAGGTGAATACTGCATCTGCATATGTAGTTGTATATATGGCTGATGGGGCAGTCCATGAGCGCCTTGATAGGAATATGGATAATAATACGGCTGAGCAGGTGGTCGTTGGGAAACCGGATTGCTAGGGCTTTGAAGGACAGAAGAGGAAGGATATTGACCTGGATGCGGGTGTGGTTGTAAATGCTGGGGGTGTTGAAAACTACTGCCTTGTTGGTGATACTCTGGAGATGCTTGCGTAACAGGACCCTTGACATGAGACACTATTGCAGGGTACCCTGATTTTTGGATAGGAAAGTGAGATGATGTGGATGAGCTGGAAGTGGAAGAAGAAACGGCCGCCGAAGATGATCCCAAAGACGAAGAATATTGGTGATTTTGTCCAACAGGGGGCTGATTCTGTGGCACAACCTGTTGAGGAGGAGACTCAGGATTGGAGTTATTCCCACCAGAACTATTATTAGGCAGATTGGATCCTAATTTATACCTATTGTTTCTATCCTTAACAAGGACAAACTCCTTCTTGGGTCTTTTCTCTGGAGGTTTTTGATTATATTCTGGGTTATCTAACAAGTACTTCTTAGACACTCGTAACACCTTCTCCCCAATCTTAGGATAATCACATACTTTACCAAGTCGACTACATTGTAAACATTCAGGTTTACCTTCATCACATTTGATTTTCCGCCTTTTACATTCTCGACACCCGTTCTTGCTGTACACCTTCTTTGTGGATTCGGCCATGGTCATAATAGACCTCCAGTTATTAACAAATAAATACAAGTAAAACTACAAACACGGTCGAGAAATATCTTGTCTTGAGCTGTCAGGACAGTAAACCCACTATACGATGGACTAATCTTTGATTATAGACCAATGCTTCACTAACTTTTAGATCCCATTAAAGGAATACTGCGTAATGGACAAGAAATTTTCTGATGCGATAAGAAATAGCGACTCTCAATATATATATACATACATATATATATCGTATATATAGACACAATCTAGTACAAATACACCGACACAAAAAGAACCCTTACAACACAGTATTTGTTTTAGCTTCCTACAGGGTTGACGGTATATAGACCATGCACCACCCAACTTGCATCATAGACCGAGTATCTATCTATCGCTAGTGATCTGACATGGGACCCAGCTACAACCAGAGTTTTTCAGACGCTGGTATCATTCCTGTACACACATGCACATCCCTTTCCATATACACTCCCACAGCCTTTCCACACACTCCCACAGGGAACAAACTCTAATGAGAAACAATGTTTGCTAATTTAAAGTGGTTACAGATATGTGCCTGTAGGACCAGAGATTAGCTAAACTTTAAACGGTTCTTTTCCTGCTAAAAATAATAGCAACAGTCTGTTTCTGTAGGAGGATATAATGTCCGCTGCCTATATGGGCTACTATAAAGTTTCAGATACCGCAACTGCGCGAGAATCTCCCGTGCTGGAACCATTTTAGGAGCCTGTTGGACCGGGATGCTGTGCCCGGGCCTGAGCCGTCGCTCGGCTTTGTGTGCTAAACTTTAATGCCACAATTTACAGTTTGCAGAATTAAAACTTTAACTTGAGGTCGGTGGGTTCTTAACTATGCAGTTATGGTCTTCTTCTGCGATTCATAGTGATGGCTCTGGTCATTGCCTGGACTTCTGTGAATGAAATTTTCCTAATCTAAAACCTTTTGGGTAGAATCCGCCAATCGATCCCAGCAGTATCAGGTGGAGTCAAATGCATGGGTTACGTAACCCGCCAGTGCGTCTAATAAGCTGCAAAAATTTCTTAATCTTTAAGTATGGTGGTTGTTATACGTGCGGTTGAGTGGATTGGTTTTAGTTGGTACTTGGTGCTTTTGGGTGCTAAAGAGTTTGGGAAAACCGTTGGTTGTTTACATAATTGATTCAGGTTGTTCTACCAGTTTGGTAGTGGTCCATGGGGCTTTTAAAACTGACCAGGCATATGTAATTTTGGTAACTGGTTATAGTTGCCAGGAGATTTTTTTACGGACATTTGTAAATATCTGGATCAAATTGGATTCCCTAGGTTAAACTTTGGCTTTGTTTGTGTGGTTAAGCTTTGGCTTTTGTTGTGAGAGGGAAGATTTACCTGTTGTAGAGTGACATTATTGTACTATTACCATTCTATTGTTTGTGGTCGCTTATTATTGTGTCTATTTGTCTATCAAAACTAAAGTTGCAACATGAATTGGATTGGTATGATTATTCCTGGTAGAGCCAGCCGACTATACGAAATTGAATGTTTTTTAAACTATTATTGGGCCGTGGAATCTTTGGAACTTGGATTGTTCCAGTTATAGTGAAATTTGGAACCAAAAATCGATCTAATGGCCGATATTGTTGTCACTCCCGGATTTAAAACAAGTTTAACAGTCTATGGTATTCAGAGCACGATAGTTAGCTTGATAAGCAATTCAAATGGAAATAGGAGAGCCTTCGAAGGGAATTGCTTTATCCAATTGGGAAATTAGAATTAGACTTAACCGGTGAACTGATCCAGAGACACCGGGAGCAAAGCTAATCAACAACACGATCACGGCTCTTAATTCATCCCTTAATTAAAATATATCACCGGCTTTGTTTTACGGCCCACGGAGGAGCCATTAATGTCGACTATCACCTCGACCAGCTCCTAATCTATACGTGGTAAAGGGGTAGTTATAAATCCAAATTATAACTTGAAACTCATTCATGGTGGATTTAAATTTCTGCCCGGTTAAATATACCATGATTTCAAGGCTATAGCCAAGGATTCTTTAATGGTATCGGTATATTAACGAAGGCCCCGTCGGGAAAGTTTTTACTCAAAGACATCTACCATTTTATTAGACATTGATAGAGATATACCAGCCGTTCTGGAATAACACTTGCAACTCTAATACATATTTAGAACTGTGAACATACGGTTTTGGTTGTAAATATGATCATTCACTTCTTTGGTAGTGAAAGCTATTAATAGTAAATTCTAAGGTTCCAGCTATTCAGTTGAAAATACCGAGGCTGTGACTCTTTAAATAAACCTTCAATCCCTAAGGAGTCCACATGAATCTGAGGCTCGGCACCAAATAGTGATAAAATAACAACCTCAGACATATCTGATACAGTCAACATCTGCGTTACTCTTAGAAATAAGGGATTGATGGCCGTTGTTGGAAGTGCTTGGATGATCAAAATAGCTGTGATACTGGTTAATGTGTTCTTATTCCCTTTGTTCATTCTTGGCCAACTTGAAGGATACTTAAGAACCATCGAAGAATTATAAGGAGTCCACTCTAAACGAGAAAGACTTCATTCCAAGTATCATCGTAGTCAGACAGATCCAGTATCATCGTAGCCAGAAAGACTCCAAGTATCATCTTCCACCCCATCCAGAAAGATTCCACTAAAAGCTAGGATGAATTCACTCAAAGCTAGAATGAATTCACTCAAAGCTAGAATGAATTCACTCAAAGCTAGAATGAATTCACTCAAAGCTAGAATGAATTCACTCAAAGCTAGAATGAATTCACTCAAAACCAGAATGACTCCAAGTATCGTAGCCAGAAAGGACCCAAGTTTTATCCTACACTCCAACCTAGAAAGGCTCCAAGTATCATCCTTCTCTTCTAACCAGAGAGACTTCATTCAGAAACAGAATCACTCCAAGTCAGAAACACTCCAAACCAGAAGGACTCCACTGCAAGTATCATCCTCTACTCCAAGCCAGAATGCCTCCATTCCAAGTTCAGCCTCTACTCCAAGCCAGAAGGAATCATCTCCAAGTCAGAAAGAATCATCTCCAAGTCAGAAAGAATCATCTCCAAGTCAGAAACACTCCAAACCAGAAGGACTCCACTGCAAGTATCATCCTCTACTCCAAGCCAGAATGGCTCCATTCCAAGTTCAGCCTCTACTCCAAGCCAGAAAGAATCATCTCCAAGTCAGAAAGAATCATCTCCAAGTCAGAAAGAATCATCTCCAAGTCAGAAAGAATCATCTCCAAGTCAGAAAGAATCCACTCCAAGCCAGAAAGAATCATCTCCAAGTCAGAAAGAATCCACTCCAAGCCAGAAAGAATCCACTCCAAATCTCTGAGAAACAACAACCAGCTAGCCTGATTGAATCGCCGATTTATCATAGTAGCATAAAGCACTTAATTCATCGATCCTCACTCCTCCTAGACTTCTTAACCATAATAGGCCCCTTATTATTTGACTATTCAACCACATCGATAGATTTTAAAAATCAATGAATACCCCTATGATATTTGGTTCAATATATCTAATAAATAGTGGACCTCTTTTAATCAAAGCTCCGATGGTCCAATAATCCAATTTAGCATTCAGGCTAATTCTAACAACGCTTTTCGAACTGAGAAATCCAAGCTTTAGCACGAGCAGCCCACCAATGCCTGAAAAAAATATCACCACTTACCTCTTACTGGGAAATACAGCACCTTGTAGGTTTCCAATAATCTAAGGTACCTACTTAGGTAGCTACGTCATTTTCTGCTTGTAGGCTTTTGATGCAATACCCTCCCTTCATTAGTGGATTCTAAAAATAAACTTGATTTCACGCTTCAACAAAATAGGTAGAACTCTGTTCCGTAATTTCTATCACACGTCACAACACCCTACACATAACGTTGTACATCCCAGTATCACAGTGTACAGCTTTATAGACCGCCTTCTCTTCATTGACTCAAATCTAAGGAACCAGGATCAATTTAGTGCGCCAACGGTGTTCTGCATAGAGATAGAGCCCTTCCTGATTAAAAGGAAGGTTGCAGCTTTTACGACGGCATATGCAACATTTTTCCAGTTGTGCATGAAATATCAAAAGCTTGTATGCAACTGAAATTCACCGGGCTAACACTAATTAAAAGCCTAATGTCCGTAGAGTGACAGCCGTAGGTAGCCATACAGACGATTTCGATCCGAGATTTTTGTAATGGGGTCATTCTTCTCTTATCTATCTTCTGATAACTTTTTTTTCTTTAATTGTATTGTGGACAGTCTAATCGATTTGCAAAATCCTTGGAAAGGCTTAGTGTGCATTTACACTTTTACCTAGGTGAGTTATAAAACTTAAAATCTATTTAAAACTGCAAGTTAGATGATTCCAGTTGTGAGGAGGGGTCAGAACTGCCAGCCTGATCCAAATTAGATATTGTACAACCTTTTTGAAATGAAGCAGTTCCATAGAAATGGTAATAGTTACTATTTTAGATCACGGAGCTTCTATTTGACTTTAGTGAGGGTAATCTTATCCTACAGCAAATCATGCAAAATTTACACCGGCATTGACGAGCTTATGTTTCTTGAAAATAAACTATATATTCAAGTTCTATTATACAGTATTAGTAGAATTAAAGTAATTATGTACATAATTTGATCAACAAATTAAACCACAGCAAAGTATAGGACTCAGCATCACATGAATAGCCATATCTATTTACAATTCATTCGTCGTCTCCCAACTCTTCTATAATATCGGTTTTGAACCGTTTCCGCTTAGGTTGCTGCTGTTCCTCATCAGCCTGAACTGGAGTATTAGCATTGGAATTATGGTGAAGAAAATCATTCACATCAAAATCTAGATCAAACTTTTGTTGCAGAGGCAGACTATATCCCGGAGAAAATGAATTAGCATGACCCACTTTGGAACTTGGGTTATGATTTTTGTCTGCGTTAGTTGCAGAATTGGTGTTAGACGCAGTGCTGTTGCTGGATATCGAGTTTAATTGTCGATTTTCAGCTTGAAGTTGTTGGTTGTATTCTTGTTGTTCTACCAATTGTTGTTGCTGAATCTGCTGCTGAGTAGACAATTTCTGAATCCAATCTTGCACTTGTTGAATAGATTGACCTTGTTTATAAACATTTTGTTCCAACCCATTAATTAATTCGTTTTCCTCGAACCCTGGAGAGTTGTTAGCCAGATTCTTAGATTCACTGTGGGACCTCATTTGAACCGCTGATTTGAAATCCGGTGATTCTCCATTGGGTGTTGTTTTATTGGATTTATAGGCTTGGTTCATTAACATCAACCTTGGCTTCTGGAAGTTCTTTGGCGAGTTCAATTCTTCAAAATTAAGTTCACTAAACGGATCCATGTTGAATGTGGCCCCCGATGAATTGGCAGATCCAGTGCCTGGACTAACAGCAGTATACCCGTTATGATTAGTGGTCAATTGGTTAACCAAGTTTTGATGGGTCTCATCATCTTCTACTTCTAAAATCTTCCCGGTGTTGTTATTTCCATAAATAGTCGCCAAAAACTTCAAAATCTTGTCCAAAGTTTGCGCTTGCTTAGAATGCCGTTCTCTGGTTAGGAAGTTCTCTTGCCACAAAGTCTTATTATCCTTTCGTATACGTCTTAAATCCTCGGTTATGGCCAACTGATTCAATTTGATAGACTCTAGCTCCCCTAATATCAACTTCAAGTTTGGGGACTTTTCATTCAAATCATCTTGATTAATAGGTTTATTTCTAACAATGTTGTCCAACAAATCTTCCCGGTCTCTTTGAAAGTAAGGATTCTTGAATTTCCAATTCTCTTCTACGGATTTATCATCCTTTAAAGTACCGGTATTAATATCCTGTACCTTATGCCACCCATACATATTCAATTGCCTGACAAAACTAGCAAAATTGTTATGCTTGAAATATTTGGGTAATATGCTCTTCATGAATTCTTCTCGTTGGTAAACTTGAAAGGTTTGCCCATCGTCGTCCCATCGTATATAATCATGGTTTTTAGAATCATTCACCATAGACCATACTTTCATGACAAAGGCCGGTCTAGCCTTGGGGCCCGAGCTGTCCTTGCGCTTTTTCACCGGCCCATTATTGGAGTTGACCATGTTTCCTCTCATAACAGACCCATTGGCGTTCCCGCTGTTATAATCATTATCATAGTTATAAGGCTGAAAATTGAGCCCGCTGGAAATTACTGGTTCGCTCAATGGCTGTAAAGGAGGCAAGTTGGAATACAATTTGGGTTGTGCTACTAATTGGTTTTCAAAGTTGTTATTTCCTCCGCCGTTGCTATTGATAGTCGGGTCGTCCATAGACGATAAAATCGGTGTGAGTCCCAAAGGTTCTATCATGTCGTTATTGGAGTCTGAATTATCGTTTCCAGTTCCTGACCCAGAAATTCCGGCGCCGACAGGGGCATTAGGTCCAGGACCAGGGCCGTTTTGCCGGCTCCTGGACGATTTATCTTCATGAGGAGGGTCTAACGACAAGTCAAATGGATACTCATCTCTGTTAATGACTTCAAAGTCATCTTTATCGTTGTCATTGTCATATTCACGCTCATGGTTATTGTAAGACATGGTTAATTACAACTCAACAATTGAAGACTAAAACCGTTAGATGTCACCTATAAGAAAAACAATTATGTTGCAGTGGTAGCGGTCGTTTTATGGAAGTCTGCAAAAAATGTGAAACCTTCTAGAAAATTCTTTGCGAGTGAGGAATTGCTGGGAGTGAGGAAGGTCAGTTCTGGAATATTCCATCACCCAACGTGGTCGTGTGCGGCCGGATGTGCTGCGATTATCGAGATAACACAAAGTGTAGTGGGTGGAGTAGGTGGAGTAGGATAGTGAAAAAAGCATAAGATGTCTTGGTGCACAGCATTTGTAGTGTTATTGTACAGCTCTAATGATGTTGGTATTTACACATCTTCTTGTCTCTCCATTGAATGGTTATATTCATAGCTATTTATATTATACATAATATTTGTAGTCAATGGTTTCAAATATGTCGTCTAGTTTAACCCCATTGATTATTCCATGTTTTTCGCAATTCGTACAGTTACAGGCATTGGCAGGACATTTACACCCATTATCTTCAGTTTCGTCTTCCACTGATGATTGTGGTGATTGAAGTTGGAACTGCGGAAGAACGTTGGGTAAGGTAGTATTGTTTGATAAAGCATGTTGAAGATCTGAGAGGTTCCCATTAAACAATTCAGACACATTAAAGTCGGTTATATGATTAAATCCTTCGATATCCTCTAGCCTGTTTGGTGCCCCTGTAGAATAGTTCGAGTGGATACCGCTCATTACACCATTAGTTAACACATTTCCGTTCAGGTTTAATCCATTCACTCCATCTATTCCATTAATACTCTCTATATTGGTAGCAGCTCTAGCAGTAACAATAGGTACATCATGTTCTACACAACCTTCACAGGCGCAATCTTCATCGCAACAACATGTACCTGGTACAGTACAAGATAAATTCAATGATTTACTCAACTCATGTCTGATACTTTCTTGTCTAGCTTCGTCATTGTTATTAATAAACGTAAAATTTCGCTTCTTCAAATACTTTTTCAAGATCTTGGACTTGCTCAAAGGTTTCCCATTACACCCACAAGATTGGTTCTTCGCTAGTCTTTGAGAACAACATGATGTTCTATTAATAAAACTATCATCATCGATTTTTAAGGTTGGATGCATCTTCTTCCCGTTAACTTCATCATATGGTCCTATGATATCACTGGTGTTATAATCGATCACATACTTCATGGATGCTTTGGTTACCTTGATAACTTTGCCATCATCATTAGCTATTTGCTTAGAAAATACTGCAATCCGATAGTTAGGATTATTTCGAATGTTAGGTCTTCCCTTAGATCGTACTTGTAAAAGGGGTCTTGTGTGATGCTTACACTGACTTGATCGGTGGCCCCTTATGCATTCGGCACAAGCATGCTTGACGTCTTCAATTAAAATCATATCGAATCTCAAATATAATATCAAATTTGTATCTCAAAGTTAGGAATCAAATTCGCTCCAATACCAAATCGGTGCTACAAAGTAGGGGATATCAAACCGTTTATGTAGTCGTATACAGTACAGCCAGCATTACAAATGCAGATGACTGTCAAAATCAAGGTCTACGAAGACGTTAAAGAAGTTATACAAATCCTGATGATAACATTTTCTTCGCAGTTCATTATATGAGCAAATTACATAGCCAAAACCATTGTAATGAACAGCCCTTGATACTGCACGACGGCTCTGATTGACGGTTCCGCTGTCATTCTCGGGTTTTAACCTGCAACGGGATCATGTTTTGGGGACAATACGGTAATAGATCTATAAGAGGAGAACAGTCAAAAACGTTCGGCATTAGTTGCAGGCTTCGTATTGTGTGTGGAAGTGAGGGAGAGGCTGAGGGTGGTCCGGACAGATGAGGCTCTAGAGATAAGGAGTCACGAATAAGAGATTTACGGCCGTGTGTTATACAAGGCTGAAAAATATCCCCACATTGTATTACCAAGCAAGTATCTGATAAATGGGCTAGATCTTCACTCTAGTGCTAGTTCTAGAACTTATGCCCTTAGGTATTGCCTATGCGTACAACATTGTAAGTATACCATCGCATATATGTACACGATTTAAGAATAAACGGCACAAAATCAACACATCTTTTGTATTCAAACTAACTCCTTGGTTTTGTTCAATATTAACACTATAACTCTATAAACGGTAGAACCTAAGCTAATATGACGTCCACCTTAGCTTTGTCAATGACATCTCAGATATTGGCTTTTCCTGTCAAGCGTACAGATTATTGGTCGTGTGCGTGATGAAGATGCGTCCAGGGAGAAAAGTTTTAGCTGGAGTCAACCTAACACTAGATGCTCAACAGATTGAAAATGTCTAATAATATCAACATGGAATGGACTGGGTCAAAGGTAAGGGCTACTTTTTTGAACTATTTCAAGGACAAATCTCACACATTTGTTCCATCATCTTCAGTGGTTCCTCACAATGATCCTACGTTATTATTTGCTAACGCTGGGATGAACCAATATAAACCGATTTTCTTAGGAACCGTGGATCCTTCTTCAGATTTTGCTAATTTGAAGAGAGCTACCAACTCCCAAAAGTGTATTAGGGCTGGGGGGAAACACAATGATCTTGAGGATGTTGGAAGAGACTCTTATCATCATACATTCTTCGAAATGTTAGGGAACTGGTCTTTTGGAGATTATTTCAAAGAAGATGCTATTGCCTTTGGTTGGGACTTATTGACCAATCAATATAAACTAGAAAAGGATCGTTTATATGTGACTTATTTTGAAGGGGATGCTAGTCAAGGATTGGAACCAGACTTAGAAGCTAAGGAGTTTTGGTTAAAGATTGGGGTCAGTGAAGATCATATCTTGCCTGGTAACGCTGCTGACAACTTTTGGGAAATGGGTGATCAAGGTCCTTGTGGTCCTTGTTCGGAAATTCATTATGACAGAATTGGGGGTAGAAATGCTGCCAGTTTAGTCAACATGGACGACCCAAATGTATTGGAGATTTGGAATCTTGTGTTTATTCAATACAATAGAGAACCTGATGGAACCTTGAAACCTTTACCAGCTAAGCACATTGATACTGGTTTAGGATTCGAAAGATTGGTGTCTATTTTACAAAACAAATATTCCAATTATGATACTGATGTTTTCACTCCAATCTTTGATAAGATTAGAGAAATCACTGGTATTAGACCTTACGCAGGGAAATTCGGATCTGAAGATAAAGATGGGATTGATACTGCTTATAGAGTCATTGCTGATCATGTTAGAACTTTAACTTTTGCCATTACTGATGGTGGGGTCCCTAATAACGAAGGTAGAGGTTATGTTTTGAGAAGAATTTTAAGAAGAGGTTCAAGATACGTTAGAAAGTATATGAATTACCCGATTGGATCTTTCTTCCAGCAATTGGTTCCTGTTGTGATTGAACAAAATAAAGAAATCTTCCCTGAAATTGCCAAAAATTCTCAAGATTTAATTGAAATCTTGAATGAAGAAGAGTTAAGTTTTGCTAAAACTTTGGATAGAGGTGAAAAATTATTTGAACAATATTCGATCATTGCTTCCAAGACCCCAGAGCAAACATTAAGGGGAAAAGATGTGTGGAGATTATATGATACTTATGGATTCCCAGTTGATTTAACCAGATTGATGGCTGAAGAAGCTGGGTTAAGTATTGATGAACCTGGATTTGAACAAGCTAAAGAAGAATCAAGAGAAGCTTCCAAGGGGGGTGGTAGTAAAGCTAAAGCTGACTTGGTCAAATTAGACGTTCACTCCATTTCTCAATTAGATGGTATGGACTCAGTAGTTAAGACCGATGACTCCTATAAATATGGTTTAGAAAACATCAAATCTAAAATCTTAGCCATATACGATGGATCTTCTTTTGTTGATCAAGTGAAGGAAGCTAACAAGCAAGTTGGTGTTCTCTTAGATAAATCTCCATTCTATGCCGAGCAAGGTGGACAAGAATATGACACTGGTAAATTGGTAATTGATGGGTCTATGGAGTTTAATGTTGAGAATGTTCAAGTTTATGCCGGTTATGTTTTACATACCGGATCTTTAGTGGAAGGGGCTCTTAAAGTCAATGATGAAGTCATTGCTAGTTATGATGAATTGAGAAGATGGCCAATTAGAAACAATCATACTGGTACCCATGTTTTAAACTACGCCTTAAGAGAAACCTTGGGTGATTCTGTTGATCAAAAAGGTTCTTTAGTTGCTCCGGAAAAGTTGAGGTTTGATTTCAGTCACAAACAAGGATTGAAGCCTGAAGAACTTAGTAAAGTAGAAGAAATCTCCAACAAGTACATTAAAGATAATCAAACTGTGTTCAGTAAGGATGTCTCTTTGACCCAAGCTAAAGAGATTTATGGCTTAAGAGCTGTTTTTGGGGAAACTTATCCCGATCCTGTAAGAGTTGTTTCGATTGGGAAACCTGTAGAGGACTTGTTAAGTGATCCTCAAAATAAGGATTGGGGTAAATATTCCATTGAATTTTGTGGTGGTACTCATGTGGGTAAAACTGGAGAAATTAAAGATTTGGTCGTCATTGAGGAATCTGGTATCGCCAAAGGGATCAGAAGAATTGTGGCTTTGACTGGTACTGAGGCTCATAGAGTTCAACAGGTTGCTCACGATTACGAGAAGAAATTACATGAAATTAACCAATTGCCATTTGGTCAACTCAAAGAACAAAGAGCTAAAGAATTCGGTGTTGAATTGAAAAAGCTTTCAATTTCGGTTCTTGAAAAAGCCAAATTGACTGATAAATTTAATCAATTAGACAAATCCATAAAGGATCATTTAAAGTCTATTCAGAAGGAAGAAAATAAGAAAGTCATGGAAGTTGTTAACAAATGGTTAGACGACAAAGAAGATAAAGAACCTAAGAAATTCTTAGTCAGTCATGTGGAAATTGGCCCAAATGCAAAGGCTATAACGGAAGCCATCAATTTAATCAAAAAACAGCATGCGGATAAATCCATCTATTTATTCACTGGTAATTCCGAAAAAGTAGCTCATGGATGTTTTATTTCCAACGGTTTGCTTGAAAAGGGACTTAACGTCAACGATTTAGGTAAGATTGTGTCTACCAACATTGGTGGTAAAGCTGGTGGTAAAGGTAACACTATTCAAGGAATGGGTGATAAAGTCAGTGGGATTGATAAAGCTATCGAGGAGCTTACCACTGTATTCGAGAGCAAATTATGATCTTGCTCTCTTTAACTCATTCTTGTTTAAATTTTCATTTAGTTGACCTTTAATGCCTAATATATATTATTTATACAATACAATTTAATGATATTTAGATTATTCTTCAGGATCTGTTGTAGTCATTAATTCTTCCTCTTCCTTTGTGATTTCCGTAGCATCACCTTTTATGTTCTCGACTATGTTGGTGACCACGACTCTCAAATCCAGATCTTTGACTTTCTCATTGCCAATTATGCTAATAGTATTAGTTTTCCAACTAAAATGAGGGTAACTTCCTAATTTGATATTTGAATCACCAAAGTCCTCATTACATTTGTGTTGTAAATCTTCTAAATACGGAGCCAAGTCGCTTTCTTTAGTTAGGGTTTTCACGTAGTAACGTTTCAATAATAGCTTCTTGTCAATTCTGGGTTTTATATAAGGCTCTAATCCATCTAATAGTTTTCTGAACAACTGAGGAACTCCCGGTAAAATATAGATCTTCTTTTGTATTCCAACAATTGGAACCCATAAAGAGCTATCGATGAAAATCTTTTCCACTTTTATGGTATCTGTTTTGTCAAGAGGAAAAGTAGCCATTTTATAAAAGGCGTGTAGTTGACGAGGTGGTAAAGTCGATACGTAGTCCTTCCTTAATTCATTCATTCTATTGACAGTCTCTTGATCTAACTCACAAGGTAAATTAAAAGCCTCGGAGATCGATTCATAAGTGATATCATCGTGGGTAGGCCCGATACCTCCACTAGTAATTACGAGATCACAATCATTCATTAACATTGTTAACGACAGTTTTATATCGTCTTTATCATCCCCACACACTATAGTCTTTTTCATGGGGATGGAAAGATTATTAAAACAATATTTGGCAAAATAATTGGAATTGGTATCTAAAATCTTACCATTTAACACCTCATCTCCAATAATCAAGCATCCAGCCGATTTAATAGCATGGGTCATTGGTGTGGCGTGCAATAGTCCTTTAATTAGCATACCATCTGAAATGTCATATATGAAGTTCGCGGTCCATATAAGATACGCGCGTAGTACCCATTGGTTGACATTTAGTAATAAGTTTCCTAAATAGGTATTCAAGAAAAAGAGCCATGCGAGAAAAGTTTTCTGAAGCGGTGAGCATGTTTGTGCCCCCTTTATTACATATATAATCTTGTGGACAACTAAACCGTTTGTTAATATAGTACACATTACTGTTAGTTAGATAGTATAAATACCTTCAGCAAGCCCTAAGTACTCAGCCATATTATGGGAAATAGCCCTTCTAAAAATGATCCCCTACCGAATACCTCAACCAGCCATGGATCATCCATGAACGAAGCCATGAATAACGAAGACTTAGATCCAGATGAGCGTAGCTCTGCGCTATCGTCATCTAATTTAAGTAAATATAATCAAAGTTCTGCTATAAATATAGAACGCCGTGGAAAGTATCCACATTCTAACTTTTTAAATCCAAGTTCAAATTCAAATCCGAATTCAAATTCCAGTTTAGCGGCTAGCGTGAGTCCAAAGACGTCCAAGAGAAGGTACTCCAGTCATAGAACTCAACCCAAACATGACTTGGAGTTAGATTTAGAGATTGATGCAAATATGGCTGGTTTATTATCCAGCTCCCATCATTCTTCCACCACTAAATCTTTGAATATTAACCGTCCAAGATCTAACCAGAATGACTATGGATCATCAGTGGAAAGTGACCTGTCGCAAGTGTTCACAACTGTCGATGGGAAAGATGTAGATCTGTTACTGTCGTTAGGGTCATTATCTACTTCTCCTAAGACTTCCGGCTTGAAATCCACTACTGAGTTTGAAGCCGAAACTTTAGTAGGTAATTTAGATCCTATTTCTGAGTCTTTGGAATCTACTCCAAAACCAGAAGCACAATCCACATCTGAGGGCGTCTACAAAAGAGCCTTGCAGTTAGATTCCCTTAATAAGAAGATGTCCGATATTTCTATCCATTCTGAATCGTCGGCTTCTTCTGGTTCTTCGTCTGCAGGTTCTCCTTCCTTAAGTGCTAGTAAGTATAGATCGTCATCTTCATCGTCTAATGTTGCAAATTCGAAGAACCGTTCCGCTTTTGATATTGATGGTATGATCGAAAGATTAGTAGAAATTGGACACTCCACTTCCTCGAAGAACCCAGGAAAGTCTAGAAAATTTAGGGACAAATTGCCTTTCACTAATGATGAAATTAAATATGTGTTAAACAAGTCGAGATCTATCTTCTTGGAGCAACCTACCCTTTTGAGATTAAGCCCCCCTGTTAATATTGTGGGTGATTTACATGGTCAGTTTCTGGATTTGATTAGGGTGTTTGAAAATTGCGGTTATCCTCCTTATTCAAACTATTTATTTTTAGGAGACTACGTGGATAGAGGTTATAAATCTTTGGAAACCATGTTATTGTTGTTATGTTATAAAATTAAATATCCTGAAAATTTCTTTATGTTAAGAGGAAATCATGAGAGTGCCAATATCACAAAAATTTATGGTTTTTATGACGAATGTAAAAGAAGATTACCTAGTATTACCGGTAATCATAAAGTGTGGAAATCATTTGTTGATGTGTTCAATACCTTACCTATTGCAGCCACCATTAATGACAAGATTTTTTGTATTCATGGAGGATTATCGCCTGATTTGCAAGAATTGCAGCAAATCGAAGATATCAAAAGACCAACAGATGTACCAGATAAGGGTTTGTTGGCCGACTTATTATGGTCCGATCCTGATCCGTCTGTGAAGTCATTCTCCTTGACTCACTGGCCCAAGAATGATCGGGGTGTTTCTTATTGTTTTGGTAAGAAACATGTAGATTACTTTTGCCAAAGATTTAACTTTGATTTGATTGTAAGAGGTCATATGGTGGTTGAAGATGGGTATGAGTTTTTCAATAGAAGAAAATTAGTGACGATTTTTTCAGCCCCTAATTATTGTGGTGAATTTAATAATTATGGATCTGTGATGATTGTTGATAAATCCCTTTGTTGCTCGTTTGAATTAATCAAACCGTTATAGAGAAAGAAGAAAGAACTTAACGTGGATTTTAGCTATTAGAATATCTGTTAGAATGGAAATATTTTTCCTTATAATGACATAATGAATTATGGGTACCTTTATTTTTGTTCTACTAACTATTTTGTTTGTGATTTATATATAATGCATGCATTTGTACATATGATTAAGATCAACCCCTGTGACTTGGGTGTTTTTATTTGTGTTTAGGTCAAATATATGCGTGTTATGAATGTATTTATTTAATGTGAGTCTCGATATCTGAGGCCGTTGATTCCACTGATGATTATGTAAGCAGTTTAATGATAGGGTTAAACGATTATGTAAGCATGTGAATTAAGCGATTATGTAAGCCTGGGTTTAGCGATTAAATAATGCCTAATTGGTGCCTTATTACGACTCAAAAATTTCGTATCTGGCACCCTGTGGTCATTATTTCTAGGCTTATGTTGCCTTAACCCGGGTTTAGCCTTCGCATCACTCACTATAATAGGCACTAGGCAAGTAAATAAGATGTTCGTGACACACGGCTGCATTATTATGGCTGCTGCTACGAAAAAACCCGAAGGCGGGGCTGCGAACCAAGTCTCGGTGGTGATAAGCGGCACCAAAGTTCTTTCCCAAAAATAGCTGGAGATAGTAGGATTTAAAAGGAGATGTAAAAAATGGTTATAATTTGCCACTTACGAATACGAAATCCGTAGTATAAAAGTATAAATACACCGCTAGTCAGCTGTTTTTTGATCTGTTTCTAGTGTTGTGGTATAATCAAGAGCACCATGAGCGATCAAGAAACTGCAATATCAGATGTTCCTGATGGTTTAAAAAGACAGAAGAGGTTCTTTACGTTCCTCACGTCAAAAAAGGTGCCGCCTTTGCCTTTGGAAGATGAAAGACAACCATATAAAGGTACAAGTGTGTGGCTGAATTTTGGATTCTTTTGGGTATTTCCATTGGTGATATTGGGTTATAAGAGAACTCTTAAACCTCAAGATTTATATTATCTACCGCGGGATTTGCAAGTAAATACCATTTATGATAAATTTTTTGGGTATTTTGACAAGTATAATGAAGTTGCTAAAACGAATTTTTTGCAAGAGAAATGTAAGCAACGAGGCGAAACTATTGATAAAACCTCGGTGACACCAGAGATCGATTTGATTGATTACAAGGTATCATTAGTTACTGCCCTTAAATCTTTATTCATGACTTTCAGATGGCCGATTTCATTTTGTATGGTTACTTATGGTTTAAGTGATTTAGGTTTTATCATGTCTTCTTTCGTAACTAGAGAATTGATCACTTATGTAACCCTTAAAGCAGCTGGTGTTGAAGAAGGAATTGGGAAAGGGATTGGTTATGCTTTGGGTCTTTCGTTTTTGTTGTTAATCTCCTTTGTCTTATCTAATACATCCTTCTATTACGGTGCTGTCATTGGTTCCCAAATGAAGGCTATAATAACCAAGGCTATATTAGATAAATCCTTCAGGGCTGATTCAAGAAGTAGACATGATTATCCCCCCTCAAAATTAACTTCTTTGGCTAATACTGATACTTCCAAAGTAGAGCTTGCTATTATTATGTTGCCTCTTTTTTCAGCACTTCCTGTAAGTCTCGTAGTCTCAATTGTGGTTTTGGCTATCTATGTTGGAGTGACTATGTTGGTAACTTTGGCCGTTATATTCTTGTTTATGATATATTTTTCCGTTGCAGCACTTTCCATGGTTAAGCATAGAAATCTTTCGCTTAAATTTACCGACTCGAGAGTTAACTTGACTAAAGAAATTGTGAATTACTTAAAGATCATCAAGTTATATTCTTGGGAGGATTTTTACTGTGCAAAGACTGAAGAAACTAGAGCAAATGAAGCGAAACATCTTGTCCTGTTGCAGTTCTTCAGAAATTTATTGTTTGTGGCCGCTGTGTGTTTAAGTCCAGTCGCTTCCATGGTAACGTTTTTGGTATTGTACTTTGTGGATTCTGGGAGGAGAACTGCTGCTAATGTTTTTGCCTCGCTTAGTGTTATTGACTTGCTTGGTAACGTCTTTGTCACTTTGCCTCTAGTAATTGGTACCAGTTTAGATGGTGCAATCTCCATCAAACGTATATTTGAATTTTTAGGCTCGGGTGAAACTATACCAGATGAAAACATTGAAGTTAACGAAGATAATTTACCTTTGGATTCTGATCCCGATCAAACTGTGATTAAAATTACTGATGGATCCTTTATTTGGGAGTCATTTCCTGATGTTGAAGAAGCAAAGGCGGCCGAAGAGGAAGAAAGTAAGAAGAAATCTAAAAAATCATTGGCTCAAATGCTTAAATTGAAGCCGACATCTAGTCTGTCCTCTACATCCCAAGAATCCGCTGATGCTGCTTCTGGAAAAGAGATTTCCCAAGCTGAAAATAAGGTCAACGATGATGAGAATGATGCTATGACTAAATTCTTTGAATTAAAAGATGTAAATTTAAGAGTTAACAAAGGGGAAATGATTATGGTTACTGGAGTAATAGGATCCGGAAAGAGTTCGTTTTTGGCGGCAATTGAAGGATTAATGAGACGCACGTCTGGTTATGTTGAAATCAATGGATCGTCGTTATTGTGTGGGGTTCCATGGGTGCAAAATGCGACCATCAAAGAGAACATTGTTTTCGGTCTTCCATATGACGAGAAAAAGTATAACCAAGCCATTTTTGCTTGTGCGTTGAATGATGACTTGAAAAACTTGCCCGCTGGAGATAAAACAGAAGTCGGTGAAAGAGGTGTGACTTTGTCCGGTGGTCAAAAGGCAAGGTTAAGTTTAGCCCGGGCAATTTATGCTGATCAGGATATAATTCTTTTAGATGACGTCTTATCAGCTGTCGATGCGAGAGTTGGTAAACATATCATGGAATTGGGTCTATTAGGTGTATTGAAAGAAAAGACACGTTTGTTGGCAACTCACCAATTGTCCTTTTTGAGTTATGCGGATAAAGTGATCTTTTTAAATGGTGATGGAACAATCGATTTTGGGACTGTTGAAGAATTGACCGCTAGAAATAATTTATTCGGTAAGTTGATCTCGCATAAGGACAGAGATGATAAAGACGAAGAGACTGAATCAGGAACTGAAAACAGCGAACAATCCGGTTTTACCGGTAACGGGCCCAAAAAGGATGAGATAATGCAGGAAGACGACTATCTCAAAATTGATGGGAAGCTTATTGAGGAGGAAATTAGTGCAGAAAATTCAATTGGATGGAAAGAATATCGAGCGCTAGCACAACTAGGATCAGGCAAGATGAACACCATCTTGTTTGTGTTGGTCACTATCTTTGTCACAACAATTTCTGCATTTTTGAGCGTTTTCACGAATACCTGGTTATCATTCTGGACGGAATATAAGTTCGAATCTTTGAGCGATGGTGCTTACATTGGAGTTTATGTGGCTCTTACCATTAGTTCCTTTTTTTTTGTTCTTTCCCAATTTTCGTTATACGTCCAATTGATTATCCTGTCTTCTAGAAAGTTAAGTATGAAAGCCATCAGCTCCATACTTCATGTTCCTATGACATTTATGGATACAACTCCAACTGGAAGAATTTTGAATAGATTCACTAAGGACACTGATGCTATTGACAACTCGTTAGTGGAAAACGCCAGAGTCTGTGCATTCATGTTATCGGGACTAATTGGTGTATTTATTTTATCCATTGTTTATTTGCCATGGTTAGCTATTGCGTTCCCCATATTGATTTTAATTACGTGTTATGTTAGTGGTTATTTCCAAGCCTCTTCTAGGGAATTAAAGCGAATGGAGTCAGTAAGGCAATCTTTGGTCATAAACAATTTCTCAGAATGTTTGAATGGTTTGGATGTAATCAAGTCTTACAAATCGGTTGATCGATTCTTGACAAGAAATGACATTTTCTTGGATAAGACGAACGAAGCTGCTTATTTGGTAGCCGCTGTTCAACGTTGGGGTGGTTTCAACTTGAATGTCGTGGCAACTTTGTATATTATTATAGTGTCCTTGTTATGTGTCTGTCGGGTTTTTGATATTGGCCCGTCTTCTGTTGGTTTGATTATTTCGTACGTTGCCCCTATTCCATCTTTATTGTCAGCTGGAATTAGAACATTGGCTCTTATTGATAATGATATGACTTCTTTTGAAAGAGTGCATGAATTTGCTGAAGAATTACCTTCAGAGCCATCTTACCATAGAAATGATACAGCTCCTCCTCCGAGTTGGCCTGATCAAGGGATGATTACTTTTGATAATGTCTCATTAAAGTACAGGCCAGGATTGCCTAAGGTTCTTAAAAATGTTACTTTTGAAGTAAAACCAAACGAAAGAATAGGAATTTGTGGAAGAACTGGTGCTGGGAAATCTACTATCACAATGGGTTTGTTCAGATTGGTAGACATTTGTGAAGGATCTATTACTATCGATGGTATTGATATTGCCCATTTGGGATTGAACGAACTCAGGTCTAAGTTATCGATTATTCCACAAGAATCAGTGTTGTTTGGTGGGACTATAAGAAAGAACTTGGATCCCTTCAATAATGTTGATGATGAGGCCCTCTGGTCTTGCTTGAGAAGAGCAGGATTGATTGAAGGCGAAGTTCTTGAAGAAGTTAAAAAACAAACAGAAGACTCCAAAGAGCTACATAAGTTCCACTTGGACAGCATTGTGGAAACTGATGGAACCAATTTCTCCTTGGGTGAAAGACAGTTGCTTGCCTTCGCCAGAGCATTAGTTAGAAATTCTAAAATTCTAGTATTAGATGAAGCTACTTCTTCTGTTGATTATACAACTGATGCTAAGATCCAAAGAACAATAGTTAAGGAATTTAAACATTGTACCATATTGAGTGTGGCACATAGATTAAGAACAATTATTGATTACGATAAAATCTTAGTTCTAGATCAAGGAGAAGTGAAAGAGTTTGACACTCCACTCAACCTATTTAATGATCACAATTCTATGTTCCATCAACTATGTGAAAAATCGAAAATTACTGTTAACGATTTTGCTTCCAATGACCATTAAATGTTTTAGCTTAGAGAAAACGTGGTACTTGTATATAGGAGAGATTTCTTGTAAATGTAAATAGATAAATAAATGCCATATTGTTTGTTTAGATTGCTTTCGGGTTTTACAATAAACCCCCTTTCATGTTCTCTATTGACTTCTAAAATACATAAAACTATATTACATCCGATAGAAACACCTTCTGGCTCCATAACTTTTTTGCTTTTTGTTTTTTTTTTTTTTTTTTTTTCCTTTTCTCCTTTTTTTTCTTCTGCCATAATGCTATTCATTTAGTCAACAATGTTACTCGGAAATAACCCTATCCTTATATTATCCCGCCCAATACGACCTTATGTCCTGTTTACAAATTGGTATACCGCCTTTTCAAATGAGGAGAAGAAGAGGCATCTGAACTAAACCCTTGATTATTGTATTTCGATTTATCAACATTGTACAAAGGGTCAACCGATTCCTCTTTATCCCTGGCACCTCCTGAAATAACAGGGATGTAGTAGTCTTTAACTAAAGTGTCTATATTCACATTTCCATTCCTTATCGTGCCATTATTGATATCCTCTCGGTCATTGGACTCGTAATTACTGGTATCATGCTTAAGGGAATCCTCGTCTATGTCAGATCCAGGAGCAGAACCCAAGTTACTATTTACAATAGTTCCATCCAATACATAAGTGAATTCATCCTTCTTAGCATTCTTTCCCATTAATTCGATCAATTGCCTATAATATAAATCCAAAACTTCCTTAGAATATTTGATACTCGACTTGCCATTTTCTAATTGTTTGCTAGGAACACAACTCCAATTAATTCTAGTCAAGAAATCCAACTCGAGCCAATTCAATTCGTTCAAAGCGACACCCCCCACTTTGGCATAGTGGTCATTGGTGTAAAAGAAATCTTCCAATGACTTTTGACTGATCATTGTAGCCACTAATAAAAATCTATGAATAGTCCATGAATTCAATGTGAAGTAAGGTTGGTAGTTATAAGAAAGAAGATCAATATAATAAATCGTTGTCAACAAAGTTGCATTCGAGAAATTGTTGAATTTAATCAACCTTGACAAATAACTGATAGGTGGGATATTTGGAGGAGTTCTTGAATGATATCTAGTTAACATTGGGTTTGATTTGGAATTCTCTTTCCTAACAGTGGTGATGGATTCCGGAACAGACTTATTATTTAAATTCATTAAGCTGTTTAACATCCGTGAAACCAAAGTCAATAAATCATTCGAATCACAATTTATGAAGTCACTTGGTAATGACTTTACTAGCCTTTCTATAGACGGCTTAGACTTGTCTATCTTTAGATCTGTGGTTTTCACATAGTAATCAAGTTTATTCTTCACGTGCTGATTATTCTTATGGTTCTTATAATTCAACACTGGGCTCGATGTCTGGGAAGTAATTGATGATTGCGAACTTGTAGATTTGGAGCTGACAAACCTATTCAACTGTTTGGATTTCCTTCTTCTAAAAATCTTCAAATTCTTATCATGATTAAATAGATTCAAATTGTTAAGAATATATTTCGAGTAGTGGTCATTATTTGAGTTTTGGCTTAATTGAATGGGAGAATTGCTTTTGATATATCTTCTCAAAAATGGATCCAAGTTCTCATATGGTGATTTCTGTGTGTTTACGTTGGTCTCCTCGTTGGGATTGCTAAATCGCCCAGGCCCCTGGGAGACAGAATGCAAGTTACCAGAATGGCTGTGACGATTATGTTGACGATTTCCAGTGTTACCAAGTCTATTTTGCGACTGTTTGAGCTTATGAAGATCTTTATAGTCTCTTAATTGCTGGTAACTATCAGGAGATCTGGAAAACGGAGCATTATTCGAGGAGGATTCCCACATTTGGTTATTATTAACTCCCATATCTGATGGCAAATGGCCAATACTAGGACTTTGCAAAGCTAGCAGGCCTTGTAACAAATCTTGAGACTGTGGTCGAGATTGCGAATGAGCGGGTATTGGATTACCAGTATTACTGATACTATTGCTACCGGAGGTGCTACTAAACTCAGGTGATAGTTTGGGAGTGGTATGTGTTGATGTAGATGTGGTAGACATTATCTATACCTGGCCATGTATTAGTGATAAAACAACAACGGGAACAAATGGCTTCTATGATCCCCACGTTGCACAACCAAAAAAAGATGATGTATATCTTTTGGGTATAAAACCTGTCTATCACGACTTCAGAACGATTCAACTCCACCAAACACAACTAACGTATCTACAAAAATCCCTAATTGTATATGACAATACTGAAAACACTAGGGTCCTAAAAAGAGGTAATTTAAAATCCCGAGAATTAGCTCTGCTTATATTGGCAGCAATATGTATAAAACGTGGTTCTCATGGTTTTTTTTTTGTGCTGCGATTTTTAAGATTCGGTACAGACACGTCGGACTACGGGCTCAATGCTACCGGTTTATGCGATATATATAGAAGTACATAAAATTAATCACTATTTGCATTACTGTGTTTATCACTTGAATTAACAGCAAAATCTTGCTTTTCGTCAGGGATTCCATCATTATGGACAATATCTTGGTGACTGTAAGACAAAGTATTTTCATCCAAATTAGATTTAGGACCAACGTAGAACTTATGAGCGTAAACGACATAATAGATATATGCCAATAACATTGGACCAAAATACACTACTACGGTCCAATTCATGTCCTCTAAGGTTAAATTATTACCTCTGGTGTATGGGAAGCATAAAATAGGAATCATAACCGTCACAAAGGCAATACTTATAAATCCTAATGGTCTTGAAAATTTACCTAAATGGAATGGTCCTCTTTTAAATGTGTGATAACTGTAAGTAACTTTAAACACGATTGGGGAGATAAACGATACAAATCCAGCAATGCCTCCGACGGAAAATATAGCCCAAATGGCGGTATCATTAGCAAACATTAATAATAATAATAATTGGCCCAAAAACCAGTTAATCCATACAGCATTAACTGGAGTTTTGGTAAATCTATTAACCTTCGAACCAATTGGAGAAAAAAGTGGGAATAATCCATCTCTGGAATAAGCATATGTAACTCTAGAAGCAGCTAACATACAAGATTCCCCCATAAAGTAGGATGCTACAATTGTCATGGCCACTGCTGCATTAACAGCATTTTTCTCCAAAACCTGGACCAAGTAAGATACAAATGGCTGACCTAAACCTTGAGGATCAGATGCGATTAAATCTATGTCGACCAAAGTATAAGCCATGGCTAACATAAACATAAACCCAATTGTTCCTCCTCCAACAGCCGTCATTACGATGGCTTTTGGAACGGCGTCAGCAGCGTTAGAACATTCTTCTGATAAATGAAATGGAGAATCGTATCCACTCATAGCCCAGATAACCCCTAAAAAGGACATTAACATGGAAATCCCCGTAGGCCAGTCGGTTTGATTGTATAATCCCCAAGCCTTACCATTGCTATTAAATTTGGGAATATCACCAAAATCCGGGTCTCCAGCAAAAATTTCCTGACGTTTATTAGCGGCCAAAATTAACACAAACACAATGGTTAAAAATAATAAATTGGAAATGGTCCCTAAAGAATTAACTCTGGCTAACCATTTAGTAGGTAAAGAAGCAATCATAGCATGACTAACTTGAATCCCCAAAGTTAAGGCATAGCTTTGTCCGACTGTAGGATGAAAGTTAGGATGATTGAAAGTTCCTAAGGCAAACATTAAACTTGCTCCTGAATAATTAACTGATGGAGATGCAGTAATTTGACATAACCAATTAGACCAACAAGTTAACCAAGTCATCACAGGGGCGATAGAAGGAGGAGCTAATTGAGAAGTGGCATAAGGCGTACCAGCACTAGTTGGGAAAGCACTAGCGACTTCGGCCATGGACAACGCCACAGAAGTAATAAACAAAATAGCTAAAAGCCACGGAACCGGACTAGCACCTACCACTAATTGTTGATAATCAAGACATGCCGCTATAGAAGGCAATAATCCTAACACACTAAAAGATACGGCAAACACCGTCCACATGTTAAATTCTCTTTTGAATTCTTGTTTATAACCTAATGCCAAAATCATGGCTTCATCCTTGTCCACTTCATGATCCACAGTAATAGTGACACCCTGATTGGACAACACAGATTTAATATTTAAGTCATCTACATTAATATTGGATTTAACTCCATGAAGTTCGGGGTCCTGCGAACTCATCACCATCTTGTAAATTCAAACGAAGTTATTCGAAAAAGAATGATATGGTATCTATCATATAATGTTCAACCGAAACTGAGTCCGGGAGATGTTGATATATTTATACGTAGTATCAGGAATTTTATTTTATTGTTCCAAGCAATTTTGTTACTGGAGAGCCTTATCTTTTTGATAAGCGATCCAAAGTGAAAGGAAAAAAAAAAAAAAAGAAAATACTAAATTCCTGTGATAAGAATGCCAGATTCGAAGTTGCATATTAGCGGAAACGCACGTCTATATACATGGAGAATAAGAGTAAGAAGGAGCTGAGTGTTGAGGGGAACAACAGCGTCGCATATCTGTTTTGGGGTTGAAACATTGGAGTAAAAAGTAAAAGGTGCCCTCAAGTACGAGTATGAACGATTGTTCTTATGGCAGCAACATTTAACGACCAGTTCCTTATTTAACATGTTTTGCCATATTAGCTTTTATAGCTCCTGATTGTACAGCCTTTCTAGGGGTCTCTGAAAACTTTGTAGGTGGAGGCGATCTGGTAGTTCTACGTAATTTACATTAGAGTTTTGTGGATCTCTCGGGCATCTAGACTGTCATAATTCCCAGTCAATTGGCTATTTTCATCTTCCAATAAAATCGCCGCAGGTTATCGGTTTCTTGACATCTGTTCCACCTACTCTTTTGAGTAGCAGCTGCAAAAATCATACATTGAAACATAATTTTGAATAGCCCTTATGTATTACAATAATGAAAGGGCAAAATCACCATGCAGTTAGATGTGATGAGGTTGATCTCTTTAGTACCCCAGACTAAGGTAATACACTGATGGTGTAATTTTCTGCTTCTAAAAGGGTTTGTAGACTTGGTTCCAACGGAACAAGGCTTAATGAATGGTGGTACAAACACTACTATATATCTGTTGGACCTTCCTAAATAGGAAGGCGATATAGATAAGTTTTGGAGATTGCGTACCATAGATGGCAAAGGAGATATGGAGAGACTTAGCGGATGAACCGAAATGGAAATTGAATGCATACTATACTATACTATACTATACACTGGTTTGAACACCACAATATTAATTTATGTTGTTTTATCACTAAAAGACGCTATTGAATTAATATTAAGAGCCAAATATAAAAACTGTCGCGTCAAAGATGGCCCAACAGTCTGTCACATTACCGCGACAATAATGAAGTGCATTTTTCAGGCAACGTTTATTCACATAACTTGACCTAAGTGAAACATGAAACTATCATGGACACCATTGATAACATTATTGCTTATCAACATAGGGTCCTATCTATTTTTCCTTAAAGGATTTTTTCCGTCTAAAAAAATCTTACCGGGGTTCAATGATCTGTTGATCGCATCTGATGAAGCTCCACAATTCGATAAAGTTGTGTTTATGGTTATAGATGCTCTTCGAGCCGACTTTTTATTTAGTGAAAATTCCCAATTTCACTTCGTTCATCGTTTAATCAATGAAAACCATGCTGTTCCATTCACAGGACATTCAAATCCACCCACAGTCACACTTCCGAGATTGAAAGGTATCACCTTAGGGACGACTCCCAACTTTTTGGATGCAATTCTAAATATAGCTGATGACAAAGACAGCAGTCAGGGTTTACTAAATCAAGACAACTGGCTATATCAGTTTAAGCATAAGGATCCTAAAAGCCCCAAAAGTTTAAACTTTTATGGTGATGATACCTGGCTAAAATTATTTCCAAATTTTTTTAATAAAACTGATGGAACCAATTCTTTCTTTGTAAATGACTTCTACGATGTCGATAACAATGTCACCAGACACTTGGTGGAAGAATTGAATGAAGATAGTACTTGGGATGGCTTATTTTTGCATTATTTGGGTTTAGATCATATTGGCCATAAGACTGGTCCTAATTCATCGTTCATGAAATCGAAGCAAGTTGAGATGGACTCGATAATAGAGTCAATATACAAGTTTTTAAATGAAGAGTCTTCTAAACACAAAGACACTTTGTTTGTGGTTATGGGTGACCATGGAATGAATGAAATCGGAAATCACGGTGGATCATCACTGGGTGAAACCAATGCTGGATTGTTATTCATTTCTTCAAAATTCTCAAATTTGAACTTATCATTGAAAGCTCCTTTGCCCACATCCAATAATTACGAATATTACTATAAGATCAACCAAATTGATTTAATCCCGACGCTATCGTTATTGTTGAGTATCCCTGTCCCAAAAAATAACTTAGGAGTCATCATTAAACAATTTTTAGCGTTATTCAATCCTGTCCAACATCATAAGATTGTCTGGGAAAATTGTCTACAATTTTTTCAGCTTTTCAAATTAAATAATCCTAATAACTCCAAATTTGATGACTTATTTAACGGGTTGTCCACAGTACATGAAGATTATGAATTTTTGTCTCAAGTGCAAGATTATTTGGTTGAAACTTCTTCGAACTATAACTATTCCAATATCTATCCCGCTATTGCCTTATCGATAATTTGTACTATATCGCTTCTTACTTACTTCAATTTTTACTATTATCATGTTAGCAAATTTGATACGTCCTTGTTATTGGAGGTGGCGATTTATCAGTTCATTATGATTATTTATTCTCTTCATTTCCATGGATCATCATTAATTGAAGAGGAGCATCATATCTGGTGGCTCTTCACCATCATTTTTATGGTTTATTTAACCTACAGTTTAAAGTTTAAAAATTTGTTTCAAATCTTTATAATTATATTCAGTTTAAGAATTGTGAAGGGCTGGTCTAACACGGGCCAAAAATTCAATGACTATTATACCTTATCTAATTTTTTCCTTGATAATCCGACTTTATTATGGCTATCAATTATTTTCACTTATGTGGGCATGGGAATGATGCTCTACATCCAGGGCTCCATAAGACATGACTTCAATCTCCTGATTAATTCTAAGCATTACGATAAGTCCTACCTTTATAACGACTTCAATCATGTACTAGCATTTATATCCATTTCAATGTTGGTAGCAGTTTCCTTTACTTTTAAATTATTACAAGGATATCTAGATGGCTACCCAATTCCAAAATGGTTGAGCGGATTTGTGGACTGGAATTTCGAGGTCTTCAATATAGCTAACCCTGAAAATAAATCCTCCGTGTCATTATTGTTAATTGACTTATCCAATATTGGCTTGAAAGGGATCTTAGGTTTAATCTGCTTCAGGATCGTATTCAAATTTTTTAGAAACTTCCGCATAGGGTTTTTGACAGACTTGGTGAATCTCTTCACATTATTTTTGATAAACCAGACCAAAATCGAGTTGATTCCTATGTTTTTGATTTTCCAAGTTATTAAATTCTGCTTAAGTAGAACTTTAATCAGTCATGAGATATATTTCAAACAGATTGATAGATTAGTCTTGCTTGTTTCTAGCATCGGCTTATTATTTTCCAATTTGTCGTTTTTTTCTATGGGGGGAACAAACCTGTTGGCAACTGTTGACTTATCAAACAGCTATAATGGTGTTGGGTCTTATGAAATAGAAAAGGTTAGTTTGTTGACTTTTGTATCGAACTTCAGTGGCCCGATATTTTGGTCATTAGCCTGCCTCCAATTACTATTTGAGACCAACATCACAGGTTTTAATATAAAGAACTTCAATAACGATTTAGTATATGTGCCCAACTTAAGGTTCAAAATATTAAATTTGAAGTTATTGTTTAGTTTGGTCTTCTATTCCATCAGTGGACTCAACCTCATACTATCGTGTTTTAACTTGAGATTTCACCTATTCATTTGGACAGTCTTCTCTCCCAAGTTATTATATTTTGGTGTTTGGCTAATACTAATCAATGTTCTTATTGATTGGGTTCTTTCTGGGATGTTGTTGATAGTTTCATAGAGGAAGCAAAAGTAACTTATTTTATTGATTAAATGGAATTTAAAATTACGTACCTATTGTAATAATTGATCTCTATAATGCGGTTGAAAGTTGATATGTTTGGCGGCTCTTCTATCATTAATATCTGCCCTCTTCAATTCTCTGCCCCAAGCCCTCTTTTGTACATTATACTGTTTCTTGTCTCTAACATTCAATAGATGTCTGTCTTCTGCAGCTATCAAAGTACCTTGACCTTCACTTAGTTCCCTTTCGGGTGGTAAATTTTGTCTATAATATCTTTGCATACTTCTGTGCCCCAACACTTTACCACTGGGCAATATTAACTCGTGACCATCTATTATAGCTCCGCTCTGTTCACCAAGTTCTTCGTCTTGTTCACTATCCACTTCATTGTCGGAAACATCTTCCCAATCTTCGTCATTTATCTCATTGCTGTCATCCTCTTTGACATAATCATCATAACTAGAAGTAAAGTCATAAAATTCTGAAATTTCAAGTTTTTCATCTTCTGTTTCGTAAGGTATCTTCATATGTCTTTTTACATTCATGTGGTCTCTGACAGCTTCAATGTTTTTTCCTTGATACGAGCAACATAAGCATATATTCCCCAACCCTATTTTTTCCCCTAAATATTTTATAAGACCCTCTTTATCAACTAAATATTTTGTTTCGGGAACATATAACCCATGCTTAGTGAACATGTGACGAATATTGTCATCAATATTATTGAAGTTAGAATTTTGTTTTGGGCCACAGAATAAACAGGAAGTCACGGGAATATCTACCTTGTTTATGAGTTTTTCTTGCATTATTCTTTCTTGTTGCTCTTCCATAGTCAACTCCTCGGCTTTTCTGGAGATTTCGTCAACTGCTGTGTTCCGATCAATATCATTAGTAATGTCTTCTGTGTCATTGTTGCCTAAAATTTTATCATCTTCACGTTTGCTTATAGCTCTTCTGGCAGTTTCCAAAATCTGTCTTTTCTGTTCTACTATAGCCTCTTTTTTCCTTCTTCTCTCCTCTTTTTTGTTCGCTTTTGAATCTCCACTATTGCTGGGGCTCTCTTTAATCAGGGCCACTTTTGAGTTAAAAGATTCCTCATCGATCGGAGGTAACTGGGCCACTCTTCTTTTCAAATTATATCTATGCCATTCTCCCTTCATATGCTCTCTTTGATTCTGGGCATCTTCAAACGCCAAATTACACGAGTTACAAGTGAATGTCATCCTTTTTGGTATAGGATGCTGCAATTTTTTTTTTTTTTTTTCCGTGATGAGGTGTCGCAGACATCAAAACTATTTCACTCTGTTCAAGCATAAGAAAGGATGTCTACCAAGGAGAAGTTCCAAGAGGGTATTATGCCTGACGTTGTGAAGGTTATTAGGGCAGCCAGCGGATTAAAGGCTCAAGATATAGAGTTTCATAAAACCGTCGAGCCTCAATTAGCTGCTGAAGCAGATAGCTCATGCAAGCGATTGATTAAAATAGCAAATGAAATAAGCGAATCCATATCAAACGATTATGAAGAGCTAGTAATAGAGAACGACCTCAAATTAAAAGGATCTAACTGGAAGAAGATTTCCAATACCCTTGATACTATTTTTGAAAAAACGGACGTGCTACTCGATGAAGTGTTTAGCAGTAAATCTAAGAATGATACGAGAGCTCTTACATATTTGGAGTCTTCAAACAATACGATTAAAGATGATAGCAGAGAAATTTCCAAGAAGATGGAAAAACCTCAGCTAAGTTTCAAAGTTCCAGTTGATAATACAGAGTTGGGCCCATTCAAACCAAAGTTAACATCGAAACCGAATAGTTTGATACCCTTAGAAGAATCAGTAAAATTGGTTCAGCCAGGTAAACCCACTGATATTGATACAGATGTAATTGATCCTCCTTATTTTCCCCATCCTTATGAATATGAAATCAGCCAACAGCCTTATCCAGAGTCTATGATACTCGAGGGTTCTGTTATACCCTCCAAGCCGTTTGAGAATACCGAGGCTGAATGGATTGATAGACCAGAGCAGGTTGATCAATTAATAAAAGATTTAGCTCTGCTGTCTGAAATTGCCATTGATTTAGAACATCATGACTATAGGAGCTATTATGGTTTAGTTTGTTTGATGCAAATATCAAACAGAGATAAAGATTGGATCGTGGACACGTTGGCGTTGAGAGATGACTTACAAAAATTAAATGTTATCTTCACCAACCCAAATATCATCAAAGTATTCCACGGTGCTTTCATGGATATAATTTGGTTACAAAGGGATCTCGGACTTTACATTGTATCATTGTTTGATACATATCATGCATCAAAAAAGTTGGGCTTCCCTAAATTTTCTTTAGCTTACTTGTTAGAAACATTTGCATTTTTCAAAACCTCGAAAAAATACCAGTTAGCGGACTGGAGAATTAGACCATTGCTGCAATCAATGCTAGCTTATGCCAGATCTGATACACACTTCCTACTTAATATATTTGATCAATTAAGAAATAAATTGATAAGCGCTGGTAATAACAAATTACAAGAAGTTTTGTTTGAGTCAAGACAGGTTGCCAAAAGAAGGTTTGAATTTACTAATTTTAGGCCCTTAACCGCATCAGGTTCCAATTTGGTAACCTGCCCTGTAATGGCTCCAAATCCCAACGAGCCTTATTTATCTATCGTTACACAATTCAATATCCCTTTTCATATTAGACCAGTTGTTGCTGTGTTATACAATTGGAGAGATAAAATTGCTAGAGAGCTAGATGAGTCTGTCAGATATGTGATGCCAAACCAGGCGTTAGCATTATTAGCTACTTTGACTAAACCTGTGACTAACAAGAAAATTCTAACTATTCCCACGTTAATCCTGGAACCAATCCGCGTCCATTGTCAAGAGTTGACTGAAATATTAAACAAAACCTTGAATCAACTAGAAGAGAGCGATTGGGAATTAACTCATAAAGTGGACTATGATACGAAAATTGTCCATGAAAAGACTAGTGATTTAACTCCGGATGTTGTAAGCTTGGAGAACCAAATACTTGGTCAAATATATAAGGAAAATGTCGACTTACTAGATAATCATACGAGCAAAGAGTTGGACAAAGATTCGATCATTTTTGACAATTACCATACACATTACTTGGGAATTAGCTTTCATAAAAGCATGTGTACACAGATTCTGCTTGATGAATTCAAAAATAGACATAATGAAAGAGTGAAAGAGCTCGAAAAATTCAATGAAAGAGTCGCTGTCCCCGTTTTATCCAAAGACTCTGAAGCTATAGAAAGTAATCTTCCACATAATAATAATAATGACGAATCCTCATCAATTCCTGAGGACATTGGTTTACAGAAAAAAAGTGAAACTAAAGACGATATTATTACGCTCCGTAGACCAAAAAAGCAACATAAGAGTAACAAAAGGGCGTTTAATGAGACGGAAAGGGTAGCCTTCGAGTATAATAATGTCGAAAGTATTATGAATTCAAAACCGACTGACCACAGAAGTAAAAAGAAAAAAACGTTCAATCCCTATTCTGAAGCAAATGCAGGTCCAAGGCCAGCGAAGCAGAAGAAAAATATACATGGTGGAAAATCTGGTACGTTCAAGTAGCCCCTCCTTTTATAGTTAATGACTAGTATAGAATACAATATATATCTAAAACTTTATGCGGCTTTGGCTTTCTACATGGTTTTAGGGACACAAATTGAAGATGGTAGATGTAAACCTTGGATAACAGACTTCGACGCGTTTCAAACATGTTCAAGTACAATCCTATGTAGTCCGCGGTGCAGCTGATTTTTGCCAATTTCTGTAAACGAACGTCTCTGTTTATAGTCAAATTGGCCCTTTTGGAAGTCGCCATTTAAGACAAGGAGAAACTAGTCCTTTTTCTTACTTCCTTATAATTAGACTTTATTAAACATATGCAAAGTTGTCCCTCCCATATATTGACACTCCCATTGACTATTGGCTGCGAAAAGTATATTTCGCAACTTGAATGTTTGTCCAAGATAACTTTCTCTTGTAAAGAAACTTTAGGGCCACCATTTCTCTATAAATTGAAAATTACGAACAAAGAAGGATACACAACATAATTTGTCAACACTGTGGTAAGAGGTGATGTATGTGAATGAGGAGGACGGTACATGAACCACATAAAAAATGTGTGCATAGGAGTGTCTAAGTAAACGCATATTAGTAGATATATGATTGAGTCTGAAGGAGGAAAGGTGTTACATGGTGATTAAAAATTTCTAGCTGCTGTTCCAGGTTCATGAGAGAAATAGATAACCATAAAGTACGTGTGATTGCACTTGAACTGATACTTACATTCACAAAAACACACTGGTACTCAATGATGAGAAATATTCACCTACCTTTTTTGTTATTTTTGCTTCAGAATTCAAGACTCCAACTATGCCCCGATCCATCCAAATTCTGAAAACTTCATATAGTTGCGACTTTAATTGTCAAAAGATAAATAAACTAGGTCTCAAAAATATCAATAGTTCAATGATGAGGGGCAACCTGCATTTGCAACATTTAGACTTTGAAACAATCTTCACCAATTTACCACATCCTTTCCTTTTTTTCTACGTTGCTTGTAGCGTTTTATAGTATTTATTCAACAAGTGCAAGATATCTGTGACTATTCTTTATTGAAATAAAAACGGTTGATGTGGAAGTATTGTTGAAGTATGTGTTGAAGTAACAATGCAATATTTATCTTATATAAGGACCCACGGACCGGCATTACAACACATATGTGATCCAAGGATAAATTATGTAATGTCATGAATATTGCCACAATTGTTAAATAAAAAAAAACTAAGAAAACCAACTTAAATAGAAGCTTACTGTTTAATAAAAATACGTTCATTGAATCTATTTCAACTGAAAAAGATGAATATGATAGCTTTATCTCTACAACCCAACATGCTTACCTATTACTTTCGTAAAACGTCTTTCCATGCAAACGACATTTCGCCGACAGCAAGCGCTACATAACCAAGAAACTAGATAATTTCTTTACCATATGAGACACAATCAATGGGCATAAATATATCCAAACAGTGATCATATACTACCTGAGCCGTGGTAAAAATGATGTTGAAATAACAACGGTTTATGATGAAACATTGCTGAAGTATGCTGTAATAACAACTTAGTATTTTTCTTACACAGGGAATCCCGGACCGACATTAAAACACATGTGATCCAAGAATGAATTATATAAAGATATGTATACTGCCATAATTGTTTTACTAAGGTACGAATTTGAATAGAAGTTCACTGCTTAATAAAAATGTCCTTATATCGAATGTATTTCAACTAATCAATATAAGTACACTCCACCTTCTCAAAAGAATAAGTAAATCTTGATTAAAGAAAGAGATCGTAGTAAAAACTCTCTCACGCTTAAACAAAGAAACAAACACAGTAGCGTGCCTAAGAAAATAACAGACATCGCAGTAAATGCAATAGACATACCGCTAAACGTAAAAAGACACAACATTAAATGTTTTGCTAAGCAAGCATGAAAAAAAAAAAAAAAAAAAAAAAAAAATATTGCCACAAGAATTAAATATATAACTAGGATAACTAACTTAAATAGAAATTTACTATATAATAAAAGATGTCCTTCATCATTACAACTATTCCAACTGATAGCTGAATATTGTTGAAATAGCTGTTGGCTTAACAACAGCCGTTATTAAAGAATATGTTGTAATCACAACGTAGTATTATTTCCTTATTGGTAATACCCAGTAGGCATTACAACACATATGTGATCCAAGGATAAATTATATAAAGACATGAATATTGCCACAATAATTAAATAGATAACGAAAATAATTAACTTAAATAGAGAGTTTACTATTTAATAAATATGTCCTTCATTGATTCTATTCCAACTAACAAAGCTGATTATGAGAGCTTTGTATCAACATCTCAAGACTAAAAGGCTCCACCATACTTAACATTGATAAAGCTGATTATGAGAGATTTATATCAACAACTCAAGAGTAATAACAGCCACTTATACTATATAGGGAATAAATTATATATAGAGATGGCAATGTGTGGGGGTGATGATATTGCCACATTTGTTGAAAAACAGGACAAAAATAAATAACTTAAATAAAAGTTTGCTATATAATAAAACCTTGACTGAATCGATTACCACTAATCAATCTGATTAGGCTAGCTCGAGAGGAAACGCAAAAAACACAGTAAAAACCAAAGTGCAGCTGAAAAGAAATAAATACATGAATCAATACGTGCGAAAAGAAATAAACAGAAAAGCAATAACATCCTAATCTCAAGATACAAATAAGTTGGGAGCTACTGATACAAGGCAGTCTTAATCGGGTTCATCAGTTATAATGCAATATGTATGAGTCATGATAAAGTATGAGTCATAGATTATGTGACTTACTATGAGTCATATTGTGTGATCCAAGAATAGATATTCCCATAGTTAAGTGAAGAAGGTAAGGAACTTAAATAGGAGATTTCAGTTTAATAAATATGTCCTTCATTGATTCTATTCCAACTAACAAAGCTGATTATGACAGCTTTGTATCAACATCTCAAGAGATAAATGATATTCTTATTAAACGGTAGATTTCTATTTAAACTCATACCCTTGTAAACAATTATAGCAATATCCATGTATAAATATGTCTTTATATAATTTAATCTTTCGAACAATTTGTCAAGTTAAAGATATATCCCTTTTATTACAGACTATCTCATGCCTTTGCTATGGAACTGGCGATAACACTAGACGGTACTTGAATCAAGCAAATACTTCAAATCATTCAAAGGCCACGAATACCTTAAAGGTTTTTCGAAAGAAACTGTTTTACCCAGATAAAGTACCCAGATAAGGATTTGATGTCCCGGAGTAACGAATTTAACTTTTGGGACAATACTATTTCACATATTGCATCATTATAAGCTTGGCAATGCTTTGGCTACTCGCGGTCGAAGTAATACGGAATTAGTCGTTGACACTTTATCAAGTAAATCGTGTTGGTTGCGATAACAACGGTATAATCCAAATCCAAGTATAAATTATATGTGAATAGTACCACAATTGAAGAAGAGTTGTCATAATCAGAATAATTAGTTGTTATAGATCCTACGAAGGACATATTAATTAAACAGTAAGTTGCTATTCAAGTTAGTTGATCTCTGGATTAGTTGCGGTAATATTCATGTCTTTAAATAGTATTCTTGGTGCACACTGTATTCCTACTTCAACGTTTGAAACATCCTGAAATGTTGTTTTATCATAATCTACTTAATGAGTTGAAGAGTATGTTTGATATTTTGTTCTCTAAACTTCTTATTTAAATCTTTATAATTGCTGATTTTGAAGTAGTTGAATAGAAGCTTCTGTTTAAGTTCATTTTTTATTTATATATTTAACAATTGTTGCAATATCAATGTTTCTGTCATTGGATCACATATATGTTGTAATGACGATTCGGTATTCCCTATATTTGATAAATCTTACGTACATACTCTAGCAAGATGCATTATAACCAGTGTACGTTCAACAGCAACAGCTATTTCAACATAGTAGAGCCATACAACTATCCAGCATTATCATTTCCTTTCAGAATTATCGCCGTATTCATATCTTTTTATCATAATTTATCTTTGGTTTATCTTTGGTTGTGTGTTTGAATGCCTGTTCGGAATTTCCTATAGACGAGGAGTACAACTTTGTTATTGTTAAGGTGTTGATACAATTATTTCAACATCACTTAGTATAACGATTTTATCAAGATACCGATTAATTTTACAATTGACAAGACCATTTTTAATCCGGGCCCCATATGCTTTGGCCTCGACACTTATGCGTGGAACTTACCGGAACTGTTGATGCTTATTCGCATATTGTTTTTTGATTAAAGCTTTTTTCAATGGCTCTGGATGTCTTTCTTTCCGTGAAGTTTTCAAATTTTTGTTGCTAGTGGATCCAGGCTCTTAAGTATTCTGCGGTTGTGATTGTTTACAAGAGATAGGGTTTAGTTAATGGAGCTGTTTCCTGGGAGATGTTTTACTTCTTGATTTAATGTCATAGTGCTGTTACAATCAGATTTATTAGTTGGAATAAATTCAATGAAGGACATCTTTTGTTAAATAGTAACCTTCTATTTAGGTTAATTATCTTCGTTATCTATTTAATTATTGTTGCAATATCTATGTCTTTATATAATTTATCCTTGGATCACATATGTGTTTGTGATGCCAACTTGGTATTGCCAATAAGGAAATAATACTACGTTGTGATTACAACATATTCTTTAACAATAACTTTTGTTAAGTCAGCAGCTATTTCAACAGAATATATGCTTCCTGATCATTATCGTGGTGATTCTGCTAATGTTGCCCTGGTACAAGGATTTACTGCTTCCACTACAGCTCTTGCTGGTCCTAAAATTTGTTTGCCTATTCAGTTTACCTGCTGTATTGTTCACGGCTGTCAGTGTTTGTGATTTTTTGTTCTGGCCCTTCGGTTAAAATTGTTTCCAACATATCGTTGTTATTTGATTTTAAAGAGAGTCCTTCCTTTGATGTGTCTTGCCCTTCTGATTCTACGGCTGTCAAACGGTCCCCCACGATGTGTGCTCTCTGGTGCTTTCGTCAATAATTTCGTTTTCATCCAGTAATGTGATGGTGCGGTCTTAGCTGTTAGTAACTCTCGAGCTGGTCAACAGAGTTTATTTCATATGGTTCCTAAACGTCAATTAGCGTCGTGTCCTTATATTTTGATATAGAGCTGTCATAGTCAGTTTTATCAGTTGGAGTAGAATCCATGAAGGTCATTTATTAATCAGTAAACTTCTATGTAAGTTCGTTACTTTCGTTAACACTTGTGGCAATATCCATGTCTTTATAAAATTTATCCTTGGATCATATATGTGTTGTAATGAAGATTCGCTATTCCCGATATAGGATAAATTGAACACCTTAACATACGGCCGATCAACAGACAAGATTTATTATATAGTTAACTTTTATTTAGATTAGTTATTATAGTCTATCGAACTAAATACCAAGATCTTTCCATTCTGATTCCCACAGATCAAGAACTGGCCGTTATTAGCTACAACACTAGAGATGAAATCATCTGGTAAAAATCAGAATTTATATTTCTGTGGGAGTAAATGGGTTGATTCTCTTCATCGTATTTAAAACTGTTCACGTAACACATTTAATCCCGTCGCTCTAGTCTCCGCCTCAACATCCACCTCCACATCCACCTCCACCTCCACCTCCATCTCCACTTCCGCTTCCAGATCCAACTCCAACTCCGGTACCACAACCTCCACTTCCGCTTCCGTTTCCGCTTCCACCTTTCCCAAAGCAAGCACCTGCACCACAGTTTCCATGGTTGTATTCGCCAAACAACTGTGTCGTTCCAGCACCTATAGCAGCACCAGTGATGAAGAAAGCACCAGAGCCAACGCAACCTCCCGTCGGTGCCAGCCGACCTTTATAAGATCCATATGCACCAACACCAGTTTTAGTTGCACAACCACTGGCGGTATCTATCACAGTTCCGCATAATCCATTTTTGTATAACGGAGAATGTCTAGCATCCAATCGAAGTGGTTCCTTTGGATCATTAACATAATTATCACCAAAATAGATGTCATCATCCCATGGAGGGCGTGAATATCCCATTTTGGACTTTTTTTGATACTTGCGAATAATATACCCCGATACTGAATTAGCTCTTTCAGTATTAACCTTCACTGCATTATGAGCACTAATGTGTGCAATTGACATTTTCGCTGAATCATATACTAGCGGAGTCTTATTAGCACTTCGACTGAAGATGCTCTTCAGCTTTTTTCTGTTGAAAGCACAATACCAACACAAGCAGATGGAATAATCCTCGTTATACTTTTGTCTATATAATTTGCAAGTACTCTCAAACGAAAAATTTAAACGACCGGTTTCAATTTTATCATTGTGGTCAACCACAAAAGAAGCGGTATTTTTGCTGTAATTAAGGTATTGCGAATGTCCCAATTGGTGTGTGTGCCATATCAAGTCAATATCCAAAGTAGGCACTATTGGATGTTTTGAAGTTCTCATTAACAGGAAAAACCTGTGGTACCGTTCAATTGCCTCGTCTACTGTTAAAGCAACATAGGATGAGTATAACCAATTTAATTCTAGCATCTTTTCGATGAACCTCTCTTGTCTGATCACACAAGATACTAAGTCTTCTTGAATGGGGAGGGAGGAAGCTGAAGGTACTGTCAAATAAATAGGATTAGATTCAATATAGTCTCTCAATACCAAAAGAGAGAGTCTGTTCAATGAGGTAGCCGCTTTCTCTTCTATAATTGCAGCTAGATTGAACTTCTTTATGTTACGAGGAGAATCAAGCAGAGATAAGACAAATTTCTTGATGTCTTGATCTACTCTTAAAGCTTCATTATTGTTAGCAGGGCGCCTTGTTATTTCAGAAGAATAATACTTACTCACTGAGGGTATGAACGCCTCTTTCTGAGCGTCAGCAACTAATTTTCTTCTTCGTAATTGGTCAAAATTGATAGTGGCATTGAAACCACATTCACAATTGGTCAGGGATCTTAATTTGAAACTTCTGTCTGCAACCCCATTCTGTTCTGCAGTAGTTAATGGGTGGATGCCGAGGCAACAAAAGCAAATAGGACATGAAACAGGTAAATGAATTTGGAATGGATCGAATGGTTGATATACATCATAGGAAAATATTTCGGTGCTATTGATTTTTAATAGATACTCTTCGATAAAAAGAATAAAGCCATCCTGAGTGGCCAGGTCCGGTTGATAGATCAATGTTTCATTTGAAATTGCCTGATTAATTCGATATAACGGGTAGGGAAATTTGACAAAGTTTAGGAAGTTATTAACTGAGAAATTATCAAAAATCGATCTAGGATTTAACAAAAAGGCATGCCAGACCAATAAAATATCGAGGCTTGGTAATATTGTACCCATGAATTCGTTGAAGTCAGTTCTAAACTTTTCGTCATCTGGAAACATCATTTTCAAAGCACTAACAAATATAGAAAACTTCCTGACGGCCATAGTAAGATAACATTGCCATAACTTATCTTGGTGGGATCTTAGCTTGATGTTAACAATAATTGTTTTTTTCAATTTATGAAAAGCATATAACAATTTTAAATGAGCCACCGAATCGCTAACAGTAGGATTATGTGCCAATTTAGAAACAGACGCATATTGTGTTTCATCCCCTAAGAGTTTGATGAATTGTCTTGAAGCTCCATCTTTTTCTACCGTTGAATGTGGGGAATCCGTTCCATCTTTCTTGTTATCTAATTTTTCTAACTTCATTTTATTCACCTTACTGTTATTTAATAAGAAGAAAAGAAAGACAACAAAAAGGTGGATTGGACCCTTTTATGTACGAAAAAGGACCACAAAACAATAAAGCTTTTTATGACCGAATCACAGATTTACGAATCCACGACACTATAGCACGCTGATTTCGAGAGAAGGCACGATCATAGTTCACGCATTCGGTATTATGAGAGGCTGTTATAATTCTCGAGTAATGGAAGTGAAAGCAAGTTAGATAAGTATTACACGAAGGAACTTGCCAGTTATGACGTCATTGCAATTATACGAACTGCGGAATTTAACGTGCGCTTTGTACAACTGATCTCTAGCTAATGTGTGTTACACCACGAGTCATTAATGAATCATGTCTCTATTGTTGAGAAATCCGTTCCTAGCTGTAAATCAGTTGGCTCGGTCATTGAAATCGGTTATAGTCGGTTTCTAAACTCCATATGGGCCTATTCAGATAGGCTTATCTTTGCTGATTAGATGTTAATGTGGTCATTAATAAGAAGAACGAGAATTTCTCGTATATTTACTCTCCTCGGGATTGTAGCTGAAGCAAATAATAATGAGGTTGTATTCTCATTTGACCTCGCTGACATTATTTAAGCATCTCATCCAAATGTCACACTCTTCAGCTCTCAAATAAGGACTAATTGTGTCTCTGTCCTACAATACTGGCGGACCCGCTTGTCTACAGCGTTGCAATTTCTAGGATGCGATTTTTTTTTTCTATAGTAATAAACTCAAAATCAAAATATGTTTCGGCTTAGCCCGGCAAGAAGGCTGGGGCGGAGCTTGTTAAGAGGCACTAGGCCATACGCAGTGAGGACAGAACACGAATCACCCTTTGATTACTTGCCTAAGACCCGGAAAAAGCCATTTATAAATTGGAAAGCTACTGCGATTTTCATTGGGTTAGGAAGTTACTTGAGCTACAGTGAACTATTACTAGACAAATACGAAGAGCTTACTGAAACGCAAGAACATGATGGGTTACTTCCTATACAACTATCCTACAAGTTGAAGCAACTTCCCATATATCAATCTTTAATTTATCCGAAGGATGATCAAGTGTGGACTAAACTTGAAACTTGGGAAGACTTAGATCATAATATCTTAGATAAACAGGACTTCTCCAAGCACTCTAAGAATAATATCAGAAGAGATTCTGCGTCTGATGGGAGCTCAGAGGATTTGCCGCAATCCATGATTTCCAATACTTTGGCTAAGCCTGGGGGGTTTATAATAAAACCGGTGATATTTCATAATTCCCAAACTAATGAAGGAGTTACCATAGTCCATGCCGGTTATAAATTATGCGGATATCCGTTCATCGTGCATGGTGGTATTTTGGCTACTATATTAAATGAAACCTTCAAACGTAATGCGGCCCTTTGTAATGCTACTAGCTCTAGTTATAAGGGTGACTTCAAAGTAGAAAACCTAACTATTGCCTACAAATTCCCTACTTTTGCTAATCAATTTTTAATCTTGAAGACAAAGAAAGTGCCTTTGGAAAATGAAAGCAACAAATTGGTTCGGCTTGAAAGTACTATTGAGTCTGAGAAGGGTAAAGTGTTGGTGAAATCAAGCGCTATACTACACGACACTGGTTTGGTTACGAATTCAAGATCTAGATCACTTAAGAGTTATATAGGACTTTAAATAATAGGTGTTTTACCACATACTTGTAGCGTTACGTATTTTATACATTTATTAAGAAATGCGTCTGAGTATTCTGCTAAATGTAGTGTGAGGACTTTTTGAGATGAGAAGTAGCGTCTGTCCCCCAACTCTATCATACACTTTTTTTAAAAATTTGGAAAATATCTTCTAAATCGTATTAGCAAAATGCCTGAAGTCCTGGAAGAAAAAGGAGTTGAAGTTTTGTCTATCAATGACTCTTCACCCGAATCGGATGAACCAATAATACCGCATGAGAGACAGGTGGTAGATGATATCATTGCCATCTGGAAGCAAGATCCAGATACAGAGTCCATAGGGGCGGGAAAATTGCATTCTTTAGTGAAATCTAGGCACCCTAATTGGAGTTTGTCTGAAAAGAGACTCAAGACATTGTTAAAAAAATTTGGATTGTCTAATAATTCTGAACAACAGTTCAACTACGCTAGTGAAATCACTTCTACTGCCGATCCGACACTTCAATTGCCTGATAAAATTAAAGTTTTGATGACTAGTAAAAGAGGTAAAGGGTTATATGCTAAAACTAATATTAGTAAGGGTGAATTGATTTGGGAAGAGAAGCCTGTATTTTTCATTCCTCCTTTGGCCAATTTGAAGTTAATAAAGTCTGCGAAAGCTTGTACTTATTGTGGAAAGATGTTAACTAATAGTAGAAGTTCTTCTGGTACTTCTGTACTAAGAGGATTGGACTGCAATGCATGTCCTGAATTGTGGTGTTCGATTAATTGTAAAAAGCAAGATCTCCTTCACTCTACTTTGAAACATTTGGCTAAAAATGGGAACAAGAAGAAGATCAATGCAGAAAGTTACTTAGATTTGGAAGAATATTGTATTAAGGAACAATGGAATGCATTATTTGCTTGTACCTTAATGTATGCCAGTATTTTAGAAGATAAGACTGGCGAGAAGTTAGCTTATTATAAATCTATGGCTAAAGTATCACAAGATATTAGATATAAGGCTTTGAATCCTTCCGCTGGTTCATTTGACAATTTTTCTGGGGGTGCCTTATTTGTTCAAGAACAACAAGAAAACTTATGGAAAGAAGGGTTTGAAATTTTCTCAAAAGTATTCCCTCTTGCTACCCAAAGTGGTGATCTTAATTATGAGGAATTCTTAATGATGTTGGGAGCGTATAACATCAATAATTTGGATTCTTGTGTTTACAAAATTCATTCCCATTTGAATCATAGTTGTAACCCCAGTGTTACTGTGGAGACTTCTCCTACAGCTAGAACTGAAGGCGTCAAAGTATTTGCTGGGAGGGATATCAAAGCTAATGAAGAGTTGACGACGACGTATGTTAATCCTTCTCATACCGTTTTACAAAGACAAAGAGAGTTGAGAGCTAATTGGGGCTTTACTTGTTCGTGTTCCAAATGCAAACAAGATGCTAAAGTGCAGCAGAGAAGGCAATCAAACTCTAGTCATCCTAACAATACCGGGAGCAAAAGTGGTTCAGCTGCTGAACAAGAAAAAGAAAGCATAAATGATAAATCAAATATCAGAAAAATGTTGGCAGATACAAAAGAATCACTTGGGGGTGATGGAATCGAATTGGAAATTCCTTCTGAGCTGAATAATGGAGAAAGAAGAAAATCGGTACGATTTGATGAAAAGGTTATCGCTCATAGTGAATAGGTTAGTTCGTAGTAAATAAAATTCATTTTTCAAATCTCATATTGCAAGAATCGCAAATCTGCGATGTTCACTAAATTAGGCAACCTACCTGTTTCTCAAAAATAGCATAATATGAATAAATCAGTTACAAAAGAAGCCAAACGAAATTTAAGGAGACACGTTAAAAAAGAATTAGCTTTAATATCCCCAGAATCTATAATAAAACAATCTAACTCTGTACATCAACAATTGATTAAGAATACCCAATTTCAAAATGCAAAAAAGATAGCAGTGTATATGAACATGCCCACACTGGAAATTAACACCCAGAAGATAATTGAAACATGTTTCTTGATGGGGAAGCAACTATATCTCCCTAAGTGTATTTACGAAAGTCGAGATAATCGAAAAGCGAATCACTTGCAAATGCTTAAAGTTGATACCTTATCTCAGATCCAAAATTTAAAGCCTCAAGGAAGATTTAAGTTATTGGAACCAACTGAAGGGGAAGATATAGCGACTACTGGTGACCTAGACGTCATGATAATTCCAGGTGTTGCTTTTGATAGAGAAAACAGAAGATTAGGTCATGGTGCTGGATTTTATGACGAGTTCTTATCATTCTATACAAGCACGTTTAAACATAAACCATACCTAATTGGCCTCGGACTCAACGAGCAATTAATAAAACAATTACCTACTGAAAGTCATGATTGGGTGTTGGATTGCTTAATAATTGGAAATGACACTGACGACATGGATTTATAAACATTCTTGTAGATATTTACTATGTAAATAACTGATTACATACACGGATATACAAATATATAGGCTTAATCTTTGATCCCTTGATTGAACAACAAGAACCTTACTTTTCAACTCTTTCATAATACAACATATATACGCTAGTGGTTTCACACAAAACAGCGGCCTTTGTAACTTCAGTAACAACAGAGTCACTGATCCTCCAATACGGATTTTTTATTAAAGATGGTATTTTCTTCAATTTTATATCATTTTGAATTTGTTCCGTCTTAGCTAATTTGGCATTCACCTGTTCCGTCATATCTTGACCAAAATAATTAGTATCGATATCCTTTACTACCAACTCAGCAGGTGTATTTAAGCCTGAAGGAATAATCTCATGAATTTCAACACCTTCAGGGTCTGCTTGGAATACCGATGGTCTACGTCCCATCATATTACTGAATTTTCTTCTAAATGCACCTGGAGGTTCTGGAATGTTTTCCTCATTCAATGATGCCATGATGTCTGGCCGATCACCAGAGCTACTGGTATTATTTGAAGGAGCCTCATCATTGCTCGTATGCTCAGAAGAAGTTGATGATATGGCAGAAGCTCTCCTGAACTTAGTATTAGACATATTCAGGTCTTTATTATTAGATAAAGTAGCAGGGTCCGAGATAACCTCTTCAAAAATCTCAGGCGATAGTTTGATGATCATGCCATCTCTATCTTTAACATACATTGGTTTGCGCTTGTAACATTCGTAATGTCCTTGAGTATGTGACCCTTGATGGCGAATCATGGCTTTCAATCTATACTTATAAGTGTCATTTTCGTTGAACTTGAATTTTTTGAAATGGTTCAATAAGTCATCTGTCTGGTCGTTTGAAATTGGAGAGTTATTCAACGAATCAGGTGTTTTGGCATTAGTGGACGATGCAGCGGAACTCTTGGAAGAGGAGTTTTTATTCTTTAACGTTTGACTTGATATTAGCGAAGAGTCAGAATCAGAATCAGTATCAGTATCATCATTGGCGCTACCACTATTGTTCCTTTCGTCTTCATCATTTTCCACTTGCACTCCGTTAGAAACTTCAATATCCTCACATTGTACCGCCTCATCTTCCATATCATTAACATCAGTTGTCAAAACTTTAGATGCTAAAGCTCTGTTGCCTAACAAATTGTTTTCATTATCTTGAGCCGCAGCTTGGAACTTTTTAAGGTCTTTATGATATTCTTTACCAATCGATAAATTCAAATGATCTCTGAAAGAAACCCTGCACGCATTCCTTACAACATTGATACCATTGAAAGAAGAACGTGATAAGTGTAACCCAAATATTTTTGGGGGCTTCAATATTTGGTTCTTTCTCAATACTGTCGATGTGATTTTAGATATATCAATATTATTTTTGCTGTAAGACTTGATATAAGATTCAAGACTTTCAGACAAATCGTCGTTAATGCAAAAGCTTGGGTCATTGTTTGCAAGATACAACTGTTCTAAGATAGTAGATTCGTCACTCGATAACGATCTTTCGTAATCAGGATTTTGTTTTTTCAAATAGTTCTCATTGTTGACGATATATCTGATTCGACAACCTAGACATTGATAATCATCAATAGATTCTGATTCATTTTCACCCAATAGTGTTTCGATATCGGTAGAAGCAGTTTCTGGGGTATGCAAGGTTAACATTAAAAATTGCAGGAATTGTGGTTTGGAAACGCCCTTACAGTTTAAGCATTTCATCTGAGTTAAAATTAAGCCGTTTAAAGGGAATTCGGGGAATTCAATTAATTTTAAACTATTGACTAGCTGCTGATTTCTTTGTGTAGATTCCTGACCTGTCAACTTTTTCATCAATAATTTGTATTTTTTATGGATTTTTAAGTTTTCATTTTCCAAAGTTTCATTTATTAATTGAGTTAGTTCATGAGCATCATGTTGGCTTCTTGAGATCTTTGCATTAAAAATCTTTTCTAGGTCATGCAAAAAGGTCCACACTGAAACTGTTCTTGAAGTCATTTGTGTACTTTGTAACTTTTTGATAATCTTGGCCAAGGATATATGTAGAGGAATAGTGAAGCTCAATTCAATCTTTTTGAATTTTGGATTGGCGTGTTTGGTTTCAGAATTATTTTCATCAATTGTATCAGTATCAGTTGTATCAGGGGTGCTTTTATGATTTAGGGTATCAACGTCAAATTCGTTAGTGTCTAAGAAATTCTTAAAATCATTAAATGACAAAACAAACTTATTAAGATATTCTGTTAAACCGGGCAATGACAGATAAGCTTGAATTGAACTATTTGCAAAACAATCGTTCCTCATATTAATTAGCCCAGTAGTATATTTATCCGGCCGTTTAGTGAACATTTTGTCAGGAGTTTCCGAGGACCTTTGAAAATTTAGGAAGGGAGGTAAACTAGGAGATATAATATAATAAACTAGGGAGCTAATACCCAAGAATAATCCAAAACGCTTGTATCTAGTAAAGAGCTGATAAATAAATGGTTTATCAAATATATTATTAGATGGATGCACCGAGTAAGCAGAAAAATCCAAAGGGCGATTCGTAATTAGGTTTTGGACTTGATCAAGTATGCTTCCCATAAAAGTTGAATATACAAGGGTCAACCTAGTCAATGCAACACACCAAAAAATGCTAAAAATTATCTGGCAGGATATACCAAGGAATAACCGTTGGGCTGCCGTTCTTTACTGTGCGCGCTGACCAAAACAAAAGAGTGCCGTAGTAAAATTACTACCGAACACTGTATTTGTAGAACGGCGAGATTGTTAGAAAAATCGAATCCCGCACCCGATAACAAAGATAATGGAATCTGTTGAATATATCTGTGGAGTTAGGAATATCAATGTACTTCATTTTCTCTCCTCCACCTCTTTCCTCGTCAACTCTTCGTAATAATTATTTACCCTCCTCGCTGAAAATTTACCTAAGCTTGTCTTTGAGCTTTAGTGGATTCGACTGCTTTATTCTACCGGTCTTTCCCTCTTAAAAGATAAAGACGTGCGCCATCCAATTCGAGAATTTTGAAGGGAGACAAATTTGGTGACTCGGAAACACAAGAACCATACACGTCGTAACCCACAAAAAGAAGTTGGGAGTTAGGTAAAGATGAAATTTTCACATTCTTTACAATTCAACGCTGTACCAGAATGGTCGTCTAAGTATATTGCTTATTCAACTTTGAAGAAATTAATTTATTCTTTACAGAGGGACTCCATTGGATATCAATCTCTTGATGAAGAGTCAAGCAATTTGATAGATAACGAACATGTAAGAAATAACGATCCTGTGGTGGTATTTACGGCTGCATTAGACGCTGAGTTGAAAAAAGTCGACCTTTTTTATACGAAACAAGAGAAGTATATCTTGAATAACTTGGACATTTTGGTCAGTGATATTGAAGAATTTGAAGCTGATTTAGAGTCTGGGAGAAAGAACAGTACTGATCTAAATGGGTTTGCGTTGAATCATACGAATAGCAACTCCAGTAATCGAGTCAAAAGTAGAAGAAGCTATAATAAAATGAGCGGATCTGCTACAGAACCTGACGATGATGATGACGATGAAGAAGAAGACGATGAAGAGTATCATGGTGAAGAAGAAGGAGAAGGTTCTAGCACTAAGAAGAACACCAAACAACAACAGCTTATAGACAGTTACTTAAAATCTCCCAAATCACCTGGTGTTTGGGAAGACAATGCTCCTGAGATGCCCCCTCAATTGATGTTGTTAAGTGAAACTAGAATCTTATTGAGAAAGCGGGTTATTGGTTTATTTACTACATTATCCGAATTGAAATCTTACATTGAACTAAATCAAACAGGGTTTAAGAAAGCTTTGAAAAAATTTGATAAATCCTTAAACACACATATTAAAGACGAGTATTTAGATAATTTGGGTAATAAGAGCTACATTTTTAAAGAAATGACCCTTACCAACTTGGAAGATAAGATACAGTCAATAATCAAATTATATTCTATAATTTGTAATCATAATGATATCGAATCTGCAAAATCAGAGTTATCGATTCACTTAAGAGAGCATGTTATTTGGGAGAGAAACACTGTCTGGAGAGACATGATAGGATTAGAACGGAAAAATTACGCAGCCAATTCTGATGGATTAACCGAAAAAGGTGCTGGGGCAGGTAAGAATTCAGGTAATAATTTGATAGATAGTTTCAACGTATCATGGAAGAATCCGATGATAATCAAATTATTGTTAATTCTAATAATTTCTATAGTCTTGTTGAATCTTCATTTTTTCCAAGATTATCAGCAACAAAAGTGTTTTGCATTGTTAATATGCGTGTCCCTTTTATGGGCTACTGAAGCTATACCACTTTTTGTCACGTCGCTATTAATACCACTTTTAATCATTGTCTTGGAAGTTTTAAAAAATGATGATGGGTCAAGCATGGATGCAAACCAGTCGTCAAGATTCATCTTATCATCAATGTGGAATTCAGTTATTTTATTGTTGTTGGGAGGGTTCACTTTAGCCGCCGCATTGTCAAAATACCATATTGCCAAAATCATTTCTACCGAAATTTTATCAAGGGCTGGTACCAACCCCTCTGTTGTGTTGCTCACTATTATGGGAATTGCCTTATTTGCATCAATGTGGGTATCTAATGTGGCAGCTCCGGTTTTATGTTTTTCTTTAATTCAGCCCTTGTTGAGAACCCTCCCAAAGGATTCAACTTTCAAACAAGCATTAATTTTGGGTATTGCATTAGCATCTAATGTTGGTGGAATGGCCTCTCCCATTGCGTCACCACAAAACATGATTGCTATAGAATCCATGGATCCACAGCCATCATGGGGTCAGTGGTTTGTCATAAGTATCCCGGTTTGTATTTTGTCGTTGGTATTAATTTGGATCTTCCTTTTAATTACTTTCAATTGTAACAGCAGAAATACTAAATTGGTTGGTATTAGAACAATTGATGACAAGTTCACATTCATTCAATGGTTCATTATTATTGTTTCGGTTGTAACCATACTCTTGTGGTGTGTGGCATCTAAGTTGGAATGGATTTTCGGGGAGATGGGTATTATTTCATTAATTCCAATCATATTATTCTTTGGTACTGGTTTATTAACTACCGAGGATTTTAACAATTATCCTTGGAATATTGTCGTATTAGCTATGGGAGGAACAGCTTTAGGTAAAGCTGTATCATCGTCTGGATTATTATCAACCATCGCGGTACAAATTCAACATCAAGTCGAAGATTTTTCTCTTTTCGGCATTGCGTTGACGTTCGGTTTATTGATTTTAATCATGGCCACTTTTGTGAGTCACACAGTTGCAGCTTTGATTACCGTTCCTTTGGTGGCTGAAATTGGAGTTAATTTACCAGAGCCACATCCAAGGTTGTTAATTATGGTAACTGCTTTATTATGTTCTTCCGCTATGGCTTTGCCCACATCTGGATTTCCCAATGTTACTGCCATATGCATGACAGATGAGTTTGGTAAACCGTATTTGACTGTAGGTACATTTATAACCCGAGGATTCCCTAGTTCGTTAATTGCCTATTTCGTTATTGTAACGATTGGGTTTGCAACCATGAAGCTAATTAATTTTTAATAGAGATCAATTTATAGGTAAATCCTGAAAGGTAGATTGTATATTAGTAATTAGACGTAGGCTCTCCCGACTTCGAACAAACGAATAGTCGGGATGAAAGAGAAAAAGACCGAAGACCCTTTGAAAGAATAAAATAAGCTAGATTAGCAACGAAAGATACGCAACACATATATCTCTAAACTACACAACCTAAACTTGCTCAGGCTCTTGGCCCGGTCTAGATTCTGCAGCTTCTGGTTTATAAACAGCAGGTTGATTTGGTGCCCGCAAACTTTCATTGGGGACAGCGGTATCACCAGAATGTCTTGGGGAAGACAAGTTGTATTTCTCATGACTAGGATTTTCAAAATGGAATAACTTAGTAAAGAATTCAGCATCTAAAGACCTAATATTTAAGAAAGTCAAGAATGAAGGAATAAAACCAAAAGTAATAACATCTAAGATTCCATAAAAGACAGCTTCAGAATCTGGTTGGATCACGTTACCACCTTCACTTAAACCCCAACAAATTGGATAAAGCATCCATACCACTAATTGAAGGGCCACTAAACCGGACACTAAAGCATTACCAGAACTTGAAGAAACGTTAAAAGATCTAACCAAAGCAGCAATAACCAATCCCATGCTTAATAACTGAGATGAAGCTGAAAACGTGAAGTAACCCCATCTGTAAGAAGAATTAATCAACGCACCAATAAGTAAACCTAATACGTAGATTTCAGTAGCTAATATTTTGCTCAATAATCCCGTGAGTAATCCAACAAGTGCATTATAAACTTCACCGGAAGTACTGTAGTTCAAATCAATAGAATGAGTAGCTACTTCCATAGCCACCAAACAGAAGGGCCAAGATAAGAACCAACCAATGTACTTAACATAGAAAACTTGTCTAAGATTCTCATCAGTTCCAACTGAAGAATGAATATGGTGAAATTCAACCGCAGTAGAAGTGTAACCTAAGTTGGAAGCATAAGTAAAGTAAGAATAAGCCATGATAGCATTTGTAAATAAGGGAACTGTAAGCAAGAATTTTCTAATCGAATTAGCCTTAGAAGAAGTGAAAACGAAACATGCACAACTAACCAAGGTTAACAAGGAAAACACAGCAAAAGCTGCCCACAACCAATTAGATCCTTCTTTTGTAATATGAAACTTAATATCAGGACTAGGTGGGTTAACGCTTACAGCTTCATTACCTGCACGAACTACTAAATTGGTGATTGAAACCATGACTGCAAAATATTATCGCTCAAAAATTTGGATGCAAAAATTATTTCCACACTAAAGGAATAAGAAGCAAAACAATTGATTTACGAAGATAAAAAGAAACAAAAGATATAAAAGACCCAGGAAATAGGGGTAAATTTCAAACATATTTATACCCCTATTTTTCCACCAGAAACCTTTCCTTCCGATATTGTGCAAATTTCATTCTATTCCTAAAGTTCCTAACAAAAAAAAATATGACCTTACAAAAAGTACATCTCGGAATCGGATAAGCAACAGATCAACCAAACCACTGGATTCTCAATGGTCTAGATTCCGATATATCCACTGGATGCATCTACGGGGTTCGGGAGCATAAGCACCTGATTTCGAGGCAACCGCTATAACCGTCAACAAGAGGAGATCATGTTTTTTTTCCCGCTAGTCTAGCTAACAATAATGTGAATCACCAAACTTTCTGACGTGATAAGAAATATGAGGTAACTATAATTACGGAACGTGGGGAACGCAATCAAAAAAACGAATGACTAGTGGGTACATGTAAGTCGAAGCATAAGAGGTCTACAGGCAAATCCAATACCGTTATATTCGAGAATAGATTATACATTTACAATTTGATTATGTAGATACACCACAGCAGTACCATGTTGCACAACCAACGGCCCAGGTCTATCCAATAGCAACAGGTTGGCCCGATTGCAATCGTTGTATGACATCTTTATTTATATCACCAGATGCTCCACAAATGGAGCACTTCAACCGTTTAGAATAGTAAAAAGGCAACACCGGAATGAAGAATAACGTGACTACATTAATTGTTCTAATGGCTCGTGCTGATTGGTTATGGCAGTTCCCACAATAGCAGGAGATATGACCGATATCGTCTAAAGGCTTGTTGAATTCTTTAACTAAATAAAGTGTTAGTATTTGATATGTTAGGATTTGAAATGTTAGTATTAGTGGAGAAACTCCCATTTCATCCTATTAATTGGAACAAATTTCCCCTAACCAATTGGCTTTCATGGGAAATTCATTCTTTCAAATGTACATACATCCAAATAAGAAAAACATGAAATCCATCGAAACTTGATATTTATAGAAATATTTTATTATATGAAGTGTACGGTTGTATCTGCCAAGCAACTAAATCGCAACCATATAAAACTCTTTGCTGAGAGGCTTGTAATCACATGAAATAACTCACATGATATCTGTCAAGCAGATTCGCAGTGGCACCTTCCCGGAGGAATTGTTCAAAGGCGCATCTCTTGAGCTGGTACTAATTAGGGCCATCGCGCACCAAATCTCTGGTGGAACGCCGTGGAAATTAATTCACAATTTAATAGGGGAAGCTACTTAAGCGTTATCTGAGATTAATCCGGTGTTTTTTCTTTACACGTAGTGGACTTTTTTTGCATATTTGAATACTTGACTTGATATATTACTGTAGAAGTATATTGTTAGAGTGGGACATAAATTGTCGTATAAAATCAACTTATTGTCGTATAGATTAAGTAAGAGGTTACTTTGATTGTAAATGCCTGACAGTGCTAGAGGTAATAATATTCAACAAAGATCATTGGGGCAACAAGTCCTTGGGTTAGCAAAAACTCAACAGTTTTATTGGTTTGTAGGACATTTATGTCTGATTGCAAGTTTTGGGTTTAACGTTGTGGAGTCGTTATTTAGTAGCCGTCTCAAGTATTATCGCTACGGACTTTTAAGTATTATCTTCACATACATTATTGTTATTAAACAAATCCATTTCAAGAATAGGGCCTCTATTCAAAAGATTAGTGCTGCCAAATTACTCAAGGATGAAAATTTCCAGTATTTATTCTTATCAATATGGTGTTATATGATGAGTTATACTATGGGGAGGATTACTGGATGCTTATATTCTTTTAATATCTATTCGGTGTTTCATTTAATTCATTATTTCCAGAACAACTTGTTGAATTACTTACCCATGAATTTAATGACTCAACAATCCATCAATAATACTTTGAATCAATTCTCTCACAAATTCAATCAATCAGCCTTGATTTTAGCCGCTAATTCTGAAATCTTCATGTTGGTTAATTTGGTGATAACTTCGCCATTATTATTATTCAAATTATTTGCTAGAGGTGGTATGGTTTATATCTTGTGTCACTTATTAACAATGTTGGTCTTGACAGTATTCTTGAAATTCAGATTCACCAATAATAGCTTTACCAACTCACTTTTCAAACAGTATGATTATAATATCCAAGCATTTTTGAATAATCCTCAAATTTTACAAAGATTCCCTGCATTATCAACCATACCGACCAGATACAACGCTATAAAATCTCTTATCATCCTGAAATTGTCCGTCTTTGATCAATCTCCAAAGAATCCAAAGAAGTAGTGCGTAACCCAGAAAACTATTCACCAACTTTTTTCTATCGTAAATAGATGTCTATAATGTCACCAAATAAATAATCACTTGAACAAATAATGGCTTCTTCATCTTTGAAAAAAACTGCCAGTAGCAACACTGCCAAATTAAACCAATTGCACTTAATTAGCACTGGTATTTTGGGGAGCTGTTTCATCCTTATATGGTTTTTCCAAAGACCAAAAAACTACTTCCCGTTTATAATATTCCAAATCCCCTTGATTGGTTGTGAATACTTATTAGAAAACATCGGGAGACCTGTGTATAAATACGATCCTGTAAGTCAATATGACAAATTAGTTAAATCGGGCCAGGATTTGAGTCAATCTGGATTGACGGAATACTTGTTTGACATCGTAAACTTCACTTGGATCTTGGATATCTTGGTCCTTATTGTTGGGAGAAACTTTATCTGGTATTTATGGTTGATCATCCCAGGGTTTGTGGTATACAAATCATCAAGTTATATTCTTCCATTATTGCCATCCTTCAAAAGAAATAAGGCCACTGACACTGATAGTGGCTCTTCAGCTCCACAAAAGAGTAAGAGACAACAGAAGTTGGAGAAAAATCCTAACAAGCAAAAGAATGTCAGAGTCCGTTGATAATTGACGCCTTATCATGTATATCTACGTTAATATACATAGCATTTATTACTTGTTACTATATATTTTTGATTCCTTCAAATCGGAGATACGAGACTTCGTCCTATGAGCAGATTTTTTCTCACCTGAAAAGTAAATTATTACTAAACACAACTCTAGAAGATAATGTTCAAAAGATTGTTCAGTATGAGCAGTATCAACAGTAATGTAATGCCTTCCTCCATAAATGGGCCCGTGGAACAAAAAATCATTAATAAATTGTTGACATTAAACCCGGAATCCGTTAAAATATTCAATGATTCCTCCAAACACTCTCATCATGAAGGTATGGTAGGAGCTTCAAATGTCAAGGAATCACACTTCAGAATTGAAATCATATCTCCCGAATTTGCTGGCAAGACTTTACCTAATAGACATAGATTGATTTATAATTTACTACAAGAGGAGATCAACGTGGATAAAGTTCATGCTTTACAATTAAAGACTAAAACACCAGAAGAAATCAAGAAGTAGTCAAGGGGTAGAAAATTTAAACAATTTATATATATTTATGTATATAGGGTTAATTAGATGTAAGCTATAATACGAGTACATTACACTAAAAGTAAAATATTAAAACCTTTAAAAGCTATGTGATTATTCATACTAAGCTGATTCGGTCAAAGTGGCAGAAGATCCATTCATCTCTTCCTTTTTGGGAGCATCAGGAGCTTCATTGGCACTGATTTGCATACCACTAGTTTCCTGAACACTAGCATTCTTAGCGACCAATTCAACGATTCTTCTAATAATAGGTAAGGCTAACCAAGCTGGTACATAAGCCTCTACTCTAGAGAATGGTCTTAAATTTACAGTCCTAAATGGATCATTGAAATAACCATCAGTAGATACCAATTCAAAGTAATCATCAGTGGTGGCATCACTTGATTTTACACGATCAGCAACGGCTTGCAATACATCTGGTGATATAGGAGTCTCATAGTCAGCAACGTAATACTGACTTATTAATTTTTGAATTTGACTTGGTTTCAATGCGTAACAAATTTCATAAATGATTTCAATATCTTCAGGGGTATTCTTTTTGATTTGTAACAACTTAGCAGCTTGGAACAAGTGACATAAGTAACCACTAGCTTCTTGAATTTCATGACCCTTACACCATTCTTCCAATCTGGTAACGTTATAATTTAACTGTAAACCTCTTTTCCAACTTAAGAAGTTTCTTCTCATGATTAAGTCATTGAAACACAACGCATCAATGAATCTTAATAATTCGATGATCACTTCATTCATTACTTCATGTTCAATAAAATAAGATTTCATGGACCAATAAACAGAGTTGAAGAAACTCAAAATATCATCCATCTTATATTGGTTGGCAGGGGAAAACACTTTGGCTAGGAACGGAGAGTTTTCTGGGGCCATATAACCAGGTAAAGATTGTGACAATACAACAGCACTGACGGCTTTCTTTTCCAAGTCCTTTTCCATTTTCTTCATCCACATGTTGTAAATGTTATATGATAAGGACTCGAAATCTTCTTTCACTACGGCTATCAATTTCAAGTATTCATCAAATTCTTCTTCACTCATTTCGTAAGATAAGGTATCATTAGATAAAATGGTTTGTTGAGCATATGAAACAAATGAGTATAATTCATGAGTATTGCTTAGCCAGAATGCACCATTTGGAATAACCTCATCACCCTTCAAGTTAGACACAATGACTTGAATGGTAGCTAAGACTTCTCCCAAAAACTCTTCACTTTCTTTGGTCAAACCCAATCTCCACATATCACTTAATATAATGATAATAATTCTGGCTGGGAATAAGATTTCTTTTCTGGTAAAATCACTGGCGACTCCCGCTGGTGGAATTTTCAAGTTTCTCAATAATCCTTCCACCACTTCTCTATGCAATTGTCTAGAATTTCTCAAGAGTGTGAACAATTCATCATTAATATCGTCAACATTAGCATCTTCATCATTCGACACAGCAATAACTGACACAGGCCTATTACCCCCATCAAGGTTTGTATTAGCCAGGGCAGAAGACATAACGCTGGAATGACGTTTAGTATTGATACTCCTGTTTTTGGCGACATTCAAGGCTGGAGCACCATTCAATTGTCCGTTCTTGGATTGATGCTGTAAAGTAGCTAATTCTGTCTTCAACTGTTCTATATGAGATTTCAAATCGACCTCGATCGTATCACGTTTCATTAGAGAGTTCTTGGCCTCAGTCAAATCTTTAAGGTTCTTTTCAACTTCTTGTTTCAAGTTGGCCTGCTCTTTCGTCAATTCTTCGATTCTAGATTCAGCACTAGAATACTCTTGTTTAATGGATTGTAATTCTTTGTTCAAATTTTCAATTTCTAATTGATGTTGAGAACTTTGACTATCGAATTTATCCTTAAATTCCAACTCTTTCAGTTTCAAAGTTTCATGCGCAGTAGAGGATTGTTCCAATAACAGTTTCAAGTTGGTTATTTCCTTCATCAAATTCTTGTTATCCTGGATCTTACCGGTTAAGGATTGAGTCAACTCAATAACCTTATTTTCCAATTTATAAGAAACCTCTTTGAAGTGATTAACCGATTTGGCTTCAACCTTCAATTGCAGCAATTCCTTGGCAGCTAATTTACGTCTGATTAATGACTGAATTAATACAGAAGATTTCAATTGTTTTTGATAATTACGTTTAACTTGCAACCCTCTCCAAGACTTTTGAAGGGTGATGGCTGATTTTTCTGTTCTCAATCCTAAAATGGATTGTCTGGCCCTGTAACCTCTTATCGATTTTTGTAATATTACAATAGATTCCAATGATTGATTAATCAGTTTCCTGGCAAGGTGACCTCTGATTAAAGTTTGAATGTTTGTGGCCGCATTAGTTTCACGCTCTTCTTTGATCTTCAATCTTCTAACATAACCCCTGATTAATGATTGTAACTTGATGTGACTAGATCTAGTCTCCTTATACATTCTAGAAGTGATATGTTTCTTGATGTTCTTTTGAATCATAACTGCAGAGTTAAACAATTTGTCAGTTCTCAACTTTTCAAATTGAGCCAACATACCAGCCTTGAAGAAGATTTTCGTATTACCTAATTGATACTTAGCCTTATCAGGTAAGTTAGAACTTAAGATCTGATTACATAAGTCCGTCACAGATTCCTGTGTAGTTTCTTCACTCATAACTTTAATCCAAGAATCGGAGGGAACCAAAATGTGATATCTATCAGCAAACTCCACATAAGTCCATCTAGAAGGAAAACCAGCGCAAGAGATTCTGATAGTTTCCAAAACCCCACAAGCTCTTAACTGTGATAACACCATTAAAGAGTCAAACTCCCAAGCCTTTTTCAACTCATTCGGTTTAATACATCTGATATAGTGGACATTAGTTGAGTTGATAGTCTTCATTAATTCAATTAACGAATTTTTGAAAATAGACCCTAACGTAGGCTTTTTGTTAGCAATTGATTTTTTATTGGCAGCACCAGCATTTGCATTATTTAATTGTAAGGCATTGGCGTTCTTTTCAATAATGGACAACACATCTTTTAACAAATCGTTGGAAGATTCTTTCAAGACATCTAAGTGACCTTCACCAACTGTATCTCTATTTTTCTCAATGAAGCCTTCAATATCATAAGAAACATCTAAAGCGTAATGGCTAACGATGAACTTGGATTGCCCAAATCTAGGTTTCTTGAACACTTTATTAGTGGGTTCCTTATTTAAGGTTTGATACATTTTTTCAATCAACGATTGATCACTACCAGCAGGTAATCTTGATTCCTCGTCTAATAACGATAATATACCTAACTTGTTTTCGATTAAATTGATACAAGGTTGATTATCACTGAAATCAATAAAAGACCATTCAATCTCTTCCTTGATATATTCTTCTTGTTCTAACTTAAATACGTGTTGGTTGAATTCTTGTTGTAATTTTTCATTGGCATAATTGATACAGAATTGTTCAAAAGAGTTTTTCTCAAAATGTTCAAAACCATAGATATCCAATACCCCAATAAAAGAACTTATGTGCTGAGCAACTTCTGGTGGACATAAATCCGTGTTGATATAGTCAACCAACCAATCGAAAAGAGCCGAATAAATGTATTTAGCAAAAGAATCTCTAGCCACTAAGGCTTGCTTATAGTTCAAATTAGAAGTGATCTTTTCCGATCTAGTAGTGATTTGTTTTTTAACACACCACTTACTGAAGCCCATCGGATCAATACCTAATAAATCACAAGCTTTAATTAAATTAGGTTCATCAGATGAAAGATGAGCATCATTTCTCGAAGGAGCGATTTCAATATTACCGATATGTAATAAGGCTGCCAATATCTTATAGATTTCAAATTGTTTTGAATCATCAATTCCAATAAGGCTCAAAGCATCTTTGGTAATACCGAACTCTTTCGAATCATCAGTACCTTCAATAACAGCAGCATCACCCTGACAAGTATAATTATAATCATCTGCGTTAGCCAAATTTAATTTTAGCTTATCATCATTATCTAAACCAGCTAACAATTGATAGAATATATGATAGTTTCTTTCATTCTTAGGTTGAAATACTAATCTAGATCTTTCTAATAAATAAGTTCTAATTCTGGCACCAATAATGGAGATACTCTTATCAAATAAAATCTCTAGATATTTACCAAAACGAGAAGAATTGTCATTTCTAGTAGTCTTAGCGTTACCAAAGGCTTCCATAATTGGGTTAGTAGCCAAAATTTGCTTTTCAACATCACTCATATCAGTATTATGTTCGGTACCAATATTATTTTCTAACTCAGAATCTTCTTCCACAGAGGCAAAATATCTCATGATGTACTTAGCACTCACAGTCTTACCAGCTCCAGATTCCCCACTTACCACGATGGTCTGATTGTTACCATCAGACTTCATACATCTATAGGATTCTTCAGCTATGGCAAATAAATGTGGATCTAATTCACCTCTTCTTTTACCTGAGTAAGCTTGAATGATATCTTGAGAATATAATTGATCCACTCTTTGAAACGGATTAGTGGCAATCAAGACTATACCCGAATAAGTATAGATGTTCAATTGGGAGTATCTTACTTTAATGGCGTGTAACACGGCAGGTTCGTTTAAATAGGATAAACTAGTCAAATCTTCCAGTGCCTCTAATATAGGAGGGTTTCTTAAGGGGAACCCACTATTCTCTTCTGTTATATTATCAGTCTCCACTGTAAACACGGTTGATTCATCGTTGTCATGTTGTAACTCTAATTGATATTTAGTATCCTTTTGCTGATTTGATTTAACGGTTACTCCGATCCATCCTAGTTTATCATCAGGAAACCAACAACGAGTCCCCACGTCATAGGCCGAGACCATCTTTAAAGGTTTATATATCGGCTACAAATAAAATTATAAACGATTATAATCCCTCTAACCGCTGTGTAAAAAAGCTTATGTGTTGATTTTGTTGTTTTTTTCCTTCCGCAGTTTTTTTTGATTCAACTATCAACGCGTTGTGGGTCAGACACGACTATTGTTGCATATGTCTTCAGACGACATATAAAGTGTCCTCTATTTATAGTTATTCTACAGTTATTGTATATATTGCTATATAGGAATAAACCTACAACTTTGGGTCCTTCCATGCTGGAGATCCTAATGGTTCATACGACTTAGAAAATAATTTATCTTCAGGAATGAACCGATTTGAGAAGCGGGTATCAATGTACAGATCATTCAATTGATCTATAGATGTAACCCCCAATAATCTCATATTCATAACCATTTCATCCTTTAACACTTGTATAGCTTTGTAAACACCTTGATCACCATATGTTGACATGGCATATAAAAATGGTCTACCAATTCCAACTCCTTTAGCACCTAGACATATAGCTTTCAAAATATCAGATGCTCTTCTTATGCCTCCATCTATGTAGATTTCCATTTTACCTAATAATTCCTTTTCCTTCAACACTTCATTTAACTCGGCTAAAACTTCAATTGGTGGTCTTGAGAACTCTAATTGTCTACCACCATGATTTGATAATACAATCCCATCTACCCCACATTCAATGGCTTTTAAGGAATCCTCAATAGTTTGAACCCCCTTTAAAAGAATTGGAAGCTTAGTGATAGACCTAAACCATTTAACATCTTTCCAACTGAGCCCAGTATCGATAAAGGAACTGATGGCTCTAGCAGCTCCTTGTGATCTATCAATGGAATCGTCATCGGTATCTTGTACATGACTCAAATCTTCAAAATTCTTGGATCTCATATCTTTCTCTCTTCTACCTAATTGTGGAGCATCCACAGTAATAAATAATCCCTTGATACCTCTTTTCTCAGCATGCCTAACAATCTTTTCACAAATGTCCCGATCAGCATTTACATATAATTGAAACCACTGAGTTTGCTTATCGGTAGCTTCATCAACAATCTCGTCAAATGAACAAGATGCCAATGTAGGAATCATTTGGATAATATCCTGCTTAGCAGCCGATCTTGTCAAGACTTTTTCCCCGTCAGGATGTCCTAGCCTTCCTAAAGCAGTGGCGGTGATATAAAATGGCGCTGAGACCTTAGCACCTAACATGGTGGTCGACAAATCAATATTTGTGACATCCACCAATACCCTAGGTTTAAAGAAAAACTTATGATAAGCCAAATGGTTTTCTCTCAAAGTTATTTCATCATCAGATCCAGATGAATAATAAGCCCAAGCAATTTTATCCATTGTATGTCTGGCCACAAACTCAAAATCATTCAAGTTATAAAGCTGAGAAATATCTGGCTTAGCTTTGAAGTATTTTCTTCTAGTAAGCTCATATTCATCCGGAGGGTCATCGTCATCATCATCATATTCGTCATCTCCATCTCCACCACTTCCTCCAGCTCCAGAAACTTCACCATTGTTAGCAACAGCAGAGCCTTGACTCGACCCAAACTCAAGGGCCCTCTTGTTCTCCTGTTCATCGTATTCAACGTCATATTCATCAACATATTCCCCAGATGAAGCGCCCACATTTTCTTTTGGAGTCACAGTATGATCGTTTTGAGGAGGAGGGGCATTAGCAGAAGACTTTTTGAGTTCTGATTTCTTCTTGGACATATCGACCTCACCCAAATGGTATTTTTCGGGTAAATACTTGGTTAACGTATCACCAGGATGAATAGGATCAAACGCCTTAGTAGCATCTTTACCAGCGTATTTTAGAATAATTCCCGACCCCCCTGGATGTTCACCTAAAAAGTCGGTGACATTGTAAGCTTTGCCATGGATTATGACCCAGCAATCGTCTTTGGAACCATGTTTCTTAACTTCGTCAATGGATAACATTATCCTTAGCTAACCAAATAAAAAGTGATTGAAATTTTACTAATTAAACTCCAGCTATTGGGTAATTTTGGAGTTAACATTAGCATGTTGCTATCATTGTCGCTGCATACAAAAATGTCGCTTAACTCCTATTGCGCTTGAGTGTCCCCCACATTTCACCGGCCACACTAACATGCAATATCCCAATCTTCTTAATGTTTCCATTTTTGCATGTTAGCTCATTGCCCTCAGCCGCTAATTTATGGATTTTTGCGGCTATCCCCTAGCAGTCATTTATCACCGCTCTACGCTCTACATGGTTCGTTTATTGGGCGTCATATTAGCTTCTCTATTAGTTTCTCTAGCCCCATGTATTTGGTAAGCACTGTACGCATTTGTTACGGTGCTTGTGTTGTCTTTGTTTCTCTTTGTTTCTCTTTGTTTCTATATAGTCATACGTATTACTGCTTTCCCTGTCCGTACGCCGGCGGTGAGCATAAAAAATTTTCCTCACTGATCGAACATTTTAATTATATAAACTTAACACTAGACGTTATTTTGTGTTTTTTTATTTGACTGAAGCTTTATTTGTTAAAGGGTTTCTTACCTGTTCCGTGCAAAACAACAGCTGTTGCTTTGCCTAGTTACGTTTTTTTTTTTTCCTCTCTTTTTTTTTTTCAAGAGTTTTTATACCTTGTAGGAGACAAATTCTATCTGATTCAGGTAGGACCTTGCAAGAACTAAAAAAAAAAAAGGTTTAGCTCCTAGGAGATAGGTGCTAATAGATAGTTGAAGGGGTTGTATTTTTCAGTAGCGAATACATTGTGTTTTGAATACTGAGAAGAAAGATAACGTGTTGTTACAGTACGTACTTGGTTAATATTGAAGAAAGTTGCAGTTTTGTCTTCCTAATATCGGTAAAGAACCAGGTTGAATTCCACGTTTGGACACTAGTTTATCGTTTCTGATATTCTAGGCTTTTGTTTTTTGATCTTCTTTTTATCTGCTGGACTATATTGGATAAACTCAGCTACTTGTCTTTATAGGTGGTTGTTAATTTAAGGGTTATATTACGGGTATGGTTGTAATCAATGGAGTTAAGTATGCTTGTGAACGATGTATAAGAGGGCATAGGGTTTCAACATGTACCCATACAGACCAGCCCTTAACAATGATTAAGCCAAAAGGTCGACCTTCCACTCAGTGCCAGCACTGTAGGGATCAAAGGAAATTGAAAAATCTTCATATCAACTGTGCGTGTCAGAAGAAGGGTAAATCACCTGGTCAACATTTAGGATCTTGTTACAAGAATCCAAATGGATGCACCTGTTATCAGAATCATAAATTGAAGGCTTTAGATAAATCAAAAAAGGCTAAATCTATAGAAGGAGATATTTTATCGGATTCTTCACAATCCAATCCAAATTCTATCACCAACTCCAACTCGAACAGCAATATTAATTTGGCCAATACTGTTAACAATAATCAGAATAATCAAAATAACGCTCATATTCCAAGTCACGATCCTAATGATATACGCTTGGATATTGATGATTACTTGGTAGACGATTCAATCAAAAATTTGAAGCCTGGTAATAATGGATTATTTGACTTTTTTGACCATGATTCCAATAATTTAAATGGTGGAAATATGGTGAACAATGACTCGAACGAGAATCAAGTTTCTGACGCTGGAGGAAAACATGTGTCTAATTCTCCTTCTTCAATTGCCTTCAATCATGCATCAAATGAGTCTTTAATACAAGAAAACCCTACTTCTGAAGATTTCAAGAGATTTGTTGGTGATCCTAGGATAGAGGCGAATGGTTTCTCGAGCCCACCAGGAAAGTTCAGAAAGGATTCAGATATCAACGACAAGAAATTAAGATCTAATAATAGCATCTCAGGACTAAATGGGCATGAAGTTAAGTCTGATCCCGATGAAATTGATTTGAATGACAATTATTTTCCGTTATTTCCGTTGGTTGGAAATCAATCCTTCGAAGTCAGCGAGTCTATGCCATTGACTTCGATTCCTTCTAATTATCATTCTTCAATCTCAAGATCGCATTCAAATAGTTTCAAAAGGAATAGCAATCGTCCCGAGAGCGTGCTATCTATCAATTCGAATAGTTCTATTTCGACCGACATTAGCAAAATAGATCATTCCGCTTATCCACCTTCTTCGCTCACACAAAACCCTCATTTGAATCAGTCACAATCGAACTTGAGTACAACTTCCAGCAATCAGAACCAGCAATTAAGTCAAATGCAGACTTTAACTGCGACTAATAAGAATTCTTTTGGCAATATTATGGAGTCGAATGAGCTATATGTTAGTGATGAAGACTTGGAACACTTTTTGAAAGATTTCAACGAGAATGATTACAAAGACGGCAGTGTTAGCGCTATGTTGAGTATCAACAATCCCATCAATAACACGAATGAACGAAATGGAAAAACTGATCCATCAAATAATTTCGATGATTTGACCTCGTTGTAAAGGCGGTCTTGATGGTTTAGATATAGTACGTAGTTACTTAGTTTGTATTAGAAATTCACAAAGGAAACGGCACAAATGACATTTATAGCTTTTCCATGATGAAGGCAAACTCGTTGCTATATATATTCACAGTCAGATCATATATTTAAATTCTCTAACCGTTTGATATTAGAGCTCAAATCTAGGGTTTGATTAATGGAGTCGCTGTTAGAAGCCGAGTCAGGTATGGAGGGATTTAGGATTTCATTATTAAGATAAATCGCTAATCTTTCATCGGTTATTTCAGCAATACATTTTTGATCAGTTCGTTGTAAAATCGTTAACCTGATCAAATATTCAAGCAAGGAAAGTTTTGTTGAGATTTCCTTGACGCCATCAGCTCCCTTATCAAGATCTTGCTTCTTTTCATTACCACTATCTTCCTCATGTTCGTCATCGCTGTCTTCAAAATCTTTAGGATTTAACTCTCCAAATGCAATATATTGATCTTTCGTCAATTTAAGTATGAGCACCGGTGAATTATTGTTATCCAATTTCAACAATTCACCGGATCTGCTGAAAAATAGCTTTTGAACATCCTTTAAATTGACTTGCCGGGATTGCGGGGTATCAGAATCTTCATGGTATCTATCATCATCGAAGTTTTCCAAGATCTTAAGATTGTAAATGAACCCTGGTGATCCTTCAATTGTAATTTTGCCCCGAGCGTATTCTTCTTTCCAAGTTATAATACTGCTGGCTTCATTATCACCAGAAGTAGTGGATGCAGTATCATGGTACTTCAACCTGCTAGGATTATAAAAGACCGAATAAAATTTTAAATCAAATTCAGGTCCCACAATTGGTGACTTGGAATTGTGACTATTAAGAAGAAAGTTTGAGGCTTGAATTACTTTATTAATGCTTATATGATGAGATAAATCCTTAGAAAGATTTACTCCGCTGGTAATAATAGATAAATTCAACAATGGAATAGCCTCGTCGATTTTATCCAGCAATTCATTCATGTAGCGATTAACTTGACTGACCAAGTCGTTCGTTTTGGAATGATTCTCAGCCAACTTTACAATGATGGATTCTATAGTATCGTCAAATTTATTGAACTCCTCAGTCAAATCATCTATAAGAGACACAGTGGTTTCCAAGCAACTGTAGCCACTCGCTGTAACTGCCTTGATCAACCCTATGGAATTGTTAATGATTTCTATCTTCACTTGAATCTTTTGCCTCTTTTTATTAATCTTTGCTTTCTCTTGTTCGGGGATCTTATCTAGGAGTTTACTGATAGTTTTGATAGCATAGCCTGAAGCCAAAGAGATTCCCGATCTAATGGCAAATGACACCGCCTGGTTGCTAGCTTTACTTAAGATTTCATCCATAGTTGGTAATACAGATCAATGTAGATTACTGCGAAATCCGATCCACTTTTGAACCATTGGTACTAAAATGAGGTCCATCGCACAACGCGATTACACCGATTTCGCGTTGTTTACTGCTTTGTAATCTTAACCGCTGTAAACACCACTAGCAACCAGAGCACAGTAAATGGCAAGGAAGTTGTTGACAGAGTTCACCACACCACTTGGAAGTGGAGTAGGGGTACCAAAAGATAAAAGGCCACCGCCAGTGACGAATAGCGAAGAGCGGTTGGCTAGACCCTTTAGAGTTCCATTTGTGAGGCCAGATACTGTGGGCGCCGGTAATAATGGCAGGCAACCATCACGGAAAGCTCGTAATAAGAATATCAACTATGCGGTAGATCAGGAAGATCCCAGGGGGTTCGAGAAGAATGATTATGGAGTAGATGAAAATGGGAATTTGATTACTAAGAACAAAAGATTTGGCGCTTTGAATCCACGATATATATCCAAGAATGATGCTATTAATGAATCGAAATTGAAAAAACACTTTTCCATTCCTTTCAAGGATAAGTCAAGGGATCAAAATTTGCCTCCACCTCCGTTGGGAACCAAACCAAAGATAATTGTCCCACCAAGACCCTTGCACGATCCTTTGAGTGAATTTGCGATTGTCTTGTACGATCCAACTGTAGACGTGGTTCCCAAAGTAAAAGAATTAGATGGGGATGATAAAGAGAATGAAGATCCAAAGTCAGATCCTTCCCCTGAACCCGAAGAGAGTGAAAGACCATCAAAGAAGCGTAAAGTCCATAAATCATTGGCAGAAATATTAGGGATTTCAAAATATAAAGATGACCAATCAAAGTATCCCGACGTTCCGGTAGTTATAGACCCTAAATTATCCAAAATCTTGAGACCTCATCAAGTAGAAGGGGTGCGGTTCTTGTATAGATGTACGGCTGGATTAATTGATCCCAAGGCAAAAGGATGTATAATGGCCGATGAAATGGGGTTGGGTAAAACATTGCAGTGTTTGGCTCTAATGTGGACTTTATTGAGACAAAGTCCAAGAGGCAAGAAGACTATATCTAAATGCATTATTGTTTGTCCCTCATCGTTGGTAAGGAATTGGGCCAATGAGATTGTGAAGTGGTTAGGGGAAGGAGTTTTAACTCCTTTAGCCATAGATGGTAAATCGGTTAAGAATTCAGAAATCGGTGCTCATCTAAAGCAATGGTCTGTCGCAAGTGGGAGAAATATTGTTAGACCCGTATTGATCATCTCCTATGAAACTTTGAGACGTCATGTAGACAAGTTGGCTGGTACAGAAGTAGGATTGATGCTAGCTGATGAAGGTCATAGATTGAAGAATGGGGATTCCCTAACTTTCACGGCTTTGAATGAATTAAAATGTGAAAGAAGAGTAATTCTTTCCGGGACTCCAATACAGAATGATTTATCAGAATACTTTTCTCTTTTGAATTTTGCTAATCCAAATTATTTAGGGAACCGGAATGAGTTTAGAAAGAATTTCGAAAATTGCATCTTGAGAGGTAGAGATGCTGATGCAAGTGACGAGGACCGAAAGAAGGGAGATGAAAAGTTGGCGGAATTGACTCAGACAGTTTCCAAATTCATTATCAGAAGAACTAATGACATATTGTCCAAGTATTTACCCATCAAATATGAGCATGTTATATTTGTAAATTTGTCCCCATTACAGTTGAAACTATATAACCATTTTATCACTTCCCCTGATATTAAGAAATTGCTTAAGGGCCATGGGCTGCAGCCTTTAAAGGCCATTGGAATTTTAAAGAAGTTGTGTAACCACCCCGATTTGCTAGATTTGCCGCAGGATCTAGAAGGATGTGAACATTTATTACCCGAAAATTATTTAGAAAGTCTAGGCAATAAAAACTTCAGAAATAAAGAAGTTAGCACATGGTATAGTGGGAAATTTTCAATCCTTGAACGATTTTTGTATCAATTGCATACAGAAACAAATGATAAGATTGTTTTGATTTCTAACTATACCCAAACGTTGGATTTGATCGAAAGAATGTGCCGTTATAAGAAATATGGAAGTTTAAGATTAGATGGAACCATGAATATTAATAAGAGACAAAAGTTGGTGGATAGGTTCAATGATCCAGATGGTAAAGAATTCATATTTTTGTTATCGTCTAAAGCAGGGGGATGTGGAATTAATTTGATTGGTGCCAATAGATTAGTTTTGATCGATCCCGATTGGAACCCTGCTTCGGATCAACAAGCATTAGCCAGAGTATGGAGAGATGGCCAGAAGAAAGATTGTTTTATCTATCGGTTCATATCCACCGGATCAATCGAAGAAAAGATTTTCCAAAGACAGTCTATGAAAATATCTTTAAGTAGTTGTGTCGTTGATGAAAAAGAAGATGTTGAGAGATTGTTCAGTAGTGATAACTTAAGACAATTATTTCAATTCCAACCCAATACAGCCTGCGATACGCATGATACCTATCAATGTAATAGATGTGACCTGGAAGGGAAACAACGAACAAAAGCTCCTGCCATGTTGTACGGAGATGCCACCACTTGGAACCATATTACTCGTGAGGATTTGAAACATAACCATGATCAATTGTTAAAGAACGAACAAGCCTTTGACGATATATCTTACACGTTTCAGTATATTTCCCATTGAACTTATGGCTTACGATTAACTAGATATGAATATAAAGCATGTATGATATAGAGATATAATTTAAGCGATTTGTCAAAGAATGTTGGCCCCTACTTAAATAGCATATTGTGCGTATTCGATAAAAAGCAGCAGCGCAAAAATGTCTCTCCCCCTCCCCCCGCAAAAAGTGTCAGAGCCAATCATAGTGATAAGATATAATCCAAAGATAGCTCACTACTTTTTAGATTAATTCAATTACCAACTACCACAAGAAATTCATAAGAAATTTGATAATGACTGAAGGAGAGGTGGTATTTCCTTCCAATCCAATTGTTATCGTGGGTGGAGGACTAGCTGGTTTATCAGCTGCTCACGAAGTATACTTAAGAGGTGGAAATGTGGTACTACTTGACAAGCAAGGCTTTCTTAGTGGTAATAGTGGGAAGGCAACATCGGGGATCAATGGGTCCTTAACTAGAACCCAAGTTGCTCAAGATATTAAGGATTCAGTTGACAAATTCTACGAGGATACCATGGCTAGTGCTAAAGACCGAGCTAATCCTGACTTGATTAAAGTGTTGACATATAACTCTGCTGAAGCTGTTCATTGGTTGCAACAAGTATTTAAGTTGGATTTATCGGTTGTCAGTAGACTAGGAGGTCATTCGGAGCCTAGAACCCACAGAGGTAAGGATGCTAAATTTCCTGGGATGGCTATAACTTATAAATTATTAGAAACTTTGGAAAACTTGTCAATTGATGAGCCAAACAGAGTGGTTATCATGAAAAACACTCAGGTAATTGATTTATTGATAAGTGATTCAGATAGTAAGCATATATTGGGAGTGAAGTATAAGCAGTTAAAAGACAAGACTAAAGGAGAATTAAAGGGTCCAGTTATTATGGCTACCGGAGGTTATGCTGCAGACTTCACTAAGAATTCTTTATTGAGAAAGTATAGAAACGATATTTTCGATTTACCTTCAACAAACGGTGAACATGCCACTGGAGATGGTCAAAAAATCATGATGAAAAATAGTGGTATTGGTATTGATTTGGAGAAGGTCCAAGTTCATCCAACTGGTCTTATCGATTTGAATGCTACCGAGGTAATTAGTGGTAAAGAATCTCCAAGATTCTTATTTTTGGGAGCAGAGGCCCTTAGAGGGGAGGGAGGTATTATGTTGAACAATAAAGGAGAGAGGTTTGTAAATGAATTGGGGACCAGAGATTATGTTAGTGGGGAAATGTCTAAACAAAATCAAGCTGGAAACGGACCTCTTAGATTAATATTGACAGAAAAGGCTGGACAGAATTTGGAATTTCATGTGAAACATTATCATCAAAGAAACTTAATGAAGACCTTAACCGGAGAAGAATTATTAAATGAGCTAGGAATAGACGAACAAAAGCTAGCAGATGAATTCAAGTATTATAATGATTGTGCTGCTAATAACAAGCCGGACAAATTTGGCAAACAATACTTTCCTAACGCTCCAGTGGAATTCAGTAAGACCTCGAAATACTATGTTTCTTATGTTACTAGAGTCTTGCATTTCACCATGGGAGGAATAAAGATCAATGACAGGTCTGAAGTTTTGTATCAATCTTCCGGCCAAGAAGAAACGCCTTTCAATGGATTGTACGCTTGTGGTGAAGTAGCTGGTGGAGTCCATGGTCACAATAGATTAGGAGGCTCTTCTTTGTTGGCTTGTGTAGTATTTGGAAGAGTAGCTGCTGACCAAGCCAGTAGTTATTTGTTGCAACAATTATCTAATCTGGGTGGATCGGCAGAAAGCTCTTTAAACAGATTGAAACAGATCAGCTTACACATTGATCCTAATAATGATAGAATCATTGTAGATTGGGGGAAAGATAAAGGCAATGGTAACAATAGCGGAGGAACCGGCGGCGCCAGTTCAGGCTCTGGTTCAAGTTCTGGTTCAGGATCTAGTTCTGGACCTAGCACCAACTCTGGTAGCAAATCTAACGCTAAGCCACAACCATTTTCCATTCCAGACAAAGAATTCACTATGGAAGAAGTGGCTCAACATAATACCAGGGAAGACTGCTGGTGCGTTGTGAAGAATGTAGTGTTGGATTTAACTGAATTCTTGCCTGATCACCCAGGTGGCGCTGATACTATAGTCAATTTTGCTGGCAAAGATGCCACGGAAAATTTTGACATGTTACATGAAGACAATGTTATTAAACGGTATGCTCCTAAGTGTGTTTTGGGAAGGTTAAAGGGCCAAACCCCCCAATTACAATTGTAAAGTGTAGCTTATTTATAGTTGGAATTCTACAAGTCAAAATTAAATCTAAAAACTTTTCTTTCTTCTTTATTTATTATATAATTAAAAATAAAAAACGAAAAAAAAGGTTAATTACTTAATTCAAAACAACAAAAATCAAGCCTCAAGAGTTTTCCAGTAGAAAAACAATTGAAACTTCTTTTGAAATAAGGAAAAACCTTAATAATCTAAAAATATCAGACACCAACAAAAAGGATTATAACAATAAAAAGACAAGATAAAAAAAGCATACTTGTAACAAGGGGATTGTTCAGGGAATACAATACAAATGTATTAAGCCAGGGAGATGTCATATATAACAACCCCAAATATTTATTAAAAAACAAGCAAAAAAGAAGTAGAAATTTGAAACAATTTTTCCTTTATATATAGGTATATAACATTCATTTTTTTTTTGATTTTTTTCATAAACTTTAATTTTTCTAAATTTCCATTCTTTTTCGAGCTTTTTAACAGGCTTAGAAACATTTAAGATGAACGATGGATGGACCAGATTCGTCATATTCTTGTTTGGAAATCCACATTTGTTGGAAAGTAGATAAGGAAGATAAGATAGAACCCCCAATCCAGACAGAGTATTTTCTTTCTGGAGGAGCAATAATCTTAACTTTCATAGAAGAAGGAGCTAAAGCAGTAATTTCTTTTTGCATTCTTTCAGCAATACCTGGGAACATAGTAGTACCACCAGACATAACAATGTTACCGTATAATTCTTTTCTAACATCAACATCACATTTCATGATAGAATTGTAAGTGGTTTGGTCAATACCAGCAGCTTCTAACCCTAAATCACTTGGTCTAAATAAGGCTTCAGCAGCTCTAAATCTTTCGTTACCAATGGTAATAACTCTACCATCAGGTAATTCATAAGATTTTTCAATGGCAGAAGATTGAGAAGAAATTTGCATTTCTTGTTCGAAATCTAAAGCAACATAACATAATTTTTCTTTGATATCTCTAACAATTTCACGTTCAGCAGTAGTAGAGAAAGAGTAACCTCTTTCAGACAAAATACCCATCAAGTGATCGGTTAAATCTCTACCAGCCAAATCAACTCTTAAAATACCATGAGGTAAAGAGAAACCAGCGTAAATTGGAACCACGTGAGTGACACCATCACCAGAATCTAAAACAATACCGGTAGTTCTACCAGAAGAGTATAAAGATAAAATAGCTTGAATAGACACGTAGAAAGCTGGAACGTTGAAAGTTTCAAACATAATTTGGGTCATTTTTTCTCTGTTAGATTTAGGATTCTTTGGAGCTTCAGTTAATAAAACTGGGTGTTCTTCTGGAGCAACTCTTAATTCATTATAGAAGGTATGGTGCCAGATTTTTTCCATATCATCCCAATTGTTAACAATACCATGTTCAATAGGGTATCTTAAAGTCAAAACCCCTCTTTTAGATTGAGCTTCATCCCCAACATAACAATCTTTTTGACCTAAACCAACCATGATCCCTTGATGTCTTGGTCTACCAACAATCGAAGGAAACACAGCTCTTGGAGCGTCATCACCGGCGTAACCGGCTTTACACATACCAGAACCGTTATCAATAACTAAAGCAGTAACTTCCTCTATATCATTAGTTAGTATTTTGTTAATGGTATCGTGTAGACGGTTAATTCGCAAGGGTCAACGAGCACCACCGAAAAAAACATTTTTGAAAAATTTCTCAGGGCGGCAATTCACCATACTAAACAAGCGTCATATACAACAGTACAGTAGATAACATTGACCAAAGTTCCTGTAATAAAGTCACATAGTGGATGCTATATAGTGTAAAATGTATAAGTCCTTTAGTATTTAAGTGAAACAGCCCCAATAATTAACAATTGTCGATATTGCTAAACCAGCAACTGTCTCAGTTTCTCTCAGTATCTCTGATTCGACACGTAACCACAATCAATTGGATCACTTAGTAGACGATGATCTAGTCACATATATAATACTATGCAATATTATACATGGCACCAGTCTCGATAACTCCTAGAACACGTCATACAAAATTTGCATATTTGTGGACGAGCCTCAAGGTTCCGGTGTCAATTTAGCAGTGCCAAAAACAATCGTATACTCGATCAATCCATCAAACAATTCATCGACCAATCAATCATTCACTGTCAACCACCTTTTGGAACCGTACCTTGTACACGCGCACAAACCTTTGAATACATACCTCCGTCCATGTTTAATATATATTATCGTTGTAGATATAAGAAGAAAAAACATTTGGGAATTTGGAGGTGTTGGAAAAAGGAGAGCGACCGCCAGCCGAAACGGTGAAGGAACGACCGCGAAATCATAGGTTAACGAGACGAGACCGCGAGATCACTTTGTTACCGTGCCTCGTAATGACCGGATTCTCTAGTTCTATTTATAACCTGACGAATTGACGGTAACACTTAATTGTTTGTACGTGATACTACACTCTATACTCTGTAGTTTCTTGGTTATAGGTGTCTTCTGTTTCTTTCTCCGTTTGTTCCTATAGCGTTTAATCTGTCACTATTCTCCTCTGTCTGTGTCTCCCAACCGTTCGCATTAATTTGTCACGAGAAAAACATTTCTCACTAACTTCCACAAAGGGATCAATTCACTAAAAGTTGGACGTGGAATAAGAACACCCGTTAATTAAGTTCAAGATGTCGTCGTCAGTTCCTTATGATCCATATATCCCCCAACAATCTACAGGGGATCAATCCAACTCCAGAACCGCTGCCATACAAGCACAAATCGATGACACGGTGGGAATCATGAGAGACAATATTAACAAGGTGGCAGAGAGAGGTGAAAGATTGGATTCCATTGAAAATAAAACCGACAATTTGGCTATTTCTGCTCAAGGGTTTAGAAGAGGCGCCAATAGAGTCCGTAAAGATATGTGGTGGAAAGATATGAAGATGAGGATGTGTTTAATTTTAGGGGTCATTATTATCTTGATTGTCATTATTGTGCCCATTGCAGTTCATTTCAGTTAAAATATATGTATGTTAAGTAAGATGTGTAGGTTATAATAATTAGTTATGTTTTAGGACTATTGTAGAGTTAAGGGTGGGGATTAATCTCTTCTTTGAGTAATGATCTTGTATATTGGAATCGATAAGATCTAATAACTAGAGGATCGTACAAAGTAACGGAATTGTATAGATGATCTTTTGATCAATTGACCTTCAGCTGATCTACAAGATTTGTCTCATGTGATCTTATTGTTCTTCTAAGGACTTTTCGTATTCCTGTTCAGTTAATAATCCTTCTTCCGACTCTGGGTTGGTTAATTTTAATTGAACCATCCATCCATTTCCCATAGGATCATCGTTGATTAATTGTGGGTTATGCTCTAAGTTTTCATTAACTGCATAAACTTCTCCAGAAATTGGACTGTAGATTTCAGATGCTGATTTAACACTTTCAACTGATCCTAATGCTTCCCCAGTTTCAAATTTATCACCAACTTCTGGCAATTCAACAAAGGTGGCATCTCCCAAAGCCTCACTGGCGTATTTGGTAATCCCTAAGAATGCAGTATCGTCTTCATGAACTGCTAACCATTCATGTTCGCTTGTAAACTTGACAGATTTGGGTCCTTGCTCAAGATATTTGTACACAAATGAATCGGTATTTATCTTGTAATTGTTGGAATTCAATCTAATGAATTGTCTTACTGGTTGACTAGCAACCCTTTGGAATCTGGTCAAGTTTCTAAACATCCTTGTGTCTTAGTTTATAGAAGTAAAGAAAAAAAAATCTTATTTAACGCTATTGCTTCTGGTGCCCTATTATAATTGGCGAGCACCGAAGTCGCGTATACGAGTCAAACGAGTCGCAAGAGTCAAACACTTAGCGTACATTACGTCTATATCATTACAAGGTGGGTTTAAACCCATTGGAATGTTTTGGAGTAATACGGTAGTTGGAATATCCACCTAGTTCATTAAACCAAGTCATAAAAGATTCATGATAGTCAGTGGCGGGTTTTAAGCTTCTGTAGGATTTGTTAACCCGAGGATCATTTAAACACAGTTCATCTTGTTCTTTAGTAGGATTGTTAACAAACTGGGGTAACCTACAAACCTCTAAGGGAACCCAAATGTTAATGCCATCACGAAATCTGAAATTCTTTCTGGTAACAGTAAAAGGATCGAAATATTGTGTGGTCAAAGGCTTCATATAATCATGAGGTAAATACGTCACATAATTCTCATACACAATGGGTAATAAAGGATTGAAATCATTGAAATTGAATATATCCAAGTTTCTGTTATTCAATAGGGTAGTTTTATCGTCTTTATACATTTCAAGGAACCGGTCAAGTTTTTCTTGCTCTGCTTCATTTAAGCTTTGGAACAACGGTTTAGCCTTAAAATTGTTTAATTTTTCATACTGAAATGTGGTCAAGGCTTGGATATTCATGTATAACCCAGTTTCTACATCAATTAGCCTAGCATCGATTAAGTTTTCTTTATTGTTACGATCTCTCATTTTGAAGTAGGGGTTAATGTCCAAGAATGCGGACGTCTTTAAGTCTCCATTAGGATCTTCGCTGTTATCATAATAGTTAAAAATTAACGATTGATTGTAACCATCATGGACAAGCTTTAGTAAACTGGAAATTGGCATTTGAAAATTCCCGTTAGGCGAATCCATAGGTAAATGAGCTCCATTGAATCTCCAACCAATAACATCTATGTCACTAATCCAAGAAACAATTCCTTGTTTGTGACAAAGCATTTCCCAGGTTCTTATTAGCTGGCTGTATTTTTTATTTTTAAGCTCCCAATTGGCTATTTGCTCAGGAGACATCATCCCGTCATCTTCCAATAACAAACCAGTGCCATTAAAGAACCTCCAGTCCAAATCAAACTTGCCCTCTTTACCAAGAACGTAGGCCTCACCAAAATACTTTCTCGCTCTTTTAGACTCTGCGTACTTTTCATGTAATATTTTCACCGACAGCAGATCATCCACATTATACTTTTCGTAAGACTTTTTATAATTGAAATCGTCATAATTCAACTCCAACGGCGTAAATTGCTTACCTACCACAGAAGATTTCCCCTTACCCGAGAATTTTTTGTTGATAATGTTGTGCAAATCCAAAGACTTGATATTCAAGTTTTGCGGATTAGCGTCCACAGGTATCTCCACATAATTTTCATTAGGTAACAAAAATACAAGATTAGAAGGATTGGGTAACGACTTAGCCAAATGAACTTTCCCAAAAATAGTTCTTTCCAAAGGGTTGATATATAAATTGATACTTTCCCGTAAAATCAAAGGAATGTGTTTATCTTCCTTATCATCCTCACAATTATAATACGACCGATCTGTCTTCCGGATCCGATTAGCAAACTCTTCACAAGTTAAAGGACTAATTAGGGCCCTGTTATCATCGAAGAAGCACGATAATCCAAGAAACTGGCTCCAATTGAACTTAACTGGAGCCCCGTTGGCTCTAAATTCATTCAAGATATTGGCGGCATAGGCCAGGACAGTAGGATTATGACCTAAACCACCCGCACCTGAAGGAGACGAGTCTCCAGACAAGAGTAAGTAGTAGATCACGAGACCGGCCAATCCAAGGTACAAATGTTTTAACTTGAGTTTGATTTTACTCATCCCTGTAACTATATATTTGGGGAAAGGCTGTTCAAGTTGCCTCGTAATTTACGAGCCTGAAATTTGAGGCTGTCTGCCATGTTCTAACATGTAAAATAACTTACAAAAGATTAGTGCAGGCTAGATGTACGCAACCTGCAAAAACATCTCAACAATAGCATTTAATCCCTTCTACTTAAAGGGTCTACTGACAGGGATCTATCAGGGGCTATGTTCTCCCAGCTTAACCAAAAAAAATACTATCTTCTTCTCTCTGCTGTAATCTCTTCAAGACTATTCTATTGTGAAAGTGATCTGTACTTAATTCATCTGCTTTCCTTCTATCATGCCCCTGACGAACTCAGGTTGCACAAGATCCAGAATCTTCTCCACGATTCTGGAAAGTCGTGTTTTGACCAAGACGAAATTTCTAGAAATTCGCAACCAATTTTCTGTAGGCGGCGGCTAATTTGCAATTACTATATAAACCCCCCATTTGTGGCTCTCTCTAATTTTTTGTATACTCAACAATCTTGTTTATCTTGTGATTAATATAACAGATTTAAACATGTCGAAAGCTATTGGAATTGATTTAGGTACCACCTATTCTTGTGTGGCCCAGTTTTCTAATGATAGAGTAGAAATTATTGCTAATGACCAAGGTAATAGAACTACTCCATCTTATGTGGCCTTCACCGATACCGAAAGATTGATCGGTGATGCTGCTAAGAATCAAGCTGCTATGAATCCAAAGAATACTGTATTTGACGCCAAAAGAATGATTGGTAGAAAATTCAACGAAGAACAATTGCAAAATGATATTAAACACTTCCCATTTAAAGTGGTTGAAAAATCCGGGAAGCCTGTGATTGAAGTTGAATTTAAGGGGGAAACTAAGAGTTTCACACCAGAAGAAATTTCTTCGATGGTTTTAGGTAAAATGAAGGAAACCGCCGAAGGATTCTTGGGTGATAAGGTTACTGATGCTGTAGTTACCGTCCCAGCTTACTTCAATGATTCTGAAAGACAAGCTACTAAGGATGCTGGTTTAATTGCCGGTTTGAATGTTTTAAGAATTATTAATGAACCTACTGCCGCTGCCATTGCTTACGGGTTAGACAAGAAGTCTAACGCTAAAGGAGAACAAAATGTATTGATTTTTGATTTAGGTGGTGGTACTTTTGATGTGTCTTTATTAGCTATTGATGAAGGTATTTTCGAAGTTAAAGCTACTGCTGGTGATACTCACTTGGGTGGTGAAGATTTTGATTCCAGATTAGTTAACCATTTCATTAATGAATTCAAGAGAAAGAATAAAAAAGATTTATCTGGTAATCAAAGAGCTTTGAGAAGATTAAGAACTGCTTGTGAAAGAGCCAAGAGAACTTTATCTTCGTCTGCTCAAACTTCTATTGAAATTGATTCTTTATATGAAGGTATTGATTTCTACACTTCTATCACCAGAGCTAGATTCGAAGAATTGTGTGCTGATTTATTCAGATCCACTTTGGACCCAGTCGAAAAAGTCTTAAAGGATGCTAAGGTTGACAAATCTCAAATCGATGAGATTGTCTTAGTTGGTGGTTCTACCAGAATCCCAAAAGTCCAAAAATTGGTATCTGACTTCTTCAATGGTAAAGAACCAAATAAGTCCATTAACCCAGATGAAGCTGTTGCTTACGGTGCTGCAGTTCAAGCTGCTATCTTAACTGGTGACCAATCATCCAAGACTCAAGACTTATTATTATTGGATGTTGCTCCATTGTCAATGGGAATTGAAACTGCTGGTGGTATCATGACTAAATTGATCACCAGAAACTCCACCATTCCTACTAAAAAGTCTGAAACCTTTTCTACTTACGCTGATAATCAACCAGGTGTTTTGATTCAAGTGTTTGAAGGTGAAAGAGCTAAGACCAAAGATAATAACTTGTTAGGTAAGTTCGAATTGTCTGGTATTCCTCCAGCACCAAGAGGTGTCCCACAAATTGAGGTTACCTTCGATGTTGATGCTAACGGTATCTTGAATGTGTCAGCCGTTGAAAAAGGTACTGGTAAACAACAAAAGATTACCATTACTAATGATAAGGGTAGATTAAGTAAAGAAGATATAGAAAGAATGGTTAGTGAAGCCGAGAAATTCAAAGAAGAGGATGAAAAAGAAGCAGCCAGAGTTCAAGCTAAGAATGGATTAGAGAGCTATGCTTACCAATTAAAGAATAGCGCTCTTGAAGGCGAAATGAAGGACAAGATCGGTGATGAAGATAAAGAGAAATTAACCAAAGCTGTGGATGAAACTATCGCTTGGTTAGATGAATCTCAAGCTGCTACTACCGATGAATACACCGACAAACAAAAAGAATTGGAAGCAGTTGCTAACCCAATTCTTTCTAACGCTTATCAATCCGCTGGTGGTGCTCCTCCAGGTGCAGGCGGTATGCCAGGTGGTGCCCCAGGCGGTGCTCCAGGCGGTGCTGGTTCTGCTCCAGGTGCCGGAGGAGATGGTCCAACCGTCGAAGAAGTTGATTAAGAAACTTCAAATGTTTAATGATAAAAAACTTAATGATTTCCGGTGCACATATATATCTTAAATAGGCTATTGTTAAAAAATACATAAGGTAATTATAAATCTTTGATTGTAGAATAAATATATTGTATATTATTTACAGGTGACATCCAAACTAATTAAATAAATAATGTACATATGGTAATAACTAAAACCCAATTACCAATTAATACGTATCCAACGCTCTTTTCCAATACCCAATTGTTTTTAATAACCAATACTAAAAAGATCAACAAATTCATCATGACTCCAAGCACTATTACAATCAATGTGGAAGAAGACGAAATCAAGTACCCAAAATCATTTATAAACGACTTGGAATAGTTTTCATTATTTATCAAGATAACAAACCCATTTAATCCTAGGAAACTTAGAGACAAAATAGGCCCCCCGAAACAAGCACCAAAAGCCATAATGGGCATTCCCATTTTACTTATGGTATAATTAGAGATCAAGTCTCCAATCGAATTCCCCACTGCGAACACAGTGAACCCCAACACTTCTCCACTTATATTATAAATTATGGAGATAGTCTTTAAGTTATTGATAATTTCAGTTGCAAAAATTGATATCCACAATATAGAATTGATGAATCCTACCCCAGCAACAAAGATATGGTATCTGGGGTTGACTGAAGTAGAATTAGCTTTGGAATCGGGGTCTGAGTTGATGACAAGCTTGTCCGTCATCACGCACGAATAAATGATACTTATCAGGATAGGAACATTTATAAGAAGGAAGCTGAAGATATTCCAATACAAGTTAAAGTTCATGAATAATAGAATACAAATGATTTTAACTTTATCGAGATCGGCTTTAACAATCGGAATCGTCAACTTTATCAATACATAAAGTGGGAAGGTTAGGATATAAGCAACCTTCTGAGCAGGTTTTAGGGATGTGAAAGTTTTGATTTCTGCAAGATCATACAAATATGAAATGACTCTAGACCTTCCGTCTATTGAAGGTTCAGGCTCACCCTGATACTCCGTGGTAGCATCTTCATTATTGGCCATTGTTATTGGAGGGTTCACTAGAATTGCTTCCTCCTCATCATCTCGATAGCTGGTGAAAGTAGGCTCATCATGTTCAATCAAATCATCTCGTTCGTGAGTCAACTGAATATTAGTAGTGGAATGAGAATTCAACTCATGAATCAACTGTTTAACTCCAATACTTTTATTAAGAGTGACGTCATCATTAATTCTCCGAAATTCATCGAATTCATTCATCAACTCCCGTTGATAATCTTCATCGTACTCATCCATGTTAGTGAAAGGCAAGTCATCAACGGTAGGTAAGTGCCAATTATAGCTCTCATCTACTAAATAGTTCTCGTCGTCATTCGAAGTTAGGTCATTCTGCATCGAATAGTTATTTCTAATCCGCTCATCTCGTAATTTCTTCATGGTTCTAGCTCTCTGTATAGAATGGTTAATAATAATATAAATGACATAAACCACATAGCATGAAAAAAGGGCAATACAGTTAACCAAGCTAATATAATTGTTAACCAAAGAAATTAATATCATGCAATTAATAATAATAAACATCACCATATCTCGTACCACCAAATGTTTTGGTAATTTAAAAGGATGAGCTATAGCCATACATCCTATAACAACCGTATTAATAAAGAAACTAGCACCTATCAATTCCAGGATAGCCAAGTTTCCCTCTCCCACATTCATGGCCTTGAAATTACTCAAAATATCAGGAGAACTATTTCCCATTGCCAATATGGTTAACCCAGCTAAATTGTCCAGTAGATGCAACCAGTTAGAAATATAATACAAATTATGAGACAAATAATCAGAGGCCACAAGCCCGATACATATGAAGTAAACCACCAACCCAACAAGGATAATTGCAACAGTCACGGCCTTGAAATGACAATAGTAAAGCTGAAGATAGTTTATTCTGCCCACCACCAAGTCAGAGCAGGAGGAAATATATCGGCATTGCTCATTCGAAGGTAGTTCGTGAATATCATTGCAAATTTCGTCTTGGATTAACAAGGTTCTGCTTTGAGGGGTCGGTATTAATACCGACGCTTGAACTACTAATAGACACACGGATAGCCACGCTAACCCGTGATTGCAGTATATCTTCATTAGCTATTATAGTTTGTTCCGAAAGTGATGTTCCGAAAGTGCCGGTACCGTGATTCACTGAGTGTGTTATAACTTTAAAGTCGGTTGAAAAGGCCCTATAACAAGAACTGTGGTTCCAGATGTTGCACAGACTTGAATTGATGGGATTAAGGATGTTAAGCAATAAAGAATGTGGATAACAGGGTCTTTGTGGTTGCTTGTTTATACTCACTGGAGTGTCCAAATACCACTGCAGTAGTATTTCACTTCACGGCAACAGTACAGCCAAAAAGGTCCGATAATTAGAACCGGCCAGGGGGGAGTATGTGGGTATAAGTTCTAACGATAAACTTGAAAATATGGTTCAAACAAAGCAAGTACGAGGTTGTAAAAGTAATATGCCCTGGTATATTTGCGAGCCTGTCGGTGATTACACGGAGATAGCCTAAATGGAAACGGCCGACGAGGGCTTGCTAAGCGCACTAGTTCTGTTTTCGCACCGTTTCGTAGTAACAGCGTGGTAATTCATGCTGGATGAGGTAATACAATAACATACCTATTGTTAATGTGACACCGAACTTACTAATAAGACAGCATGCTACAATTTCAAAAATGCTTACTGTTAAATGGTTACAAAAATAAACGTAGGACAGTGGTTACATAGGTACAGGATTGGTTGAGTCTACATTCATTACACGACAGCCTAAACATTTGACAGAGCACATAGTTAAACAGTACACAGTGAAATAGAGCACATAGTTAGACAGTACACAGTAAATAGAGCACGGAGTTACACAAAGAGTTAATGTCCAGCTGATCATTGCACTGCCTTTCAGACGAGACACACGAAGGTAGTCTCTAAGATCTAAAAAGTTCTAGAAGGCACTGCACCCAAGATCAACCAATTGATCTCCAGTTTATCATACTCAATAGACAACATATCTCACGGTCATGGATCCAACCTACGGTTTAATCTCGATGAGAAACTTTTCGTTGCTAACAAACTGTGAATTTGCGTTAAAGAAGAAGAAGAAGAAGAAAAGAAAATTTTCATTTCTGCCACTCACCGCGATGCCGCCATGATTTGGCGCCGGCGTGGATTTACCAGGGCCTCCACAAATCGATGCCCATCGTACTAAGTCATTACCGGTAGATGTTGTGGACTCTTGAAGAAGATGTGGTTAAACGAATTAATGTCAGTATCAGCTCTCTAGCCCATGCCATCCTGGAGTTGGTACAGAATAGCTTGGACGCTGGTGCCCAAAATATTTCTGTATTAGTAGATTGGGGCTCATTATCGGTGATGATTAGAGACGATGGTGATGGAATATCTCATGAACAGCTAGCTCAATTGGGGCCATATAAAACCAGCAAGGTTCGAAATCTTCTGGAGTTGTCCCATGTAACGACCTACGGATTCAAGGGACAAACACTTGAGATGCTAAGACACGTGAGCAGGACTCACATAATTTCTAAATTAGCTGGCGAGATTAGTTATTGCACGGTTCTAGGGAGCTATAAGAGCACCAAATTCGATTATTGTGATGAAATATGTAACCCTAGAATCAATAACCAGTTTTATGTTCATCCCATAGAGAGAAGCGGAACCGTTATAGTTTTGCACGACGTGTTTCATAATATTCCTGTGAGAAAACGGCAGATTCAGCGCTCGGGAGTTCATAGGTTTATTAATGAACTTCGTCAATTGTTGGTTGTTATCAACAAGCCAGTAGATTTGCAAGTGGAAGTGGATGGAGACTTAAAAATAAAGGTTCTGAGATCAGAAGCATTGCTTCACTCTCTTTTCAAGGTTCCTAAATCAAAGATTTCAAAGATTAAAGGTACTTATGGACAATATAAGATTGCAGGATATTTAAGCCAGGAGTTCAAAAAGGGCCAACAGTTTTTACTTCTTAACAATAGAATTTACAATCTTGTTCTTAGTTTTCGAAAATATCCACTGTTTATCATCAATATTACTGTTCATCCACAGAATATTAGTGAATTATTTCAAGATCCCACTAAACAGATATGGCTCAGCAATCACGACAAGCAAATAAGAAACATTATGACTAGAGTTTTGGAAAGGTTTTATCCCGAAGAAATCCTCCCCAAGTCTCCCAAAAAAGTGACTACCCCTCGAAGGAGCCGTGAGCAACGACCTCAATATAACATGTCTCAAATAACAAAGGAGGACTTACGAAATTTCCAGGTAATCGGTCAGGTGAACAAACAATTTATCGTCATAAAGGCTAAAGATCTGCTACATATAGTCGATCAGCATGCCATGGATGAACGAATAAAGGTGGAACAATTATTCCAACAACTTCATGTCAATCCACAATGGACAGAAACTGATATCAAGATCCCAACAGAGCATTTAAGCTTAGTGCAAGAGAATTACGATTATGTCAGTCAATTTTTCAGGGTACTGCAAGATAGAATTACCCAAATCCCCCATGTAATGACTCGAATGACAGAGCTTCAAGTGGTTGAAGGATTATTCCAATATATTACAGACGTTACAGAGCACAAGAAATTCAAGTTGACAGCCGATTGGTTTACCAGTATTCCCCATTATCCAACATCTATTATCAATGTCGTCAACTCCATTGCCTGTAGAAGCTCCATAATGTTCGGAGAGTCCTTAACAAACAACCAAATCAAACAGAAGCTCAAGGTTCTAATTGGCTGCAAACTCCCATTCCAGTGCGCCCACGGTAGGCCATCCGTTGCGCCGGTGATAGACCTAACGCCGGTGAACAAGCTGCCCCTCTACGCGTATCCGTAATTTTCCGTGCTGCAAATGTACCCCTCATTTCCTATTTATAACCAAATTTTTCAACCGAGTTTTCAGTGGTTGTTTGCAGGGCCCTTTTCTAGTGCTAGATAATCCTGGACCAACATTAACAACCGTAGATAGTGTATTGATGTATATAGTTTAATGGTAACGTATCTACAAACAAAACGTCTCAAATCCTTTGTGTTTTGAAACACACGTCGATCTCATTATGACTCGATTTTACTGTGAGTCGCAAATTATCTTATGATTCATTCCTCTAGTGAAAGTCTTCAACACAATGAATTAGCTTGCTCTAGAGCTCGAATATGACCTCAGAATCTGGCTCTAACCCTCGTATACACCCTATATACCATAGTGACTGTGCCAATTAACCCTCGCTCTACCGTAGCCACCAAAAACTCGACTCCGCTTTGATTCCTCAGCGGCACTGGCCAATTCCGTTGACGGGTATAAAACCCACAGGTTCCCCACTGAAAAATTTCCAGCATCAACGCTACGTTTTTTCTTCGTTGCAAGTTTTTTGTTTGGTAACATGTTAAGAAGTTCTGGATTCAAGTCTGTTAGAACCTTTGGTTCAGCCAGTGTTTTAAGCAAATGGAACGACATTCCTTTGGCACCTCCTGATAAGATTTTGGGGATCACTGAAGCCTTTGTTAAGGATTCCAACACCAATAAGATTAATTTAGGGGTTGGTGCTTACAGAGACAATGTAGGTAAGCCTATCATTTTCCCAAGTGTTAAGCAAGCCGAAATCTTACTCTTAGAAACCGAAACCGAGAAAGAATATACTCCGATTATTGGGAATAAGAACTATCAAACTTTGGTGAAGAATTTCATCTTTAACAACAGTGGTAAGGATGTTAGTGGAGAACAATTAATTAATGATGGAAGAATTGTGACTGCTCAAACCATTAGTGGTACTGGTTCCTTAAGAGTGATTGCTGACTTTTTAAATAGATTCCATGCCAGCAAAAAAATCATTGTTCCTAAACCTACCTGGGCCAACCATATTGCTGTTTTAACTGATGCTGGATTAGAACCAAGTTATTACGACTACTATAACACCAGCATCAATGGGTTAGATTTCGATAAATTGGTGGAATCTATTAATAACACCGAAGACGGAGCTATTATCTTATTACATGCTTGTTGTCATAATCCTACCGGAATGGATTTGAGTAATGAACAATGGGATACTGTTTTAGATTTAATTATCAAGAAGCAATTGTTCCCAATGGTTGATATGGCCTATCAAGGGTTTGCTTCTGGGGACCCATATAAAGATATTGAACTGATTAGAAAATTAAACAAATTAGTAGCCGACGGGAAAATCCCATCTTATTCCTTATGTCAATCATTTGCTAAGAATATGGGATTATACGGAGAAAGAACTGGATCCATTTCTATTATCACCGAATCTAGTGAACATTCTAAAGCCGTTGAATCTCAATTGAAGAAATTGATCAGACCAATGTACTCTTCTCCACCTATTCATGGATCCAAGATTGTGGAAACCATCATGTCCAACCCAGACTTATTAAACAACTGGTTAACCGATTTGAACAGTGTCGTGGGAAGATTAAATGATGTGAGATCCAAATTATTCAACAAGTTAGATGGTTCTATTTACAGTTGGGATCACTTAAACCAACAAAGAGGGATGTTCATTTACACTGGGTTATCCAAAGATCAAGTGATTAAATTAAGAAACGAATACTCGGTTTATGCTACTGAAGATGGAAGATTCTCCATCTCTGGGGTCAATGACAACAATGTTGATTATTTGGCCGATGCTATGAACAAAGTCATCAAAGAAACTTAGATAATAGATTAACTGTCTATATAGAACAAAGTGGACTGTTCTTAGTAGGTTGAATTGTTTATATATTATGTAGTATATTAATCTTTCGACATCCGATGTTGTCTAAATCTATCTGATAAGAAAACTTCGCTAGTCTTCGTTACTCTTCTTTTGTCTTGCTACTCCACAAAACTTCGTGTCTTCGCCATTTCGCATCATTCCACCAATATCAAATGGTGGAAATTAATTTTCAACCGCCACACAATTATGTTAGTCGATACCACTCCTTTCAAAGACCAGAAACCTGGGACTTCCGGGTTGAGAAAGAAGGTCAAGGTGTTCCAACAACCTCATTACACCGAGAATTTCATTCAGTCCATCTTCAATGCAATTCCTCAAGGAATTGAAAACGCTCAATTGGTTATTGGTGGAGATGGGAGATATTACAACGACCATGTAATCCAGCTTATAATCAAGATGGCCAAGGCCAATGGGGTTAAAAAGTTAATTATTGGACAAAACGGTATCTTAAGTACCCCAGCTACGTCTCATGTCATCAGAATTAGGAAAGTTACTGGTGGTATTATCTTGACTGCTTCCCACAACCCTGGAGGTCCTGATCAAGATTTAGGGATTAAATACAACTTGGAGAACGGGGGACCTGCTCCCGAACTGGTGACCAACAAGATGTTTGAAACTGCTTGCGAATTGACTTCGTATAAGATAGATTCTGACACCTTGCCAGAAACTGTGGATACCTCTAATATTGGAGTACAAACCTTTGATGGTGGATTCGAAGTGGAAATTATCGATTCCACTAAAGATTATATTGATATGATGAAGGATATTTTTGATATTGATCTAATTAAGTCGTTTCTTAAGTCCAATGCTGATAATTTCTCCGTGTTATTCGATGGGTTGAATGGAGTTACTGGTCCTTATGGATATCAACTTTTCGTTAAGGAATTTGGATTACTGGAATCTAGTATCCAAAACTGTAAACCTCAACCTGATTTTGGTGGATTACATCCAGACCCTAATTTGACCTATGCTAAAACCTTAGTCGATAAAGTGGACAAAGAGAACATTGCCTTTGGTGCTGCTTCCGATGGGGATGGAGATAGAAATATGATCTATGGAGCGAAGACTTTTGTGTCTCCAGGTGACTCTGTAGCCATTATTAGTGAATACTGTGATTATATTCCTTATTTCAAGAAACAAGGGGTTTATGGATTAGCTAGATCTATGCCTACGTCTGGAGCTATTGATTTAGTGGCTAAGGATAAAGGGCTTGATTGCTATGAAGTTCCTACTGGATGGAAGTTTTTCTGTTCCTTGTTTGACAGCAACAAATTGAGTATTTGTGGGGAAGAAAGTTTTGGAACTGGACTGAATCATATTAGGGAAAAAGATGGATTGTGGGCTATTGTGGCTTGGTTGAATGTGATCGCTGCTTTCAACAAACAGTTTCCCGATGAAAAACCTAGCATTAAATCTGTTCAAGATAAATTTTGGCAAAAATACGGAAGAACCTATTTCACCAGATACGATTATGAGAATGTCGATTCTGATGGTGCCAATAAAATCATTGAATTATTAAACAGCATTATTGCCAACAAGAGTAATTTTAATAAGGGAAGTTATTCCATCAAGGATTGTGGTAATTTCAGTTATACCGATTTAGATGGAAGCGTTTCATCAAATCAAGGATTGTTCATTAAATTCCAGAATGGATTACGGATGGTCCTCAGATTATCAGGAACTGGTTCATCGGGTGCTACCATTAGATTGTATTTAGAAAAATACTGTAATGATCCTGACCAATTATTTGGTAAAGTGGATGATTTTTTGAAAGATGATATCGATTTTATTGTCAATTTGTTGAGCTTCAAAAAATTCATTGGAAAGGATGCTCCTGATGTGAAGACCTGATCTTTTTCAATCGTCATTGTCGTAATAGGTGAAAAACGAAATCATTGTTTAAGTTCTATATTGAATACTAAAAAAAGTTTTACACATAAATAGTTATTGATCATACTTCATTCTCTTAACATCTCCACCACTAGCTTCTTGCAAGTTAATTACTTCATCTAACCTTTTTCTGATGGAGGTTTCTCTTAATCTTGCAGCCTGCTCCATGGCTTCTAATTCCATGATTCTGGTTCTATATAAATCATTGACCAATTCGAGCTCACTGATTCTTGTCTTCAATATCGTCACTTCTTCGGTGTCACCATTAGAACCAGTCTTGCCGCTACTTTGATTATTGTTGTTATTGTTGTTATTATTGTTGTTGTCTCCGCCGTTATTTCCATTGATATTACTTCTATTATTCCCGTTACCGTTGTTCGCATAGTTTCCACTCGTTGGATATTGTTGGTGCTGTTGCTGTTGAGGAGGAGGAGCTTGATTGGGCTGTTGTTGATCAGCTTGTCCTTGCTGAAGCGGCTGTTGGTTTTGTTCAGTTATATTCGCAATATGGGGTAAGTTAGGTTTGTTGCTATTTCCAGTTAACTGATGGATAGGAGGTAATACTTCTGGAGTATTACTATTAGAGTTTGAATTGGAGTTGGAGGTGTTGGACAAATGAAATTGAGGACCAAAGCTAGGAGAATTTATAGGTTGCCCATGAGCTGGTGCTTGTGGAGGAGATTGAGACCTTTGAGAAGGATTCTGGGGGTTTGCATTTGGAGTCAAAGGCTTGGAATAATTTAAAGCCGACGAAGGCGTGGAAAATACTGGAGATTGTTCCCGTTTAATCTGTACCTTGTTATTATTGATCAATGATATAGGAGTAGACATTTTATTGTTCTTAAACGTAGCACTAGGACCTAATTCATGAGACATATTTTCCAAGGCTCCGGCAGCTTGATGGATAGAGGAATTGGCAGCAGAAGTTGCAACCGAACTATGGGAAGTATTGGATCTGGTGTTAGATATCGAGGAAGTATTTGATAATAATAAAGGAGAAGTAATTCTTTGTAACCCAGGAGCAAATTGAGTAGGAGTAGACGATGGATAATGTAATGGTTGCACTGGATGAGACAAGTGATTTTGTAAATGATGATTATATTGTGGTAAATTCGGATTATTGAATTGTTGACTAGAGAATTGCCCTCCCTCTTTCATGGTCAAAGGTTTTTTATTGAATTTAGGACTCTTCTTTTTACCACCAGTGGTAGCAGTCACTAAAGGTGAGCTTGTAGAAGACCCTTGTGGCTGGGATTGAGGTTGAATAGAACCTGGATACTCCTTAGATTCTAACTTTGGAGTATTAGGAGTAGAAGATTTGGTGGAATTGCCTGAAGATTGTTTAACTCTATTCCTAGACTTAATAGTATCAGTCTTCAATGAGATGGGTCTTGGCCGCCCATGTAATTTCAAAAACAATCCACAAGCATTACATAAAACCTGACCAGTCTCATCTCTTCTCCATAATGGAGTGGTTTGAGTCTTACAATTATGACACACTGGAGAAGAAATATTTGTCTTTGTGGTGGTGGTGCCATTAGTCACATGAGTGGTGGTCTTAGCGTTAGGGTGAACTGGGTTATTCCCTTCATTCAGCATTTCTTCCGATTCTTCATTACTATCCTTTTGATCGTTATCAGATTTAGTGTCAGACACAGGAGTGGCTCTACCGGTTTGTCCCAGCCCACTAATTGGCCCATTTTGCAGTGGCATACCATTGGATACCGGGGAGTTACTGTTAGATATCTGGGAAATAGATGGAAGACTTTGGTTTGCCGCCAGGTAATTCGATGGTTTACCGGCATTTACACCAGATTCCCGTTGAATTGGACCGTTTGGGGACACTCCAGAACCAACATTGGAACCATGGGAAATGCCAGATTCAGCAGCTTGGGACTGCAAAGGAAACGATTGTTGACGATAAGGTTGTTGATATTGAGAATGTTGTTGTGGAGCATGTTGCTGAGGAGCATGCTGTTGTGGAGGAGAAGGAGATGGGGGACTGGCACTCTTCTTGATCATATCCACGGGACTATTGGAACTATTATTAGGTCCCGGGGTAGGCAAGTGTTGAATTTCGCTCATGCCTAGGAACACAAACGGGCGAAAGTATTATAAATATTTGATAGTAACACCTGGTAAAACAGGTCGTTAGATAACACACACAAAAAGTTGGTTGATAAAGAAAGTGTTTGGAAACTGAAAATTTTTAGGTCGCTGCAAGAAAAATTTTTTGAGCAGAGCACTGACAATAGTAACAGAAATGATACAACTAGAGAGATAAATGTATAGAGAAGAAAGCATACCGGCAACGGGCGAATAGGGAACATATACTAGACATAGACTGTGTATATACTTGAGATACCCGTTATGGAGCCAGTGGGGGGCATCAAATACTGTATAGATTAAAGATAATCCACAGCAATAGATAAGGGACTGATAAGGGTTGCGATTCTAATCAGTAGGGGATAAGAATGACTACATGAGAGGGGACATCCGAAAATGGGGGTGAGTGACAAATAGTTTAAATTGGGAGCTTAGCCACGTCTTCAAACTGCTTGTTAGTTAAGTACTGTGCACTTTAACTCTAACTGCTACGACTTTGCATAGTAGGGACTTTATCTGATCTTATCATTGAAAATTTTTCATGGTGTACACACGTCTAGGCGTAGCACCACGACTCTAGACACGCTAAAGCCGACGCAACTACCGGCCAGGAGAGTGCGAGCCACGCTTATGTCACAGCATGATGAAAGCTTATATAAGCATCAGCCTCTCTCAATTCAACATGATACTTATGTCACAAGTACTGTTGAATTTACAGCCACTTGAGAACTTGCAACAATATATAAATCTGAAGCCATTCGTGGGATTACGACTTTACGACCATATTTTATGAAATTTATCTATTTGCTTTTAACCCTTTTGACTATTACGAATGCTGCTATTATAACTTCTGGTGTTGCAGAGAACGGAACAGAGATACAGAACAAGAAGTGGGGTGGACGTCGTCATCATTATGGCCACTATAATGACGATGATGACGACGACGATGATGATGATGATGATGACAACGACTCTAATTCTGCTTCAGGTTTAACTTTTAATAAATCATTAATTGCATTGGTTATGTTTACGTATTATGGGCTCATGTAAATTTGTTAATTCTATTTATTTTGTATAACTACTATCGCAATATTGATCCACAAATGGCACCTAATGGTGCTTATGTCAATAGCATCACTGCATCAGAGTCTTTGGCTCGCTTGTCCAAATAAAATACACACTTTTATTTCCAAATAGCTGCACACCGTAGTAATTTTCACCTCATCTCATCGCGACTTTTCCAGACAATCAAGATTATTTGATATATTAGCCATGTCTGAACCTGAAGTGATCTCCAAAGATGTGGAGTCCAAAAGAAAGATTTATAGAGAGAAAAAGGAGCAAGAACGACAAGCTAAACAGTTAAGGTTCGAAGAATCTAACATTAAAGCAAAGAAAGTGAAATTGCCTAAGAAAAGATACTATAGACAAAGAGCCCATTCAAATCCGTTTAGTGATCACAAATTGGATTATCCTAAATCTCCCGAGTTTATGGATTGGAAAAAGTACTATCCCCAATATTATGACCCGGAGACTGAAAAAATGACCAAGCAAGTGGAGATTGCTGATATTGGATGTGGTTACGGAGGATTATTGATTAATTTGGGGAAAGAGTTTCCTGATACTTTATCGTTAGGGATGGAAATTCGGGTTCAAGTCACTCAATACGTGCAAGATAGAATCATTGCATTAAGAGAAAAGCATAAAAACCACAAACACAATAACTATCAGAATGTTTCTGTCATTAGAGGTAATGCTATGAAATTCTTACCAAACTTCTTTTATCCCGGTCAACTCTCAAAAATGTTCTTCTGTTTCCCAGATCCCCACTTCAAGCAACGGAAGCATAAAGCTAGAATCATTACCAACACGTTATTGTCGGAATACGCATATGCTTTGAAAGTAGGAGGGATAATATACACTATAACCGATGTGGAAGATTTGCACAAATGGATGGTTTCACATTTGGAAGACCATCCATTATTCCAGAGATTAGATAAGAAATGGGAAGAATCAGACAAGTGCGTAGAGATCATGTATAATGCTACCGAAGAAGGACAAAAGGTGGCTCGGAATAATGGATCTAAATTTATTGCTTGTTACCAAAGATTACCAACTCCAGAAATATAGACAACAAAAGTTACATGTTAAATAAATATATATGTAAAACAGTACATACGATAAAAAATTACAAAATATATGTATAGCATGTACGTATACACAGAAGATTGGTGGAAATCATGTATACAATATAAAAATAACAAACAACGATCACACGATTAGCTAAGAAGATTAGAAATCCTTTTGGACATTAGCAGCAGCAGATTTACCTTCATCAACTAAATCTTCAAAAGTACTGTCATCCTTGATGGAACCAGTAGGAACTTCTGGAAACTTAGAAGCACCAGAAGTCGAAGCACTAGTAGCTTCTGGAGCAATATGAGAAGCAGTAGAGTTTTTAAATGATGGAGATTTGTCATCACCCACAGTAGAGCCAGCAGTTCTGGTTGGAATTTTACTCTTAATAAAGTTACCCACTGGACCAGATTTTTTAATCAAGTTATCAACATGAGGAGCAGCTTTATCTTGAGCCAATTTAGAATATTCCCCAGTTTTTTCCTTAGCCAATTTAGAGAATTGAGCCACAGCAGCATCGATTTCTTTCTTATTCTTAACATAAACCACTGGCAAAGTGAATAATAAGATTACGGTAGTGGTGAATAAAGTGAATAATGAAAACCAGGAAGTAAGTTTATATAAGATGTAACTTAATCCAGCAGCCTTTAAGGTGGTTTCAATATCATGACTGTAAATGATCTTATGGAATTCTTCTTCTAACACTTCAACTCCTTTACCAATAGAAGGTAACACAGTATTATTGATAGTTTTAGCATAACTTTTAGCAGCAGGCTTATATTTGGTGACAAATCCTTGCCCGGTAACTAATTTACCAGCGTATTCGGCGGCAGCGGAAACTACAATTGTTAGTATAGATCAAATTTGCCAGGGTGTTATCTACCACATCCTCACTCCCGGTTAATGAAGGGTCAAACAAAACTAAAAGAAGACGGCGGGAGCCAAAGGCATAACACAACCCCAAGCAGATACAAGCCCAATTGACCCATCAGAACTTGTTCCAATAAGATACATACATAATAAAGCAATATAAGCTAAGTGGAAGAAGATATTGATTAAATTCACTTTCTTAAACACAACCAAACCTACAACGGTGGTTCCAAAGACTTTTCCGGTCTTAACAGGATCCTTCCAAGTCAACAAATCACATAAGGCGGTGTTGGAAGAGGTGGTAGAGCTGGTTGGAGCAGTAGCAGCAGACATTGTTAATATTACTTAAGGAATAAGGGATATTAAATTTCAGCTTTTCGTTGACAGACGAGCGACGAAAAAAAAACTTTTCGTCCTGCGTATAGTTAAGCTCTTGTGATAGCAAGATAAGACGGTGGTGATGGTAGCAGATTCAAAGAAACAGTAAGACGTTATAAACTATTTTGAGATGGTGGTAGGATAATAGGTGTAGAAGAATCAAAGGGTTTGGGTGCTACATTTTTTTTTTATAGTGAGGTTGTTTTATACTGGGATACTTGGATAGTGCCGTACGGTTACCTATATATGATACAAGGTGGCAAGATAGGTGACATAATCAAAAATATCGCCAGATATTGATTATTGGTTGTTGACTTTGAGCCTTTGGTAGAATCGCATAATATCCTCATGGTGTTGGCACTTGCTACCAGCTATGCGATACTCCTCAAGTTTGGCGCTTCCGATAAAACCGTATAGCCACAATTTATATTGCTCCATTATCTGTTGCTGTATAAGCATCACCAGTTGATTGATATATTCCAACATAAGACGTAATTTATCAATGTCAGCTAAACTCAGGGTTTGCTTCATGGGCCCAATTATTTCTAGCATTACGTCCAATTTTTGAAGGACAGTATTTAAATAGGATTGGTATTTTTTGCAACTTTGCGAAAGTCGTTCGAGCTTGTCACTATATTTCTCAATAAGTCCATCATTAAAAGGATCTCCAGCAAGAACAGATTTCCATATACTACAATAATAGATTTGAGTGTCACTAAACTTCTTTACCTGTTGTCCCATTCGGTTTAACGCTTCCTTGTAAGCTTTTAACGACCCATACTTGTGTTGCAATTGTGCTAAAATCTCACCGCGATACAAGTTCATTTTTTGCAGCCATTTAGAAGGTTTACTTTTAGCGGTTTTACCAGTGGTAACACCAGCTACTGCCCCATTTACTTTATACTCATTAGGGGATTCTAGGTCGTATTCCAAGTGATTATTCAACTCTCCAAGGGGATTGGCAATAGTTTTACCCACGTTTAACTTTCGAACCTGGTCCCAATTGTTTACTTTAGGTACCTTGTATCCTTCTGTTAAAATCTTGTTGACTTTTATGAGAGCCATGTCTAGTTCATATTGAATTGGTTTAGGACAAGAATCTCTTAGTTGTTTCAACTGACTAGGAAACTTGTTAAGGGATTCCAAAGGTTTCACTAACAAAACCTTTAAACTTAAGGCGTACGTCAGATTATTAATTAACCGATTTCCCTCAGTTAACCATTTCCCTATCAATGGAAATGTGTTGTTTTTTCTGTTAAGAATATCCACCATGAATTCGAACTTTCCAAAATACTGCAATATAGTGGTTCTGAACTTGAAATTGTCCAAAAGACACCTATTGATAACTCCACCAATATCCAATTCTTGTAGTTGGCAATTGTAGATCAAGTACGGAATATTAACTTCCATCATTTCTTGGTCATCAAGAGAATTATTAATAGTATGTTTTAGCCCATAACTACTTCTTTTAATTGCTGCAAGTAATTCTCTCAAGAAACTTTTGGATAGTTGACTCAAAACTGCCGCATCTTCAAATAGTAGCAGTTTTTCACTAATAGTAAGGATATTCTCGTAATCTTTGACATTGCCTAGTAGGGATTGATAAACAGTCAAAACCAATTTGAAATTTTGATAATACTTCAATTCCTCTTCTAAAAATGATATTATCTTACTCTCATACTCGTAATGCTCTTGACTGATAATCGGCATGAACCTGTCTGACAAAGGACTGGCCATTAATTTAGACGATCTATTCTCGAGCCCTCTTTGATATTCAAAATCTGATGAGTAAAGAGAACTAGATACCAGCAAGTCCATGTTGTGGTAGTTTATTGCTCGAGAGTTCAATGTGGATACGTTGCTGTCTTTATACAACACAGAGATCGCGTTTCAGATTTAAATCTGGCACAGATCTGAAACACGGCTGCGAAAAATACTCACAGAATACATTTGCTATATACATAAGAAAACACACACACACTGTAAGGGTTGGTCAATTGTCATTGGTCAATTGGTAGAAGTCGTTTTCCATAACACCCTTCCCCAAATAATTACTGATGACTTTAAACTTGTCAGGTGCTTCTTGTAATTGCAACTCAAATAATTCTATTTCATCCTTCGATTTCAACTGATCTTCTCTTAAGGTTTGAACCAGATCTATGTCGTTAACACATATCGAGCAAATAGGCGCGGAGTTCAAAGCTTCGCTAGAACTTAAATAATTATCATTCAAACATCTTTGGTGGAACGAATGCTTACATTTAAAATGAATCACGGGGAAGTCCAACTTCAAATTGCAAGCGACACATTTATTATTCTGGATAATGAAAGGTTTGGTTTTCAACTCGGTAATTTTATGGCTGTTTTTAATAGAGTCTTTTTCGTACAACTCAACCAACTTTTCATTGTTGTTGATCTCCTGGTTTGAAGTATCAATTATATCTATCAAGTAATCTCGAATGAGCCCAATTGTGGTAAACTCTGTACTACTCAATATCTGGATGATTTCTAAAGGCGACGACAACTTTAAATCTTTTAATTTGTTGATAATATACTTGAATTCCTTGTCGTCTACCTTTCTAAATATTTCTTCTTTAGATACCACAAAGCGCAACAATAATTTAAACAATTCTGGTTTTTCATCTCCGTGACTTTTCACAATGTCGAAGCACTTTGCGACGTCCCCATTCAATTGAGCAGATCGGAAGATACTCTCTTCGTATCCGCTTTGTTTCTCTGATATCAATTCACCCTCTTTAAAGTCATAAATATGTGAGATTAACAATAAACGGGATTTGTCTAACAAGTCAGAATACTCGGCAATCAACGTCTTTGCCTTACTGATCCATTCTTTTTGGTTTTTTTCTTCCTTCTTAGACAACGATAAGTACATCTCATACAAAGTAATCAACAACTCCATCTTATTGTTAATATTTCCCTGATACTTATCAAAAGTCTCAATACAAGCTTCTAAAAAGATCACAAATTCATTTGGATTGCTAATGAAGCTCGAAAAGATTAAACTCGGTCTTGGTGGTAAATAGGTAGGCTCCAAGTTTCTAGAGGCGATTGTTGAATCATCACCATCGCCTTCATCATTATCATCTTTTCCTGATAAATACGCCATGAATGCCTTGTAACTATTTAAAGGAAACATCATTCCCAGATCATCTTGCTCTTCGTGGGAATGTCCGTTGGGACCAGAGATGTTAGCGGTTGTGGTGGAAGCCAACGCATTGGACTGATCATTTGGAACGTATTTACCCGTAAATACGTTAATTAATAACTCTGTGGTTTCAATAGGTAAATTATCCAATAGAGTCTTTGAATGCTCAATTAATATAATTAATAAGTCATCAATGGATAATGTCTTAATATACCGCAAGCAATTCTTCGGCCTATGCAAATCATTCAATTGGATATCAACAATAAGATTCGGATGATTCAACTTATACAATAGTTTTATCACTTCATTAAAGTAGCCACATTCTTTGAACAAATTGATAATTAAGGGAAAATCCAAGTCACTGAAGTCGGTAGATTCCTTTTTCAAATCCGAATTGTTGTGGACGTCGATATTATTTGAGTCTTCTGAAGATAAATCTAATTCGTCGATGAACGATCTGATCTTGTCAACATGTTTTAACTTACAATAACAGCACAACAATAAGGTTATATGGTCATTATTGGCGATTTTAAACCGATACAATTGGTAAAGAAACTCCGTCAAGTTTTCAATGTTTGCCGCATCTTTGAATTTGGTGATAATGTTCATAATAAAATCATTTAGCGATTCCCCACTATCAGCTTTGGTTGAATATCCACCTTTGTAATATTTCAAGCATTTGATATATAGCCGTATCGACTCATCAAAATCTTGTTTTTGATACAAAAATTCCCCATGTAGCTTGCACACTTTCAACAATGTTTCAACCGGTAAGTTTGACTGTTTGGCCAAAGAAAAAGCCAAAGGGAACAATTCACGCTGTAAAACAAGTTCCACTTGTTGATTGATGGGCTTTTCATGTAGCTTATATAGAATCCCATCGCTGCTTAATAGATACAAATCGTCCCACAATTCAAAAGCATGATTTATGGTAGTATTAGGTATGGTGAGACTAAAGGAGATATGCTTATTATTGAGGTCAATCACTAACACTCGGGTTACCAACTTTTTGGACGATTCATTAATTTCTTCGCTGGGCGACACCACCAATAAATAATCCTTTTTATACCGATAAATCAACTTCTTGCGAAGTTCAAAATTGATAGTGTGGCTTCTACCAATCTGGTTATAGTACCGGATAGACGAATCCGTGGCCACAATCAAGTCCTGGGTGTCCACATTAATACCAGTACATTGTAACGGAACTCCAGTTTTCTTCGATAAAACCTTCAATGGCTTCCCCTGGTTCCTTCCGGTAGTAGGAACAGTCAAAATCCTAGAGGTGGTAGTCACGTACAATAAGTCATGAAACTCATTAAAATGTAAGCCGGTCACAGGGTCGGGTGACTCGTATATCAATCTTTGCTTTGAGCCTCTATCTCTTAACAAATCGCCTCTAATAAGCAATACTTTCCCATTGGTATACCCGATAGCTATACAACTGAAATCCACGTTAAACGTAACGCAACTCATAGGGAACGAGTTGTCTCCACACTGAATCAAAACCTGTGTTTGATACTTGCGTTTCCAGAAGTCATCATTATCATCATCTTCTGGCTTAAGGTGAATTAACCTATTTAAATCCCATAATTTAAGAACTGATGGGTGGCCCTGTTTCTCAGCTACCGTCACCAACATATCGCCCCGTGACAAGCTTCGTATGAAGCTGATGCTGTAATCCAGGTCGTAAGCCATAAATGCCTTAACACAAGAGAATTGTTTGTCTATAATCTTTATAAAACACCCGTTGACTGCTATCACCAAATAATTGTCGCTTCCAGTGATGGCAGCGAGAGTGCCGTTAGAATATAAAACATCGGGGGTTCCTAAGTTTGGATCTCGTATGGGGACCACCTCAAACAATTGCAATTGTCTCCAGTTCATAATGGGATAAAAAATCACACATATAAAAATCTATGGAATATGATAGATATATATAATGGATTTTGTATGGAGTCGTGATATATCGCGCGGTCGTAATATCGACTGTGAGGACTTACTTAGCGCGCTTGAATAATTTCGGTTGTTGAAGCTAAGTAACACATTATGAATTACGATCCTATTCACGACACGTTTGTAGGAGAACTGGGCGAAGGTGCCGACACAAGTACTCTGGAACCATCAAAAGCACCGAGCTCAATGGCACATCTTATGACTTCCGATAAAGAGCCGGATGAGAAAGACGAGGAAGAAGATACTATGGAAGTGGATCATGATATGTCGTTTGGGGGAAATGAACAAGAGAAAAAGTCAAATACTAAGAAGCATATAAGCACCGCCATCCCAAAAGGAGTGAGGTATTTGAAGAAATCAGATGGTGAACCATTTTGGAGGAAAGATATCCAATATGATTTCTTAGAAGCCTTGTTTGAAGATAAGCACGCCGTGTTCACAAATCCGTTCCCTTATTGCTCGGTGTCGACGTTTTCTGACGAGCCAAAGTATACGTTTGCGGAATTGTATGTGCGGACTTTGGCGGAATCGTCTAAATGCTCCAAAATTTTACGGGAACGGTTATTAAGAGACTTTGATATGGGTAAGTCGGTGGCCAAAGTATGTTTATTGGTGAACACAGGACGAATGAATACAACTATAAATTTTGTTCCGGAAATGAGGTCCACTTTAAGAACCTATCACTCTATACCTTCTTTACAAGCGGACCCCGAGACTGGTGGTTCCAAACAGCTACAAGATACGCCTAGACTCAAGTCGATTTTGAAGGCCGTGAGCGATAAAAATGAAGAATTTGAATCTGTGAAGTCGCTTTTGGAAAACCCTCCCGCTCAGAAACCTAATACTAACTTGGTTTTGTTATTGTTTGTGTTAAGTAATAATGTGAACGGAGTGAAATTTCACCATGAACATACCCCAGAATGCTTTCATACTGCCAATAGTTTCATGGAGTTCTTTTTGGAGACCAAAATCCATCCCGCTAACAGAGCCAAAAGATTCTTATGGCTCATGTATACGTATTTAGAGACCAATTTCACTCCAGAGGAATTGGCCCACAACCCGTTCAATCCTCATGAAATTCCTCCTATTGAAATGATTAAGAAGGAAGAATTGAATAATTTTGATAAAGATACAGACTATGAAATTGAATATTCCGAGCGTATGTTCAGAACCAGATTACAATATTTGGCCGACGAAGAGCATAATAGTAATCCCAAGCGTGGTAACAAGTCTAAAAGAGATAGACGTGAAGAGCGAGATTATTGTGAAGAAGATGAAGACGATGGCGGGGATGATGAATATGAAGATAAGAATAAAAAGGGAAAGCCAGGACCCAAGAAGCGTAAGAAGGTAGGTAAACCTGTAACTATTGCAGCTATGTCTAAGGTTACTCCTACCCAACTAGACTTTGACAGAAAGGGAGATGATGACACTGATTTTGGACCAAGTAAATATCAGTTGGTCCTTCCCTTGAGAAATGTTCAGAAGGTAGCACAGATGAATAAGCACAGATATGCCAATGAAACTATTAACAAACCAGATTCATTGTTGAGCAAGAACAATATTCAGACAATAATCAACAAATTCAGACAAGCTTTAAAGAACAGGAAGCTCCCGGAGCCAGACACAACCAAAGGACTTGAGGCATTGGATCAATGGTTTTTCAAGTACTTCCAATACAAAAAATCCACAAATGTGGGCCTCCTTGGAATGGAGTGGGAAAATATCCGTTATGACATGATTCATGGCCTCGAGAGCTATCTTTATGAGGCCGAACGAAAAGAACTTTCCAAACTTGATGGAACCACCGTACTTTCAGAAAATGATACAATATTTGATACGGAGAAAGGGGCCAAACTGAAATCACAACACCAATACAAACCGTTTTATGATAATGACGTCAATAATGAGAGGAACAAGTATATCTTTGATCTTTTAACATGCTGTAAAGATGTGCTAGGACCAACCCTTGAAAGTAGAATTGACAGTTCCAATTGTCACACCAAAATTTCCATAGACTTGAGCAAAGAAGAGATTAAGTTTATATAAATAAAAGATAATACATACAAGTACAAATCTAGTCTACATTTATGTCAAATAGTAATGAAAATAGCTTTCGAACACCACCTACGACTCCATTGTTGGACATCAACTCCATGTAAACAGATGTGATATCTTTGATCATTCCAGATGATCCTATATCAACAGCTATAGATGCTTCACATTCAGCCAACACGGGGTCTTGACACACGATATCCCAATGGAATGTTAGTTTCTGTTCATTGTGTTCAGGCGATCTAGGTATTAGAAACTCGAGCTTATCGGTGACTCTTAGCATCGAATGGAGTTTATGGGGATCTACCGTGTTAATATGTTTTATAACATCTTGTAAAACATGGGTAGGAATTATGTAATCCTTGAACAAGACAATTAGCTGATGGAAACAGCCAATTCTTCTGGTCACATGAAACGCTAAAGAATTGAGTCCATACATGAGCAAATCAAGTCTCTTTTGTGGGACATATTCCGTGGTCAATAATCTATGCAAACTAGGACTCAAGTTCCATATATGTGAAAGAGATGATGGTTTCGCAAACGAAAGCTCCTTCACAGAATTATCTACAGAGCTCACTGTTAAAGAAATGGCAATTTTGAATATTCCCGAAGCTACTAGCACAAACGAATATACTCTTACCATTAGTTCTCCTACCATTGACGTAGTAACAGATGCTTTGATGATATCTAAATCGTGGTAAAACATGCGGATATACTCCAACCTTTTGACCCAATCTTCCGAAGGCTTAACAGATAATTTGTTCGTAAGGCTCGCAGCGTCGTCCCTCTCCACATGTCTCATAGCAAGATTTTTGTTTACTCCGGGCCCAAATTCCGAGTTGTTCTGCTCAATCAATGCTTCCAACGTTCGGTCCGCGATAATCTGGTTCTTTTCATCTTGAAGTCGTTTCATTTCTCGTCTTTTGTCATTGATTTGCCCCATAAGTTGGGCTCTTTGCTCCACTAAAGTACTCCTCTCCTGGTACAAATTGACCTTCTGGGTCTGTTTCTCCAATAGTCCATCATTGGCAGAGTCATTGGAGCTGTTTTGCAGGGGCTCTTTTGGGCCTTGAGGGCCGGGAGAACTCTCACCACCATTCAAGTCTCCATCTTGTTTAAGCAAGTCAGAGTAGGACGTAAACCCGTCCTCATCATCCATTTGTAGTTCTTCGTTAGGATTTGTTTTTTGACATTTGGTGATCTCTGCGCGTAAACTAAACCGCGCGCCAAACGAGAGCCAAAGCTCATCACAGTATAAAAGATGGTGTCCACGCCCGAGCTCAAAAAGTACATGGACAAGAAGATTGCGGTTCAGTTGAATGGAACCAGAAACATAACAGGAACATTAAAGGGATTTGATGTGTTTTTGAATCTCACGGTGGAAGATGCCTTGGAAGAGTCTAAGAATGGCGATAAGACCCATATTGGCACTATAGTATGTATAAGAAACATGGAATATGGTATATGAAACATGGAACATGGAACATCAACCATTCACAATATAACATAATGTTCATACCAAATACTAACATATTCTAGGTAGTAAGAGGAAACTCCATTGTATCTTTAGAAGTATGTATTTCTATCTATTGACGAATGAATAATGTGGTACTAACTAATTATAGGCACTTGAAAAAGTATAAACTGTATAATATATATAGAAATTTACGATTGAAATTTAACGTACATGTGATTCCCACCATTATTGTAGCCACATTTTTCATAAAATCCCGAGTTATGGGTGGAACAGTCTAACACTACCTTGTAGCACCCTTCTTGTTGGGCTACCTTGGTTAAGCCTACAATCATAGAGTATCCCAATTTCTTGCCTTGTTCGGCCTTACTGACGGAAATATCTTCGATGTGACCCAACAGGGCACACTCATGAACGATTTTCTTCTCTACAAACATCATTCCTGTGGCAACCACGGTTCCTTGTGCATTAGTGATTACATGGGGAAAGAATATCTGCGGTAATGATTGCCAGTATTCAAAGGTTTCATTGAACTTTTGTTCGGTGACATTGCCCACAGTAGTTAGAACTGCCAAAGTCTGGGTGTAGTTGTTATGAAAATCGGATTTTTCAAGTTTTCTGAAGTTGTACCCCGGTGGTAAGTTGAACTCTTTAGTGTATGCCATGGTCGTAGCAGGAATTGGATTTGCCAGTACGCACCAAACAATAGTGTGGCAGAAAAACCTAGAACAAAAGTCGCTTATGTAAGCGATCGGAGACGGAATAATTTCTTCCCTTTATCGCACTACTATAAGGGAAAGGTATTTTGATGCCTCGGTGATAAGTTTGCCACTTTTTATTATTTGCTTTAACAAGAAGATATAGTAACTATAAATAGAGAGGCAATCGACCAAGTTTTAGTTTACTGGAAATTTATTGAAAACATTCTACTTGGCTAATCTTTCGAATCGAAACATTTAACGAACTGTTGCGTTTAACAGAACCCTTAAATTGTTCTTGAACAGTCTACAATGTTAACCGAACCAGTCCTCCACAACCACAGAGTGGTTTACGAGAACAAATATACAAAACAATTGAAGGTAGTTGACGAACAAATCAAATTGATTAAAGCTGAAAATGGATACACCGTAGCTACCGATGACATCCTAGTAAAAGTCCATACTGCTGGATTTAACCCCATAGATATCCTTACCAAATCAGCAGTGCCCGCGTTCCTTAACTATATATACAAGTACTTCGGTCTTTGTAACGATTTTTCCGGAGTGGTGGAGGCCATTGGTTCCAATGCTTCAGCCGTACATGGTTTCAAAGTGGGGGACAAAGTTTGCGGCCAAACAAAAGCGGTGGGGGCCGCGAAGACTTTAGGAGAATATGTTGTGCTTAATACTAAACGGCCCGGGGATTATGGAGTGGTGAAGGTTCCTAAAGGTCTCTCTATGAATGAAGCAGGCAGTTTTGCATTGGTTTATTCCACAGCTGCTCAGATGATCCACTTAGCTAATATCAAGCCAAATAGTAAGGTGTTGGTTAATGGAGGCTCCACATCTGTCGGGAAATACGCCATTCAATTACTCAAATTGAATCCAGATGTGACAGAAATCGTGGCAATCTGTTCAGGAAGATCTGAACCCATTGTCAAAGACTTGGGAGCTGATCAAGTGGTGGACTACACTCGTACCAATAATCTTTTGAATTCGGTTTTGGAAACCGCCAAAGACCGCAAGTTTAATGCTTTTTTGGATTGTTGTGGAGATGATTCATTAGTGGGCAATTTGTCACAATTCATTGAGAAAAAAGGTTATTATATTAATATTTCTGGAGGAAAAAAGTCAAAGTTACTGTCTGACTCCATATTTTCTGTTGTTACCTCTGCAATGGTTAAAGCTGTGTTATGTTCTAGATTAGGATTGCTGTCTATTAACGTTGTGAATTTCTTTGTGAACCCCGGATTTCAGTTAAAGGAAGGAGCTGAACTATTAGAAGCTGGGAAACTCAAGCCATTTATCTATAAGACTTTTCCTTTTGAGCAATATCAACAGGCTTATGAAGTAGTTGTTTCTGGAACCAATAACGGAAAAGTGGTTGTTCAAGTTGCACAGGATTAACGTAAAAAATTCATATATTTACAGGGGGATTAAGTGTTAAAATTAATAAAATCAATAAAATTATTTGTATTATCAACTCTCATCGAGGGATCGTAGAATCGTAGCTGATTTATCACCAATAAATCTCTGTTCGTTTAATGTCTTTATTCTGCTGAAATAGTTGGTGCAGTCATTATTAACACACCGGTACGAAATGTCTTTGGAGCTGGTGCTTTTGTGGCCAATACATGTTGTACAAACATCGTCAAGTTGTCGCGCTTTATGGCCCATGGATTTGGTTCGCAAGTTGTTCTCCAAAACAACATTATAAGGATCTTGTAAGCATTGCCGACAAAGAAGAGAGCTCAGATCGGTGTTTTTCTGGCCACAGCTAACACATGATTCATTCTTTATGGCTTTGAAGTTCATGAATCCTCCCGTGTTCAAAGAAGTGGTAGTCTTATCTAGTTGCGGCAACTCCTTGTACCACAACTTAATATCGACTCCCATCAAGTTGAAAATCCGTTCTAGCGGGGGGATCAATACTTTGGTAATATAATATTCATAGTCCAACTTCCGCGGATTATCAGAATTTAAGCTTTCAATGAATTCTTCTGGAGATATACATCGGTCTCTTAAGCGCGGTTTCGTAGCATCTCGGTACACAACATAGGGAACTCTTTCTTTATATTGGGGTTCAGATCTTTCGTCCATCTCCACCTTTTTCCTAGCCACTATGGCTCCAGGGGGTAAATAAGTTTCATTTTTATATGTGCCGTATCGGACCTCCTTAGCAAAGCAAAAGTCTTTGATATTGACCTTGTTTTGAAGAATCTTGGTGAATTCTACCATAACGTACCGTTTAACCAGCGATAAATTACTACTTTCAAATAGGCTTTTCAAGGCTCTCTCGAGAATCTTTTGCTGAGCAGGGATTCCATCTCTCCTAATGGTTTCAATACCTTTGGCATCAAATTTAGGTTCGGTTTGGCCAGCGAAATCATATCGATTCCCTACGTATCTCTTCTTACTCAATAATACACATGGATGATACAGTTTTTCAAACTTCAATTTGACGGGGTTGGGGAATTGGTCTGTGATTTGCGTAGCTAACGACTCTCCAATTGTAAAGGACTCTTCGCGTGTCTTCCCTGGTAAATACACAAAGAGAGAATCAGTATCTCCATAAACCACTTTGGCTCCATATCCACTCTTTTCTATCATATCAATGGACTTGGTCAAGATTTCTCTTCCGGTGGCTACAATGGCATCAGCTATATCAGAATTAGGCATACGACCACTAAAAGTAGCTGACGTGTAACCGTAGGTGACGTTCGCGATCAATTTCAATGCTAATTGCCTGGAGTCAAATACTTTATTAAGTTCAGGCACTGGGGAATGTTTCATAGCAGCCAAAAAGTGCTTGATATTGATTCTCACTGACAAGATTTGTTGCAACATTTTGGCCAACATCGATTTTCGGAACTTAGAATTCACAAACACAAGTCCATTGGGAGAGATATTCAACCCGTCGTTTTTGTATAAAAAGTCAATTATCATGGGAGAAAGATGATGGTGTTTCAAATATCCAAGGGGGTTCTTGTTAGGGTTGAATTCATGAAGCCGACACAAAAACGTCGAGTAACAATAGTTGTAGGCAATGACAATGGAAGGATACAAGCTTTGGAAATCCAACACCACCAACGGAGATTTATAAAAGTTTGACTCCGGCTCCATAATCAAGGGAATCTGTTGTAAGGGCTTCATGAAATGGACCTGGAGCTTGGATGGCGAATTTAACAAATAGTTCTCTACTTTGCATAGTCTTGCCAAAATCGATTCCACTTTGAATTGGGAGCCTCTGTAGAAATTCGAGTTGAAATCAATGCCAATTAGCCTGGACATTTCCACATTTTTGCCGATACAATCCTGGGAATTGATGAAGAACTCTTCCACGGCAAGCTTGTTCAAGTAGTAAAACATTCCAAACAATCTGTGGCTGAAAGACAAGTTGAAAAACCGGGACAAATCGTAATTCAGAAACTTGGGAAATGTGTGGTGGTACAAATGGTAACAACAGTTTTCAAAGCTGTAATTGTTTAAGGTCAAATCCTTCCTCAAAACCCTCCAGATGTTTAGAGTGAACCTGCCCACAATAGTGTAGTTTGTGGTATGAGTGTAGCCCCATCTGTCCCCGAGCTTCCCCAGGTTTTTGATTTTACATCTGCTCAATTCTTGCAAAAGGTTGATATTCCATTTCTTACGGTATCGCTCAATTAAGTATCCCCAGGACATGGAATTGATCTCGAAACCCGATAAGATGTCGGGATCAAAGAACTCTATCACTTCCACAAATTTATTGATCACCGCAAACTCATTATCTAGAACATTGAGATGAACATTCGGTAAGAAACTCTTTAGGGATTCAACATCCAGGAACTCATGGTTGCTTGCAAAACTGGCCCTGTTGATCAAGATCCCTACTTTGTTGGAAGCACAGGCAAACATTTGATTTGCATCGATGAATTTGTAAAATACAATGGAAACTTGGTCACTGATAGGATTCGGTAAGCGGCGAGGGTTGGAACTATTTACATGGACTTCCATCATAAGATTAGTTAGCTGGATAAAGTTGTCGGGTCTTTTATTCACAGAGTCATTAAGACTGACTTTGAAATCGTTAGACTTAGAAAATGGTAGTTCAAGTTGTGATTTGAATTTCAAGTGTTTTTGTACACGAGCCTGCTCCTGGTGGAAAGATTCAACTATTTCTGCCTTGGAGGGAGAAGGAACGGTATACTCCCAGCTCAGTAAGATACTTGCTGAAGGAGTGTCCACCAGACTAATTGAATGTCTGATCCTTTCAGAAATGGCAGATTCGTTTTGATCTAACGGGAGATATGACAACCCTTCTTTCGACTTGACCAGGACTTTTATTCTTTTATTAGCAAAAACCAAGGGCTTTGGGGGTAAATCTCCTTCGTTATCAAAGAAAGGATCACAATAATTGATTTTGACAACTCCTGAATCATCGAATTCTTTTAATATGCTATCTCTAGAAAGAGTCTCACTGTTAGGAGGATTCGAGGCAACGGGTTTAGTTTGCGTCAAGTCAGCAAGAATTTGGCTGTCGTCAATAAAACTGTCCAAGGGAAACTCTGGTTCTGTGTCTTGAAGTTCCGACTGAGAATTGTCTTCGCCTTGGGAGTTGTCTTCGCCTTGGGAGTTGTCTTCGCCTTGGGAGTTGTCTTCGCCTTGGGAGTTGTCTTCGCCTTGGGAGTTGTCTTCGCCTTGGGAGTTGTCTTCACCTTGGGAATTGTCTTCTGGGCTCAAACTCTCTTCATCCCTAACGTTGTTTTCTTCTCCCACCTTAAAGTCTTGAATTCCGGACTGATCATTGGATGTACTCATTTGAGTGACCCATTGATCACTGGCCCCATTAGAACTCACCTGTGAGGTTGTATACAACAAAAACAATTCATTAACATCGTTGTACATATAAAGATCATTCATAAGAATATTGGAATTCAAATGAAACATTTCAATATCCGTAACTTTGAAAGCAGTGGGAAATTGTGCTAATTGGTTGTTGAACTTAGAAATAAAGTTCTTGTAATACTGTTGAGAATTACTATCAGCTATTGGGTTAGTCAATTTGATAGAATACTTTAATAACTTGTCCAACTCCAATTGATTGTTCCACTTCGTACGAGCCTTATACCACAACTCATTTTCCATTACGGATGAGTTAAACTTGAAATCCAAATGATTTATCTTCGACTGATAAGCTATCTCTTTGACAATCAAACTTATAGATGACAAACTAGCATCCAAGTTTGAAGGATCTTGTTTGAAATCAATCGGTGAAGGTTTCTCTACCATTTGTTTTCGATTCAGAATCTGGTTCGACTTGAGGTCTAATTCCAACACACACTTTCCAATTCGGTCAAATTTCATACTCAAAACATTTTGGTTAATTCGTGGCACCAAATATTGCTTCAAGCATAAATAATCTTCTTTAGAGAGCCTGTCGCTATAATTGATAACAGGATACCTAAAGAAACAGTTCTTGAAATTGATCCAGTTGCAACTGAACAAATTGTAATCGGACAAAAACTGAGAAATGTAAGGCAAGTGACTTTCAAGGATCTCGGGCCTGAATTTCTCATTACAAAACCCAGAGAAGTCAATGTTCCCTTCATTAAATAGATTGGTAAACCTCGCCTTATACAACGGAGACAAAAAATTAACCTTATAATAAAGCTTGTACCCAACCTTATAACCATAGATAGGAACCCCTTTACATAGAAACACATTTGCAATAAACCGTCGCTTGTGATCATCGTAATTTATATCTTCAGTCAAGATCTCCTCGTATTGATCTTCCCCTGCGTTATTTTTTCGCCTAAACGCATCAGCCATGCATGATTCCAAATATGCCGTGAGCTGCGACAAACGATTATTGACATTGTTGTCATTAGCCTTGGAAAAGAAGTCATAATCACAACTGACGTAACAATAAGGGTAAACATTATGAATATGTAAAAGAGTAGGATAACTTAGTTTCTTGTGGTTGTGATATAACACCAAAGACCCATATATCCGAATTATCGGCACTTGAACCACTTGAGACTGTAAATGGTCTAGAGCCAGGCATGGCAGCTGATAAGAATCATAGTTATTTATTTGAATATGAACCTCATCATTCATATGGAGCCTGGTTATTTAACGCGACACGGCCTCGCACTAATTTACTGACACATCGATGCGGTACCGGAACAAACCTTGACAGGACAAGGAGTCGCGGGGCAACCATTGATGAGATAAGCAATAAGGTTGCACAGAGTTGATGTCAAAGCGACATGATAAGGACCTTTGGAGTTTTTTGTTATAGTAATGGTAACAAGCGCTATAAAGAACCATATACGGTAAGGGCTTTATCCGGTAAGGACTGTACAAAAGAACATATAGTATGACACTTGAACAATTAAGGTTAGACACTATAGACACGCGGCGTTGACAAATGATGTAATGGGTGAACATCGAACGTCATCACTCAAGTTAGGCCTCTCGTATACACAATAATTCGAGAATGTCGACGATCTCGACCAATGAGTCTAACAAGACAATAGAAATTATGTAGGCGTTGCTATTATTAACTATGGTTAGGTTTATTTGCTAACGAGTGGCTGTATGTATGGTTTACTATGGAGAGGTCACTATGCTTCACTATGCTTCACTGTGAACCATCGTATTTAGTGATTATATGATTACTATGAAGATTATATAAGCGGGCAATTAACCGAAGTATGCCGTAATCCAATTAATTGTAATTCAGCACAATTGTCCCGCTATGCCATTCCTCATTATGGCGTTGGGGAAAATCTATTTTAAAATGTCCGTAAAAATTTGTCGATTTCTATTTATAAATCTATTTATTCTATTTATATTGTCCCCTTTTTTTTGAGCATTTTGCCTTTCCTTTGTCCTTTAAAGTTCAGCTAGAAACCTTATTGTTCAGCCTAACAGGGGTTGTAGCCACTTCGGATTAAATTTGATTATATATCTTTGCAAATCTCCCTCTTATTAATTACTTCTCCTATTACCATTTGATCTATAGCGTAAAAAGTCGTGCGTTGGCATTCTCACCATTTTTCTACGAGGGATAGCTCAAATCGAGACGATCCATAGTTACAAAGAGATCCCACACTTGCTGTAGTTAATTTGTTATTTTATTTGTGACATTGTAGATAGATTTAATACTTGTATACACCAAGACCTTGTCACGTGCCACAATCTCACCCCGATACCCGCTTTTGTCTTCTGCCATTCATATTTAGTTAGCGGAATCGACTATTGCTGTTTGGAACGCCTTGACTTATAAATCATCTCCACCTTCATTCCTCATCCGTTCCTTTTGTTTTGTCACTTGATGATTAATCACGTTGTCTTTTCCATTGTCATAGCATATTAATTCTTTTTTTTTTTCCTTTTTTCTTCCTTTGTTGCATTAGTAATTATGTCTGATCCTACTCCCCGCCAAGGATCAACCAGAGCCAACCCTCTGGATATCAATGACTTGAGTAAATCCATGAGTAATACATCGATCAAATCTACGCCCAATCATTCTAACGATCAATCTCCTCGGCTAAAGCATGAAAGTACAGCTCCTGGCTCTCCCGGGGTTTCTATTGGCGGCCATACTCAGTTGAATTCTGATATTCAAGCCCGTATATTGGCATTCCAGCAGAAGAGAACCAACAAACTAAGCAATAATATTGATGATGAATTAACAAAGTCTGATACTAACGTTGCTGGCTTTGATAAGAACTTACCCCCGTTACCTACTCAACAAATGCGGTCGTTGTCTTCTAATGATGCTGAACCAAATTCATCCAATAAATCTTCTTCTAATACGACTATTCTAGGCGAGAAATCTCTGCAGGATGTTAATGAAAGTTCTCAAGGAACCCCTGACGAGGAAGACCCCATTTCCAACAAATTTGATCCTACTTTGCATAGTATAGGTACTACCAACACGTTGGGTAATGCATTGGCTTCTAATCCTACTTCCAACCCTACTTCCGTGGACAGCTCTAATGGGAACTCTAATCCCAATTCAAACTCCAATTCCACTGCTGAATTGACTAAAAAACCTTCATTGTCTCAGAGAAGAGGTGGATTAAAAATGAATATTACTGATATGAATACTAATAGATCTTCGGGTTCCTTGAGCCCCCCTCTTAATTTGAATGAAGAAAAACCTAATATACTAGGATCCACTGGGGAATTGTCCAGGAGGTTATCAGAGAGAAGACGTAAACCCAATTTTAAATTGAATTTATCCGATACTATTGATAACCATTCTAACGGGTTAAATCGAACTGCCAGTACCCTGTCGTCTACAACAGAGCGTAATGCTAGTGTGGATTCTACTGAGGGGACAAAATCCAAACCAAACCTCAACTTAAACCTCAGTGATTCGGCAGCTAACACAAACCCCACTAGTAATGGTAATAGTCCTGCTAACGAAGAAAATAAACCGCAATTACAAGGATTATTTGCCAATTATTCTAAATATGTGGATATCAAGTCTGGATCTTTGAATTTCACAGGGAAAGCTTCATTACATTCCAAAGGAATAGACTTTTCGTCAGGTACTTCGTTTCATATATCATTGGATCAGTTGCAATTTATAGAAGAAATTGGTAGAGGTAACTACGGAATGGTTTCAAAAGTATTACATAAACCTACTGGTGCATTAATGGCCATGAAAGAGGTTCGTTTAGAGTTGGACGAATCTAAATTTACCCAAATTTTGATGGAATTGGAAGTGTTACATAAGTGCCATTCTCCTTATATAGTTGACTTTTATGGGGCATTTTTCGTGGAAGGAGCCGTTTACATGTGCATGGAATTAATGGAAGGTGGCTCGTTGGATAAGATTTACGAGAAAGACGTGGGGATTAAAAACGAACGATTCTTGGCCCATATTACCGAATCAGTTATTAGAGGGTTAAAGGAATTAAAGGACAACCATAATATCATTCATAGAGATGTGAAACCCACCAATATATTAGTAAATGGTAGTGGGAAAGTCAAATTGGTTGATTTTGGTGTTAGTGGGAATTTGGTTGCTTCATTAGCCAAAACAAATATTGGATGTCAAAGCTATATGGCCCCAGAAAGAATAAAAAGTTTGAATCCCGATGATAGCACTTATTCAGTACAATCAGATATTTGGTCATTAGGGTTAACGATCTTGGAGATCGCAAAGGGTAATTATCCATACCCAGCAGAGACTTATAACAATATATTTTCCCAATTGAGCGCCATGGTTGATGGTGACCCACCAAAATTAGACCCCAAATTGTTTTCTCGTGATGCTCAAGTGTTTGTCAAATCATGTTTAAATAAAAATCCTGATTTAAGACCCAATTATCAAACGTTATTGACCCACCCTTGGTTAACTACTTATAGAGACGATCCAATTACAGAATTCGAACATTATATTAAGGATAGAATCAACCAATTGGAGATTGATAATAAATTGAACAATAATCCTGGCACCAATAAGCCTAAAGAAAATGTTAGCTCTATCCTTAAAGGGAAGGTTAAGGCACCGGCATTACATAGAGGAGGGCTCTTCAATAACAATCGAAGTTTTGTAAACCGACCATAACCCATATAGTTATACAAACTGTTTTATAGCTGTCACAATAAATTATCATGAGTACTTCTCGTAGAGTAAATTCGTTAACTATGGAGTTTATGGCCTTCACACGACGCGCGCTGGACAACATGAGTGACAGGAGTAAGGAGACGTTATACGAAACCATTGAAGTAGAATGTTACAAATTGAACAACAAAACTTGTTGTTACAGAAGACTGTGACGGATTTCGTCAACAGCGATATCGAGGCTTTAAAAACGGTGGAACGGATCTTTACTGATTTCGATTTCACCACTTATCATGTCTCCAATTTACCCGACACCAAACACTTGATTACCATCTCTATATATGTCAAATGTTGGGAAGACTTGATGAAGTACAACATTGAAGGGTATTTATCGCAGAAATACGGCGCGTTCAAGCCATGTCTTAGTCAAACCGCCGCCGAAGCCAATTTCAATTACTCATTTATATTGGATTTGGAATCATTGAAAAGTCAGCCAGAAGAGTTCAAGGAGAGTTTGATTAATGAAGTTGCCAATTTAAAGAGGAATTGTATTGCTGCTCCTTTTGAACAAGCATTTGAAAGGTACGACGAATTGAGTGAAAAGTATGCCAATTCTAACGTATACTCTGAGGAAGTTAAACAAGAGTTGAGTCAAGAGTCAATCTTGACTATTAATTACAGAGGAATTGATGAAAGTATTTATATCAAGCCATCTTTTGACAGAGTCACGGTGGTCTTCTCCACTGTATTTAAAGATGAAACTGATAAAATCTTTGGGAAAGTGTTCTTACAAGAATTTGTGGATGCTAGAAGAAGATCCGTTCAGACGGCTCCTCAAGTGTTATATTCTCATAATGAACCACCATTGGATATTCAATCAGTGGTTAACCATCGATCTAATGATAATAAGGGATATGTGACGTTTGTATTATTTCCTAGACATTTAACTAAGGGGGATAGAAGAGATAATTGTATTTCTCATATTCAATTCTTCAGAAACTATTTCCATTATCATATCAAATGTGCCAAAGCATACATGCATTCTAGAATGAGATTCAGAGTCAAGGAGTTCTTGAAAGTCTTGAATAGAGCTAAACCAGAGAATGTAGACGATGATGGTAAACTTATTGAAAATAGAAAGACCGCCAGTGGGAGAAGATTTGAAGTTAGATAAATATGTCAAAGTAGAATAAAACGTTACGGAAATAAATTTTGTAGAATGACCTTAAATATCTATTAACTATTTACATTATTGTTGAGGCTTCTTTACCCCATACTTAGATCTTGAAGTTAGTCTATTAGCTACACCACTCAAATCATACGCTCCTCTTACTAACCGATAATTTACTCCCGGTAAATCTTGCACTTTGCCTCCTCTAACTAAAACAACATGATGCTCTTGTAAATTGTGTCCTTCCCCGGGTATTAAGGCTGACACCACATTCCCATTGGTTAACCTGACTCTACAGCATTTTCTTTGAGCAGAATTTGGTTTCTTGGGTTTTATAATCATGACCCTTAACACCACTCCCTTTTTGAAGGGGTTTGAACCCAAATGAGGAGCATCCGGACTATAAGGTTTATTTGGTTTTCCTTGTTTTCCTCTCTTTATTTGATTTAATGTGGCATACCGTTTTTGGGTATCAAATATAGAACTATGGAGTTGTGGGTTTATGAATGAGGGACGTAAGGATGAAAAGCTAGGGATATTAGATTGGATGCTTTGCCAGTACCGTGTGGATATGGTAGGTGACGGTTTCACCACCTTAATACTGTTGAATATGGATTTGTACATGAGTTTAGTAGCCTTCAGAGTTCATAGTTTAAGTGAAAAATTTATTTGACGCGAGTGGTAAGCACACGAATATACTACTATCTACTGTATAAGACAGTTATTGAAGGTATGGAAGACGGCCAAAGAATATGGAGAGCTCAACAGAATGTTTTTGTCCGTGTCAGAGATCATTCGCTGGGCTGGCCCGTGGTATCCATTCTTCCTAAAAAAACCAGATGGTGGTATACCTGGTAATAAATATCCGGGTAACCTTTGACATCAATGCGAAGCCAACCACTAAGAACCAGAATAATTCACTAGACACAATTTAAAGACTTTCATACAATGTTTAGATCCTTACTCAAGAATCAAGTTAGCAGAACTATTAGGGCCAGTTGTAGTACCAAAATAGGTGCTAGAACCATTCCCCAAGGGTTCCCTTCTCAAGTGGTCCATAAACCAGCCTTACAATCTATTAGATTCTATTCAGCATTCCCAGAATTAACCAGAGATATTGCTAAAGAAAGAATCATGGAATTATTAGAAGGATACGAGAAGATTGAAAATTCTGGAAAGACCATCAGTGAAGAGTCATCATTCATTCAAGATTTGGGATTAGATTCTTTAGATGTGGTAGAAGTAGTAATGGAATTGGAACATGAATTTAATATTCAAATCCCTGATAATGAAGCCGACTCTTTAAAAACCGTGGGACAAACGATTGATTTCATCTTGGCACAACCAGATGCTTGCTAAGAAGATTCAGGGGTATGCATTAGAGTTGAATTGTATTTATAGTTAATAAACATCTTTCAATATATAGTTCAAGAACTGTAGTGATATAGCCTTGTGGAATGGCAGCAACAAAACTGCTAACCAGAGACCATTTTAAATCTACCCTCGTGCTATGTCTGTATCAGCTCCATCTATGTGTTTTCTTCTTGTTCTATCTATGTGCTCTCCCTGTGCTCCCTATGTCTGCTCTGTATCGTCTTCATCAGTATAACTGTCTAGCAAATATGACGCGCGCACGACTGGTGATGAAAATTCGAGCCAATGACATCCAATGAAAACTTACATTAATACCAACAGTAATCATGGTTTCTGTATGTATACACAAATATGGGCATTATCAAGCATTTTATCCATCCAGAACAATTCTAGCGACAAACTACTTTATATATGACTGTTCTTTTTTGCACCCTTGCCCCTCTGAGCCTTTGTTGGCTTCGTCTATGGTATCTAATACTAACAATTATAGTACATTAAAGGTCCAGCTTACAAAGCTGCTGCTAACTTAATGGGTCTTAACGCCCCAGTCCTCAGATCCTACATCCCCAACTTCATCCTCTGGGGTGGTGCCGGTGCCGGGGCTATCGCTACTTTCACCGAAGGGGTGCCATTATTCCAAAACACTTTCTACACCAAGATCCCAGTGGTTGGATCTCATTGGGTCTACAATCCTGACCCAGAAGATGTCCCAGTATAGACGAACCTTGCTAAATATATTTAATACACACATAGCTTATTTAATATCACCATTCCGACTCAAGGAACATAAGTTAAGGTGTTGTTATCAGCTTCTCTGGCTATAAATTCACCGAGGATTAAATACTCGATATTGGCCTTGATCTCCTGGATGCTTATGGGGCCCCTTCCTGATCCCGTGATCCTGACCAATGTCTTGTTCACCAAATCGGAAAAGCTCATTTTGGTTTCTGGTTTGATGATTCTGATAACTACACTTCTTATCTCTAGGTCTCGATTCTTAAGGATCTTCGTCTCCGTATCAACTGGGCCCACGTCTCTATCGATGTTCCTAGGAATTGGCAACTTGAGTTTCTTTGATTTGTCGGTAAAGGCCTTGTTGAACCTTACAACCTGGGCAGACTTATCTTCTATTAAAATCTTGTACTTTTCAGTCAATGAATGAAGTATCCGTTTCAATAGCTTAGAGTCCATGTTGGTGAGGTTCATTAAATCGGAAATACTCATTTGATCGTGGTCATTGAAAAAGTCTATGATTGTGGCTTGTAATAAGTTGACTTGCAATTCGTAATCTCCCGAATCAAAGTGTCCTATAATAGACAATTGGTGTAATTGATAATTCTCCCAATCCAACCTGTGATTCTTGAACTTCTCGTCCAGCTGCTTATAGATCGAACTAAAGCCATCAATTAAGTTTGTGAATGTAGGGGATAATATAATTCCGTTTTCCACGTTTATGGACGGGGTGTTATTTAGCTTAGGGATTTCGGGCCAGTGTTTTTGTTCTAATATCAAGGGCTGGAATTCAATGGGGGAGTTCAATTGGGCCATCAAATCTTTGGCGGTATATTTCTGCTGTGACACTGTTAAATCTTTAAACATGACGGTTAGCCCCATGGAATCATCGTTTTCTCCAACGATCTTTATCATAGAATCAGCCAACTGTTTCTCTTGTTCCATTTGCAAGTTTTTACTCAATAAGAGTCTTTTGGATAGCTCTCTCTTATAAAGAATAATGAAGTCATTCTTGTTACTTAAGTACTTGAAAATCACTAAGAAATCGTCTTCAAACTGCTTAAACGGTACAGTAGCGGATCTTTTGGTTCTAAAGTAAGTCTCAATGTATTTACATAGCTGATTCATAATGAACACATTGGTCTTCCTGTCGGTGTTCAACGACTTGTTAAAAGCGTTTCGGATTTCGTGTTCAAATTTTTCATTCTTTTCAAAGGTGTTAGTGACAACTTTCTTAAAATCTTCATTTACCGTAACTAAGGTATGGATTATGGTTTTGGGCCCGCCGCTGGTAGTGTGATCAGTTTCATTGAAGTCTTGAATAGTTTTGGAGATCTCGTTTCCTATTAATTTCCCCCATTCATAGATAAAAATCAGCATTGAATCACAGGAATAATCCTTCATACTATTTTTACAAAATTTGTAAATCATGACTAACCGCTTTTCGTTTTCAGGCTGCAACATATACGGCAAACAAACCTTAATGATTTCGTTAAATTCAGAAAATATCATCACCCATTTCAACCGCAGCAAGAGCGACTCACAAAACTCTTTAGATTGACCACAATTCTTGTAAAATGTGATGATCTCCGACATCTTACTCAAACATTTATGGATATACGTTTGAGGGTGTTTTATCCATTGAGATTTGAACTTGGTGAATAGTTCTATAACCAGCCCTGTTATGATAGTATTTAGCTTTATACGTTTGTTGAAATTTAGCTTGATCAAGATTCGAGATAACGACTCAAGCAATTTATAGTCCAGCTCGGGGTCCAAAACAAGGTCATGTGGCTGGTCATATGATTCTACTCGTAGCTGGTAGCCCTCTAGAAAGTTAGTATACTTTATGATGGTGATATCAGCTTCCTCTATCGGATCTACCAATAAATTAGTAATGAATAAATCTAGCCCCAATTCCAAAATCCCTTTCTTATTAGGGTGTTGTAGAAGGTAACTGCGGTCAAGGTATAAGAATAGCTTCGCCAATACCCGTAACTTGTTCTCCCAGTCTTGATACACCTGCAAATATCGTTCAATAAAATCGTGAACCGCCAACAGTTCATCGTGACATATATGAATAATCTGAGGTTTGACTGAGCCATAAAAGCTGGCTTCAATCTTCTCCTTCAAATAATCCCCCAAACGTGACTGCTCCACATGCTTGTACTTGCAAATAGCTTCTACTTTCTGATAATAAAACCCATATCCGTATTTCAATGGCTTTGAATCTAACACCAAATCAATCAGCTCATCCACGAGACTTCGAGCGATTTGAAGCTGTTTAAGGGAATGACCCTCATCTTTGCGCTTATTGGGCTTAACCCGTTTCACGTTCATCTTGAAACTGCCGTCTGATCTGGTTCTAGCCTGAGACAAATGTGATGGTACCACCGCATCGTTCGTACCACTAACATTACTACTAACATTACTGCTGAGGCTGCTCAGGCTGAAGTTAAGGATCTCTGCGGTGGGCTTGTCCATACTATAGTCCACCTCTGTCTGCTGTATAGAACACCTATTTTCTAAAAGTACTAATGCCTGGTTATTTGTACCTATTTATATCGCACTAATCGGAGCTGATAGCGCGACAAAAGAATCTTTATCTGTCGAGGGAACTACAAACACATTCATCAGACAACAAAATGACCCCTAATGAAATCAAAGAGGTATCAGACCCCAAGGAACTCACGGCCATTTATAAGAAGAACGGAACATTCGACAACCAACGGCGGAAGTTGTTACAAGATTTCAAGTCGTCGCAAACTCATGCCAACTTGTTATTGAAGTTGAAGTTGATGATAGAGAATAAGGTCAAGAATGATCCATCGATCCTAATGAAGAACAGGGGTAAGATGGGTGCGTTGATACAGGGGGAGATTATTAGTGAGCATACTACCAGCAAGGACTCGGGAAGTCTCTTGAGCATAGTTGATCGAGATATTCAAGCGAAGATTCTCGACTCTCGTAATTTTCAAGCGGAGATTAAGCTGGAGTTGAAGGACATTAAGAGAGTTCTAGAAGGAGTTAGTGATGAAGATTACAAAAAGATGTTGGAGAAGGAAGCAGAAGATGAGAAGAAGGAAGCAGAAAAGAAGAAGGCCGAAGAAGAAAAGAAGAAGACCGATAAAGAAGTTAACTATAAATACAAGCCAGGACGAGTTACTAAACCCCCTAAATTTAATATTGCTGGTAATGAAGAGAAGGGGAGTAAGTCCAAGGACTTTCATCTCATGTATTAATGATTTTAGGGGTTTAATTTGTGAATGTATAATAGAATAATGTATAATTTAACGTATAAAGAATCCTAATCGTCGGTATCGAAAATCTCGTTTGCTATCAACATCAACTCCTCAATAACCTTACTCTTGTAGCTTAAATCTTGAGGGTTCATTGAATTGTCATTCAACATCACAGGCCCCCAGATAATGGCTATATTTTTCATGGACATTCTGTTTTGATCAGCCCTGGAAGCTACTTTATTTAAATGGAATATCAAAGCTCTCAATGTGAAGTAGGCGCCGTCTGGCAAGTTATACACCAAATGATGTAATTTCTTAGCGATGAAATTCTCATCTAATGACTTAACTGTCTCAATGAAGGACTGATAATATTCTTGTGTAAGTAATGGCTCAGGTAAGCTGGAGAAATACAACTTCAACAACGAAGCAATACAATAAATATCAGTATCGATAACGTTGGAGGGATCAATGTTGTTTCCTATCATTAAATAATTGGTGAATTTCTGATCAATTGATTCCCGTAAATGTTGCACTACAGTGACATTACCACTCTTTCTATAGATTCCTTCTAAATCTAATCCATGGGTCTCAATGACTTCAATACATCTTTTAACCACCAACGGGACGTTATCGATTCCGGCAAATTGGATCACATCCTCGATAGATGCCCCAAATGTTGGTTGACTGAAAGAATTTGTAGGACCTCCCATTTGACTTAAAGATTTAGCTCCATTTAATTCTGGAGTATTAGGCTGAGAAGCTGGATCCAAGGAACTATAGGTTATATTTGGCTGATTTTCTGTATTCATATTTGGCAGAGTACTCGATGGCATGTAAGTACTGTTTCTATTGTCAGACACAGTACTGTCATTGAAATTGGTCAGTGACGAACTGGTATTAAATGAAGTGTTGTTATTGGTGTTACTGTTATTGAAATCACTTTGACTTTGATTAGCGTTACTCATAGTCGAATCTGAACCGTTAGAATTAGGAGTCTTAGAATTGGAATTACTTAAAAATGGCTTTGTACTCTTTTGAGGTTGATATTTGGCTAAAGTTGGGTGAACTTTATAATCTATAGGAACCAACAAAGATCTATTGGAGGCAAACTCCTTCTCGTGGGTAAGAATATAGTTATAAAGATCCTTTTCGTTATCAATCGAACCGGCCAAGTCTTTCATAGAAGGCTTATCATTGGTTAAAGGCGAGATTAACACCCCGGAATTCATAACTAAGGTTTCATTCCAAGTGGCCAACTTTTGTAATTGCACATTCATGGCAATATCCATTTCCAAAATCAAATTTTTCAATTTCTTCGAATGGTCTGGTCTGTAAACCATCAAGATTTCATCCTTTAATTTCTTACACGTAGTAACCTTAGACCGATATTCCTGGTCTGATAAGTCCACTTTTCGTTGTAAATCGTCTTCCTGTTGTTCATAAGACTTGTTCTTCAACGAAAACGACTTCTTGGGATCTCCATTCTTCAATTTATCCAAGTCGTCACATAAATGATAATACTTCTGTTTGGCCTTATCAGCAGCTTGAATCGATTCTTGACAGTCTTTCTCTCGGCGTTTACCGTCGTCTTTAATCATCTTTCTTGACCGAGAAACCGTCGCTATCAAGGAGTTTAATTCATCATACATCACATTCAACGCTGTCACATACGACGACCCCACATTGTACAACTTTTCATCAAATTCAATGATTTGGTCCAACTTATTGCTGAAGGAATCATGTTTCAACTTCATGGGATTCTTTAAAGCCCCCCTGGACTGACTTCCAAACTTTTTGAGCTGGGTGTAGTGGTCATCTTCTATTATAGCCTTTTTCTTAATGTACTTAGCAAACTCTTCTCCGGTGGTCAAACTCTTCTTCAATCGAGTAAGCAATAGGTCCAAGGCGGCGTCACTGTTAAGGATCTTATTGATCCGGTCTTGGTCCAAAAGTTTTTCGTCTGACATTGTCCAAGTCAATGTTTCCGTAGATTATTTACGTAGAATATACGTAGCGCTCCTTCATAAACAAGGTAGTGCGCGCCGGGGCTATTTATAGTGAGGGATCCGCTGTGAGAGCCGCTGTGGGATCCACTGGTGTTTACTATTTACGAGGGTAGTTATATTCTCTATAGATTATGATAAACTATGCAACCTTGCCAATCCCATTCCAGTTGTTTTTTTGCGGTTCTCTTTTGTTCTCTTTCCGTTGTTCTCCTCCCCTGTCTCTTTCTTAAGTGAAAATACACCGTTTCTCCTCTCTTCTCTTCTCTCTTAATTGAAAAATACACTGTTTCTCTTCTCATCCTCTCCAAACGCTTGCACTCCATTCTCAACCGTGGCCACAGAAAACTCTAAATCATCTGTAGTGATCATATCCCAAAACTTATAAATCATCATCACAGTAAATAAATTACAAATGGTACCAACGAATAACCCATCGATATAGTGAGCAGCTCCCTTACAAACATCTTCACTAAATGCATAGGTAATTACTTGTCCAGTACAGAAAAAGAACACACCAAGGCAAATAGCTCCTAAGGGCCAATATGAATCTAATGCAAATAACACCAACACGATTTGACTTACCACATACACAAATAGTATTAGCGCATTTAGAATATAACTCACCACAAATAACGCCATGGTATTGTCATTATCAAGCCCACCAGTCCAATTCTTAAATGTGAATAACGAAATAAAGAAGTTCACCAAAAACCATCCTACAGCCAATAATCTTAAAATCCACATCGATCTTCTGGATCCATCTTCCCAAAACTGAAAACATAAAAATCCGTTATACAATAAGGAAATACAGCACGAACTGGCTAATCCAAGCTGAACCAGGACAAAATATCCATAACTTCCACTGCTAGGAGGACTTACTCCACAGTCCACTACCAACGTACTGACTATCAACCCTATAAAACAGTAAAAGAAGAATAACATCTCCGTTCTTCCTATGGCGGTATATTTCCCTCTGACGTTGAAAATGATTATTAAAAGCACCACCAATGACCCGAAATGAATAAAAGCGTTTCCTACTTGGAAAATCATGGTGTTAGCAAACTCTACGGACCTAGCATAACAGTCTGGTAACACGCCTCTGCTAAACTCTGTGGCATTATTTGGTGCTGCTATTACTGAACATAAAGGCAAAGCTGTGTGTTCACAAATGCTATTGAAGCTTCCGAACCCCATTTTAGTCCTTTAGGTGTGTGTATGACAGGTTAGTGGCAGGTTTACTGGCAGGTTATTGTGATGGTTCTCTTGTACACGTCCAAAGAAATCATTATCTGAAATGAGAAGAATGAAAAACATTAGGTCGTGAGCGCACCGGTTCTTTAAATAGCACACAGCCTTAGTTAACTGAGCTGAGCTGAGCTGAGCTGAGCTGAGCTGAGCTGAGCTGAGCTGAAAGATCTTATAGCTTCGCTAGCTGGAACATCTTTTGTCTTCACTATGCTTTGTATTAAGTTATATACAAGAAATAAACAATAAATAGTAATCGTGTCAAACAATTAGATTTGATAAGGAGGCGGTAAATCAGTGTAGAAATGCTTATGATTATTAAGCTCCAATTGCTTAAGTTCATTTAACTTATCTTTGATGGTCTTGATATCAAGATATGTAAACTTTTCTTCTGATTCGTCATGGGATGGCTTGGATGGCTGACTGGCAACAGGTTCAGACCTTAGTTTAGGCTCATTAGACGCCTTTACGGGCTCATCCAGGGCCTTTTCATAGGTAAATGCCGTTGGTTCATAATGTTCTCTATTGGTAAAGTTGAAATAATTATTACCAATTCCTACTCCACTTAATACTGAGCTGTTGGAGTTATGCTTTGGGGAGCTACTGTCAAAGTTCCGGTGGAAATGGGAATGTGAATGAATTGGTTTCATGGGCCTTGGATGTTGAATGATCTCTTTTTCTTCAATAAGCGTACTTTCTTCACTGGCAGTATCAGCTATAGTAGAGCTACTTCCAACGGAGTCAGTATTATTGATCACTGTAGTGTTACGTTCCATGCTGGTAGTATTAACGCTGCTATCACTAGGAGACTTGTTATAACGGTTCTTATTTAACTTAATGGTTCTTCTTTTGGGTTTGATCGAGCCAATATTGGTATTATTATTCTTTTGGTAATAATTATTAGTCTGAATATTGGAGATGTTCTTGATAACTGCCTCCACATTGTCAAAATCTTTATTGGTCAATAAATTAATAGGAATTCCATTATTGGTATTGTTCTCCACAAATCTACTAGCAGTGACGGCATTGCTGCTATTATTCAACAAATTTAACGATGTTAATAAATTAGGGGATAAATTCTTATTAAGTTTATCAAGGTTAGATCTTTGAATTAAATTCTTAAACTTAGGAATATTCAAATTCAACGTCTCTCTAGAATTAAATAGTTTCAAATTCCGCTGTAAATTTTTCACAGAATAATTATTGAACTCGTTGTTCAAGTCAAATAGTACAATATCACTAGGATTAAGATTATTAGCTTGTAAATCATTCAAATTATTGAAGAACGCATCATTATCGGCAGAAATATACTTTAAGGATAACTTATGCAATACTGTAGGTAAAGTTTCTCTAAACAATTCCCTAATTTGGGACTCGATCTGTTTTTGTAAGAAATTGGCCAATACTTGAACCATATCAAAAGTAGAACTTACTTTAATAGAGTCCAATGGATCATTTCTAAACACCAAAGTCAACCCCTTAGTTTTGGAAAAAACAATGATCCCAATTCCCGATAATTTAATATCACTTAACTTCAAGTCTAGTGGTAAGGAAAACTGATCATCAGATAGGAGAAACTTGGGCTTAATAAAATCAGACGAGCCTCCAATATAATTCTCTAACTCTGTTAAATTATCGCCATAAATCTTAAGCGGGTTCGCCTGGACTTTGGTGTGTAACGTGATATGGCTGTCACCCTGATAGTGGATCTTGAAAATCCCTCTAAACCGGTCTTTATCCAACTCCCCAATCTCCAAGATTTCAAAATTGGGAGGGATTTTACCAAACTTTAAGTCTTTAATCTCGATATCGGACGCCAATATATTGGGTCGCTTCCCGGAGTTCAATGTCTCCGTCAATAACTGCTTAGTCCATTCGGACATCAGTTCTGTCTCTAGCAAGTTCCAGTCGACATTAAACGACATTGTAGTCACGCAACCGTTAGCCGCCGGTGCCGTTTGGGGGTGTTGTGGTCGTGGGCGGGGCGAGTTTAATTGGTTCCAAAAGAATTGGTTCCTGTTGTCTGCACTTATAAAAGGATGTTAGCACCTCAAGAACCGCTTCAATTCTTTAAAAACACGTAGGGATGGTACTCCTTTTAATGTGGAATGATCTTTTTGTATCCCTTTTGTTTTGTTTTAGAAAAAAAATTTTCCGCGCGAAAGGACCGCCGGTCATGTGGAGCCATTTTAGTACGGAACAAAACTACATCGCATATATAATACCGTCGCTAACATCAACAGATTTCCACCAAGAATATCCCAAAATTGGACTGGATTTGATGTCGATTTATGATTTCACGGTTATAGATTGTCACCTCAATCGGGTAAAACTCTCAGACTTTAAGGGGAAAGTTTTGGTGATAGTTAATACGGCCTCACTATGTGGATTCACGCCACAGTATCGAGACCTTCAAACATTGTATGAGAAGTATCAATCCCAAGGATTAGAAATCCTAGCATTTCCCTGCAACCAGTTTGCGAAAGAGGATCCAATGTCAGCTAATGAGATAGCTGAAGCGGTGCGCAAAAACTTTGGTGTTAACTTCCGTATAATGAACAAAATAGAAGTCAATGGAGATGGAGTCAATGACTTGTTTAAGTTCCTAAAGACCCAACAACGGGGGAAGTTAGGATTTGAAGGGGTACTATGGAACTTTGAGAAGTTTTTGGTAGACAGAAATGGAAAGGTGGTTAAACGATATTTGTCACAGTATACCCCGTTACAGATGGAGGAACGTATAAAATCTCTATTAGCATCCACCTAATCATACATATACAATCAAGTCGATTGTGAGAGAGTATAGCATTATTAATACAAACTATTTGTGATAGATTGAGTAGATTGAGTAGATTGAGTAGATTGAGTAGATTGAGTAGATTGAGTAGATTGAGTAGATTGAGTAGATTGAGATTGTATTGTGTACATTGAGTGTCTACTTAGTTGTAGCATATTACGAAGATTCTCAGGTTTACTTGGTTTTAACCTTCTTACGAGATTCTCCATCAGGGGTTTCGGACCTTTTCATGGCCGGAGGATTCATCTCCCTTAGCACGCATGCTAATAAGGTCTGACATCTTCTGGAGATTTCCGTTGTGTTTCTAGATTGAAAGAAAAAGTCAAACTTGAACAAGACGGAGTCTCTAATGGCTTCTTTGATCCGTTCATAAATATCTGGCCTATCGATTCCAAATCTATATACTTGAACCAATAAGAACCGATCTTCTTCTTCTGACCATACTTTCTTATTAGACGAAGCTGGAGGGAACTTCAACACTAATTCTTGTAAGGGATATCTGTATTGACTCAACTTTCTTCTTAATGATTCTTTCTGTAATTTGGTCTTGATAATTTTGTCTTCTCCTGTTTCGATTTGGTTTATGTATCTTTCATAACCTTCAATTTCTTCGTATTTCTTCCAGAACGCTTGGGCGTATTCCCGGACCTCATCGATGGTTTTGTCTTCGAATTCATTGGCTATCAATTGAATCGAATTTCTTCCATATTTAACATTTAGGGAGATGAAATGCTGGAAGTCTCTTCTATTCCAATTTCCAAATCCTTGCGTTAATAATTCCTCCTTCAATTGCTTTTCTTCTTCAGACAATGGTCGGGAATTGTCGATTTCTTCCTGTTCCAATTTTTGGTCCAATTCGCGCTCTTTTAAAGTATCTGGGGATCCACTTTTCAAGGGAGCTTGATACTTTATTTGTTTTCTGTAATAGTTTTTCTCCAATTCTATCAATTCAAGTAGTTTGGTAGGATAGAATTGATGGTCGTAGATATTCAACTGTTTGGGTGGTTTGGGCCCTGATTTAATCGTGGCTCTTGGGCCTCCAGTATTCAAAACGTCTTTATAATACATATCGATGGAGTAATTCTCTTTCCTTTCTCTCTTTCCTGGATTGATCCACGCATGGCCAATGTCAGTGATAGTGGAGGTTTCCTTCTTTTTGAAGTTTTCTCCGTTCCATTCATATACGGATTCGTCATTGTTGAAGTTTTGTAAAGCGTTCAAGTTCAATTTTTCATACTTCTTGTTTAATTCGGCAGTTTTGGTTTCAGAACTCATTAATATAGCGTCGATATCTTCGTCTTCGGTGGATCCGTCTCCACTAGGAGTTGTGGTTTTAGAGTCAGTTCTGCTAAACATTTCAGAAGCTCCATGTTGGATCATATTCAATAATTCATCTTTAGAAGCAGCTTTATTACTTTGGTTTCCAATATTAGGAGCATTTCTTCCTTGCTGAATAACCAACTGATCTAGTCTCAACTTCTGCGTGGCTCTCTCCAACACTTTCTCTTCGATGGCATTCTCCGTAACAAACCTAAATACTTTAACCTGTTTTGTTTGGCCGATTCTATGAGCTCTATCCATTGCTTGTAAATCTGCTTGAGGATTCCAATCAGAATCGAATAATATTACCACATCAGCGGTAGTTAAATTGATACCTAAACCACCGGCTCTTGTAGTTAACAAAAATACAAACTTAGAAGATCCAGGTTTATTATACTCATCAATGGCGTTGACTCTATCAGCGTGATCAGTCTGACCATCGATTCTACAGTACTCGTAGTCTCTGAACATACAGTAATCTTCTAAAATGTCCAACATTCTACTCATTTGGGAGAATATCAATACTCTTGATCCTTCTCTTTGGAATTTCTTTAATAGCTTGTCTAATATTACCATTTTCCGTGCATTATAAACCAAGTGCTCATCTGTGGTGTAAGGAGGACCTGGTTCTGCTCCTTCAAATAAATAAGGATGATTACAGCATTTTCTTAGTTGCATAACAATATTTAATAATCTTGTCTTACTTTCCTTTTTGTTGGCCCCATTAACGGCATCGATGTCTTTTTCTAAAATCTTTTGATACCATCTTCTTTGCATATCGGACATTTTAACGTATAAATTCAACTCCTTCTTTGGCAATAAAGACTTTTCCACTTCGCTTTTTATTCTTCGTAATAAAAACGGTTTTAGCACTTTATGTAATTGTTGCACAACAGAATTACTATTATCTTCACCTTCTGATTCCCCCTGGCCTTGGAACCACTCATCGAAGGCTTCTGAGTCACCAAAGACATCGGGTAATATAAAATTTAACAACGCCCATAATTCGTGCAAATTGTTTTGCAAAGGAGTCCCGGTGATTAATAACCGGTTTGAAGAATGAAACATTCTAATAATCTGAGACAATAACGATTCCTCGTTCTTTATTCTGTGGGCTTCATCTATAATAATATACTCCCAACTGAACTTTCTAAACGCAGACTTCTCCCTGATAACAATTTCATACGAAGTAACCACCACGTCAAAGTCACACGCCATCAACCGGTTATTAATCAAATAATTTCTATGGTCCTTATCCCCTTGAATCACCAAAACTCTTACTTCTGGAGTCCATTTTGCAAATTCTCTAGCCCAATTATCCAAAGTGGATTTGGGCACTATAACAATATGGGGCCCATTAATCTGCTTGAAATATCTTAGGTATCCCAAAAATGAAATTGTTTGCAACGTTTTCCCCAATCCCATTTCATCAGCCAAAATCCCAGATAAATTGTTCTCATATAAAGACACCAACCAATTCAACCCTTGAATTTGATAAGGCCGTAACTTCCCCTGGATATAATTAGGAGTTTCGGTGAACTCCGTAATACTTGGAGTATCAAGCTCATCGTTTAATAACTCTGCATCTTCCTCTTTCTCTGTCTTTCTCTCTCTATGGCTGGTCACCGGCTTCTTGTTCTGAGATTCTTGGTCTATTTGGTTCAACACCTTTTGAATGGTGGTATCTTTTTCTGCTTTAGCGGTGATGAAGTGCTTGAACAAATCGGTTAACCCCAACAAATACTTAAACCGTTTGGCGGTATCTTGGACATCCAATTTTGGTTTCTCAGAGGTGGCAAAGTATTTGCGTCTATTGGCGACAATATTAGTACTGGTAGAAGTATCAGTAGGAATATCAAGCACTTTAGTCTAATGCTGTTAGTAACAAGTTCCGGAAGCTGGGTTGAGGGTTATACATACTAGCTCTGGTTGAGGCGACGAAGTCACGACTCCGTTAGTGGGTTCATGGTCAGACATGTTGAAGAAGTGTTTGTATTCGTTGATTGATTTTTCACGCGTTGCAATATTCGCAGTTATTAACGTGCATAGTTGAGCGCATAGGAGCGCACATAGTGAGCACATAGCTAAGACACATAGTTGAGTACATAGTTAAGCTATAGTTAAGCACATAGTGAGCACATAGTTAAGACACATAGTTGAGTACATAGTTAAGCTATAGTTAAGCACATAGTGAGCACATAGCTAAGACACATAGTTGAGTACATAGTTAAGCTATAGTTAAGACACATAGTTGAGTACATAGTTAAGACACATAGTTAAGACACATAGTGAGCACATAGTTAAGACACATAGTTGAGTACATAGTGAAGATATAGTTAAACACATACTTAAGACACATAGTTAAGACACACAGTTAAGCACATGGCTTCTTTCATAGTATGGTAATGTTATGTATTAGAGCAGTGAACCCCGTAGTAGTATTGGCATAGTGCATTTCTTCCCTACACTGATGTCTTTGTGGCTTGTGAGTAAGTGCCATGAAACAAAATTCTGCCAATAAAACTCAGATTGTACCAATTTGTGAATTTACGGCACTAGACCCGCTGTACATGTTGTGGTAAACTAAATCCGAGTCAGACAGTAAAAATTTAACAAACTATAGAAACCAGGCACACCAAGAGAATGACAATAGAACAAAGATAGCATAGAACAAGACCGCGTAGAATAGAGACAGCATAGAATAAGGTAAAATATAATAAGATAGCATTTTGTAAAGATAAGCTACAACTGGTAGTCTAGAACAACAAGCTCAGACATCCAAAAGCGCAATTCTTCTAAATTGTGACGACATGGTTTTTGTCCGCTTCAATTACAACTTCCTTCGTCTTCAATAACCCCACAACACTTTTTCCGATAAACAATAGATTGTGTATAAAGATCCCTTGAAAACTTGACGATAAATTTTCAACATTTGCAGACAATCCGAGATGAAATGCGCGATCTGCGATTTGGCTGCAAAGCGGAACCAAAAGAGGGGCTCTTTAGTAGAGATTTAACCAATTGAACTGCTAATATCCGGAGAGATGTTTTACCTGCAAACTATATATTGGCAAGCACAGTTACCTATTATCAAACAAAGGAGCAAAAGACAAGAAATCGACTCTGCAACCACTAAAACAGCATAAATAGCCGTGAATTTAGGGATTGGTGGGGGGAGTGGGGTCAAATATGGTGGATTGTGATGGCTTTTCCTTTAATTATTCCGAACTTCCGTTCTATATATATACCTGTATCTTTATCTTTGGTTTACGGCTTTGTATACTGAAAAGGGTTACATTTATATTACACATTCTATGTCTTCATACATTTTGAAAGTTATAGTTATTGACCTGCTCATTAAAGTTCATCTCTTCCGGAATGGAGTCGGGTCCCGAGTAGGTTGAAGCATACGAGCTTACCTCTGAATACATTGGTGAACCAAACTTCTTATCTCCAGTACGAGGTGAGTGGTGAGAGCTGGACCGCACAAATAATGGCTTTACGCCCAGTTTTGGTGTGGGGATGGTAGAAGGTTTATCGTGCTCGTTCGGCTTGGGGGTCGCGGCTGGGACAGGATTGGGTGTAGGTCCATCTACCGGCAAGGAATTGGTAGCAGGCTCCCCGTGATGATGCCTGGAGGAAGTATGAGAAGGGTTATGGTGTCTGGAAGAACTATGAGGAGGATTCCTATAGGTCTGATCTCTTTCAGTTCTACTGTGGTCGTTAATATTATTATCATTATGGCTGTTGCTTCCGTTATTATGGTTATTATGGCTATTATTATGGCCGTTAGTATGGCCGTTGTTCCCATTATTATGAGAATTATTACTTTCGTTGGAACTTGGTTCTGATTTACTATTTGATTTTGAGATGGTTTCATCAGATCCTATTGTCTCAGAATTGGATGTTGAAGGAGTCTGACTGGTATTAGAGTTCTTGAGATTCTTTTCATCCTGATTATTGTTATTGTTCAAGGCCATATTAGTTTCATTGAGCAAAGTATTAGGTGACTTGAAATTTTCCGGTAAGCCCTCTATTCCATTACCTCTACCAGGTCCAGCTGGCAGGCCATTTGCAGGAGTTCCATATTGATATTGTTTATATTGATTTTGATGGAATTGGCTGAATTGATGTTGCAATTGTAGTTCTAATTGCTGCAATTGTTCAGCAGAAGGAGACAAGGTCTGATGGAAAGTTTGAAACAGCTGATGAGATTGAAACACATGGTTTTGTCCATTAGTCAGGCTCTCACCTGGTTGGTTAATTCGATTTTGAGATTGGTCTTGAGATTGGTTTTGTGGTTGTCTATTATACAAGCCAAGATAATCTTGATCAAAGTTCATTTGATTGGAAGGTGATAAGGAAAAAGCCATAGTCATTTGAGTAAATGGAGAATTTTGAGGTGATTGATTGGTAGGAGAATGGATAATGGAAGGAATGTGAATGGATGGATCGAAGTATTTAAAGTCAGATTGAACCATATCTTTATCATGATAAGATTCCAAAGGAATGGAACTCTCAGGTACGTTTTCTTGCTGATGTTCATGACCGTGAGATGGATCCACAGTATTGGCCTTACTACTTTCATCAGAATGAATCGATTCACCATCGTCATTAATTTCTCTGATGTAGCTCTTTGTGTACACAGGAGATGGAGTTGATTTTTTCTTGACAATATTTTCAACTTTACTATAGAGTTCCTGGGAGATGGTTATATCACTTTTGAATTTAGAAACCAAACTGAACACTGAGGTCAAAATGTTATAAGCAGTGAAAGATTCCAGCTTATTGATTATACATTCATTAACGGAATCAGCTACCGCTAAAGCAATTTCCAATAATTTGACACAAACCCCTGGGCCATTCGATTCAAAGGCAAAAATTGGCAATTGTTCGGTACCAAGTAAGAAATCTCTGGCAATTTCAATAGGGAATTGACTAGTTAAACAAAATTCATCAGGAGTTTTGGCCTTCTTAATCAATAACCCATTTTGACTGGAGATATGCCATGCCAATGATCTCATCCAATGTTTAGACAAAATAATATTCAATCTTTGAGTATCGCTAGAAGCGTTGTCGATTTCAATTTTTTTCAATTCTGCCTGAACATTGATAATCCATTTTCTAGTAGGAGCCCCGCTAGAAGCAAATAGGTTATGGAAATTCTGTAAATTGGAGGGATTCTTCTTACTATAATTAATCAAATTATCAAAAAATTTCTTATCAGGAATGGAAAAGACCTTGACCAATTCAATAAACCCGGTCAATAACCCACTGTATTCTTCATCCTCCAAAGATGGTAATGGGATAGAAGGTTCTAAACACACAGGAACATTGTCCTCAATACACATGAACCGTTCAGTCACCAACAACATATAATAGATTTTTCTTAATCTATGAACCTCAGCGGTAGTTTTAGAAGCATAAGTCCTTGGATCGTGTAATCCCAAGAGCTGAGCAATCGAAATGGCTTCCTTCATATATAAGATAGCCGCCTGAATGCCCCCTTGAATATTCACATAATAGATATAAAGAAAGAACGAGATCAACAAGTTATCGTGACTAGGCTCCAATCTATAATCATATAAGTTTCTTGCTCTAATGGATTCTTTAGCATATTCACTGGCTTCTATGTTAGGAGGAACCCCCACTATTGGATTACCAGTAGTTAAGAATGTTAATTGTCGAGTTATAGCAGCACAAACAGCACAACACAAGGAATAACTGGTGGCATTCTCGGTATTTAAAGTAGAATCACTAGAAGGATTCAACTGAACGATCCGGGACACCAAATGGGCCACAGATAACACGGGCCAGATTCCATAGTACCAAGTTTGATAGATTTGTAAGCACGGTAATAACTTATCCAACGTCAATATCTCATTATGCTCCCCCAAAGTGTTGATCTTAGCATTTCCCATAGATAAGTTGTTAATGGAGTCTCTTGTTTTCTTATGGATATGTTTAGGACCACACTTCTTTCTTAAACGATTATCTGTACAAGGGATGTTGTGTTCCACACACCGGGAACATGGTTTCTTTTGATCACACCGAACTTTTCTTAGAGCACAAGCATCACATGGTCTGGAGTACTTGGCCCGAACAGACCGTTTGGTCTTTGGTTTGTCTGGATTGGGGTTGGAGTTGGCAGACGAATCTTTGGGGGCCGAACTTGAGGTGGATGTGGTAAAGCTGGCGCCAGCACTAGAACCCGTCAAATTATTGATGGAGTCTATGTGAGAGTATTCCATGGAGGCTGGATTATTCTTTGAGTTCCAGTGGTAGTTATCATTCATGCAAAAATCTAGTGATGCACAAACGTAAAAGAGCTATGTATAACGAGTAATATAAAAAGAGTGATGAATAATGAGAATAATGAGGCTAATGAGACTGTGCCAAGGTGGGGGAATATATGGAGAAAGGTGGAGCGACAATACTGAGGCAGTCGCGGGCCGGAGTATGAACGCCGCAGGAGTGGGACTAGGAACGATGGTGGGCGAGTGGAGTGAGGGAGTGTGAGGCAGGGAGTGTGTGGGAGTAGGCAGGAGGGAGCATGGGAGTTCGAGGCAGGAGGGAGCATGGGCCAGAGAGAAGCTGAGAAATAAGAGGGGAGAAAGCCTACCGGTCGGCATTGGTCCATGGGGATTGGATGGATGGAACAAGAAAGGAAGCGTTAGTAAGTGAGCAGAATAGTAGTAAGTGAGCAGAATAGTAGTAAGTGAGCAGAATAGTAGTAAGTGATGTAGGCATGAGCAGAATAGTAGTAAGTGATGTAGGCATGAGCAGAATAGCAGTAAGTGATAGTAGGCGTGAGCAGACTAGTAGCGACCGTAGGTGATAAGAGCACCAAATCTAACAAACGTAACAAACGCAACACTGCTCTAAAGCTTTATAAGCGTACTCTATAATAATGAATGATATCTCGAAGATCTCAGATGGGGAAGTGGGGTAGATCATGGAGTCAACGAATTACGAGTCAATGTGAATTATTAGATACCATGACATAATGTGGATTATATAATCGGGATTATGTAATGGAATGCGGCTAGTACTTGACTCCAGTTGATTACTCACAGATGTTGGTGTAATGAAGTTGAATGAGACTAACACGGCCACTAAGCCAAAGGCATCGAAGTTCAGCATTGTATTGGGGTCTTACGTAAGATCTAGGAATGCATGTTATAACTGCAAGAGAAGCAAGAAGAAATGTGATGAAGTGTATCCGGTGTGTGGGTTGTGCCAGAAGCGGAATTTAGAGTGTGGGTATAACCAGAGTAAGGGAGGAAAAGGGGCGAGAGGTGGTGCCGGGGATGGAACAAGAGGTGCTAGAAATGGTGTTATAAGTGCGGGCAACGGCACTAGAGGAAGTAACAGGGGCCACAGTGAAAGACACAGCGAAAAACACAGTGAAAGCGACAGCAACGCTGACGCTTTCATACAGATTAACAAGGACATACAAAAAACAAGCGGCAGAAATGGAACCGTGCTAATCCAAACAGTGGAGCCAGTAGAAGTGATAGGCACAGAAGAAGTGATAGGCACAGATTTGGCCCCAGTAAACCCAAATTCAGCCCCAGTCGACCCAGATTCAGCGCCGGTGGAAGCAGAAATCGGCTCATCTGACCTGGTAAATGCAATAACACGAACCTCAACACTCCCATCAGAGCTCATCCAAGACCCGAGTCTGCCTACGGCACTATCACTGCCTATGTACATAGCTCCGGGCTTGTGTATAACCTCTAACTTCAACGTGTATTTGGACGAAGCCGGTCTTCAGTTCCTCCAATACTTTGAAGAAAAGGTCAGCAATCTTCTTTGTATCGATGATAACACCAACAATTACTTACTAAAAACGTTCTTAACTATGAGCTTAACAGAGGAATCCATCTCCCATGCTTTGGCGTGTTGGGGAGGGATCTTCAAGGAATCCAACGGACTTAATAACTCTTTAGTCCGACATCATTACAATAAATCCATTAGCTTGATCGCTGGTGTCAATATTAACGATAATAGTTTCAATTATTATATACTTTTGTGCTTTCATCAGATTCTTATGGGGATCAAGATTTGTTTGGGAGACACACATGACTGGTTCAAGATCTTCAAGAATTGCTATAGATTGATCGGGAAGAACGGAGGGATCTCTGCGCTACTACGAATGTTCAATAACTCCAATGACATTAAATGGTTGATCTCCAACTTCCAGTATCATGATATTCTTCAGTCCCGAACGTTTGTGACCGGGACGCGGTTTCCTATTGAAGATTATCGGCTAAACTATATGGACTATGGGATCGATCCGTTTCAGGGTTGTCACAACTCCATGATTTTGTTGTTGGGAGAATTGTTAAATGAGAGAATTGCGTCTGTAAACTACGACGATATATCTACACTTGAGGCGTTCTACAATAAGTTTGACACGAAGATTACTGAATGTAAGCCACTAGAATATCAAATGAGTCTTCTTCTGGGTCATGATCAGGTTAATTACTTGAATTTATTTGATCTTTACAAGGTTACGGTGAGAATCATATTGTTAATTCACGGAAAATTGATGAATCCAAAATGCTTGGACATGCAGTTATTAGTGGAGAAAGGGTTGGTGCTACTTGATAAGTTGATAGACTCGAAGCTTCTCTCGTCGTTGACGTTCCCGTTGTTTTACGTGGGAATAAATGTCACTTCTAACAACCAAGAAAGGTTTCTACACTTGTTACATAAAACCTATGCTACTTATAACGTAGGAAACTTGATACGAGTGAAACAGTTTATATTGCTTTACTGGGAAAGGAATCCTGAAGGAGTCAAGTTTTTAGACTGGTTAGATTTAGTTCATGAACTTAATTGGGAGCTCTACACGGGGTAGAAACTGGGATAGAAGCAGCCACGGGATAGAAGCAGCCACGAGATGGAGACGAACTCCCACGAGATAGAAGCTGCTATGGGATACATCCCCCACATACATCCCCCACATACATCCCCCACATCTCACCATTAATTTATATTTCTATTAACAATTTACAATCACTCCTAAGTGAACAAGTATTTAACCTTTTCCTTCCAAGTCTTTGGATCCTGTTTTTCCCTGTTAGGATTGGTTGGATCTCTTCCATTTTGATCCTCAATAGCATTATGGGTGTCACCCAAGTAATAGTTGGTTTGAATGAACCCTAAGCATAACGAGATGAACTCTAACGCAATTGGTGGAGCAAATAAGTAAGGAGCTATCATTCCGTAAGCTTTAATGGCTCCTTGTCTTTCCGGAGAATCGTAATCCAACTCTCTTAAGGCAGTGACATCGCTGAAGTAGGTGTAGATTTGTGTGGAATTCACGGTATCTGGCATGTACTCAGCCAATAACCCAGGCATTCTGGAAGTCCAGATTGGACCGGAAACACATGACCCAATGGCAGCACCAATACTGGACCATAATCCCAATAAAGCGATAACTAACGACAAGTCATTGTGAGGAACACAGGCCTCGGATGAAGTTTGGGTACCAATAACTGTGAAGGCACCCCCCATACCAATCAAGATTTGGGCCATAACAAACGAAGCGGTGTTCGCGATTTCTCCTTGTGGTCTGACATCAATACAATAAGCCACCACTTTAATGAATAACCCAAAGATTTGTAAGTATTTATAACGATGGGTGATTCTACAAATAGCCCCAGCAACAACCCCAAAGAAACACAAGGAGATAGTTAAAGTGTTGTTGAAGTAAGTCCAGTTTTGGTAGCTCCAGTCTTTACTGATTAACAAGATGGTAGATAAGTATTGACTTCTAATAGCACCGGCAAATTGGTAGATGAAATCAATCAATACAGCAGTAATGAAGGTCTTGTTGAAGATAACTCTCTTAGGCATCGACGGGAAAGGAGCCCAGTTGATTTCAAAGATAACGTAGAAGATCAATAAGAGCCCTCCCACAACCATCATAGCAATAAGACTTGGGTTTCTCCATCCGTCGTTGGCGTAAGGGTACAAAGAGAAAGGTAATAACAATAAGGACCACCCAAACCCTAAAAGAAGTAATCCAAAGGCATCGATCTCGATAAGAGAGTGTTTAAGAAGCGTCCAAATGGATTTCTTGTTTTTGTTGTGTTTAGGAATAAGTTTTTGAGCTTTGTGTTCATAGTGTTGTAACACAAGCACAGCAGGGATCACCACCACCGGCATGATAATGGCAAACATCCCGAACCCCCATCTCCAGTTGCTGGCCAAAATAGCTTCGACAATTAACCCAGCAAACCAAACGTTGACGATATAAGGAGTAGCCAAAATGGATCTGACAAACCCTCTCCATTTCAAAGGGGTTAAGTCAGCCACAATAAGACCGTTCATAAAAGTAATACCCGTGGTCCCCACGGTGGTTAACACTTGCCCAACCACATAAGCGGAGATATTAGCAGAAGCAGCAGCAATCACAGTTCCAAGAACGTAGATAAGTAAAGACAAAAGGTAACAAATTGGTCTGGAAGTGATATCGGAGAATTTCCCTAAGAAAGGCTTCATCACTGAAGCGATGATGGAGGTAGCAATTTGAACGGTGGAGATCATGGAATGTCTGTTAAAACTGGAAGTGGCAGGCACATCATAGTTGTAAGTGGTAGAATTATCCAACACATATATAAATGCGATGATAAAAAGACATACACAAAAGGCAATGGTGATGGTTTTACCGTGTTGGTCGTCGTTCATCAAAATCCGGACGTTTTCAATTCTCTTCACCCCCCTGGATTTCTGGTATTCAAAAGTAGATTCTGACGTTATCAAATGAAGTTCATTTTCTCTGGTGTCAGAGTCTACTTCTTCGTTTTTCTCCAAGTCTGAAGCAGTTTTTTCGGCATTATCTTTAGCAGAATGAATCGAGCGGCTCTCAATGGAATTAGAGGCAGCACTAATCGAAGAACGATCAGCTCCAATCTCAGCAGCTTTGGTAGTTTCAGCCATTTTGCTTTGATGTTAACAATAATTGTGTAAGGGAGAATGCCGGTTATATATATATCCGTATAGCAAAAATTTTCTGGCCAGACAAGACATATAACCGCTTAGTTTAATTTTTATTACTATTCCTAGTGCAGAAGGACCAGAAAAGGAAACAATGGCTCCCTTGGTAAGGCAAATTGCCTGCCAATAAAAAAAGAAACGGCGGTATTGTTCCGTAGTTTATCAGATTGATCAGTGGAAGCTGTACAGGACTGGTACTAAAGTGTTAAACCCGAGGAGCAGATCTGGGTCCCTGCTTGGTGCGAGTGGGCCCAGCTACCGCCAAAAGACTGGCATCGGATATGTTCAAGTGAGCCCGTCGCGGGAGTATGCATATAATATACATCAGGGCTCGCATGCCCTGTACGATGGAATGCTATTTTCCAGCAACCGTACTTTTCCTACTTGACGTGTAGTTACGTGGTGACATGGATCTACCGATCGACAGAATGCCGTGCGGATTGACGTTGGAATACAAAGTTTATTTTAGCAGGTGGTTACTGAACTCAGTATAGCAAATCAGGAGTAAAGAGGAAATCGGAAATGTCCATGGTTATGTGCGTACACCAACCGATGGTTTAGATAAAATTTTTCTGCAACAAGACCTTTAGCTGTCATTGGTCAATTTGGATGTTTCACATTATATTCAAGAAATTTAATGAAAAGCACCTCTCAACGGGTTACAATCCCCTGAGATGCCAAGCCCTCTATAAACGAGTCTCTATTGGCTATTGTTGGGGGAGTTCATAGTTGGGAAAGTCGCCAGAGCTCCCAACGGCGTTGCAATTTCCTGCGGTGCTAAAGAATGGAATAGTAGGGATCATATGCGAAGAATGTAGAAGCTATATGAGGTGCTGAGGCGGGTACATGTGAGATATATTGTAGTATATACAAGTCAAGGTGGTTCGACACTGGCGCATCAGAATATACGACATTTGAGAAAATAAGTCCTCTGACGTTTGAGATGTTGTGTCTGGCGACATTTGATCCCCCGTTTATCGGGATATTAATGTGCCACTCTGTTTCCCGACAACGGTTGATTATAGAAGTTGGCTAATTTGTCTTTCCAAGTCTTTGGTTGTTTCGTATCCAATGAAGGTTCCGGCTCAGGTTGGTCCTCAATAGCATTCTGGGTATCTCCTAGGAAATAGTTGGTCTGGAAAAACGCAACAATAAACGGAATAAACGAAAGTGCCAAAGCCGGAACAAATAAGTAAAATGTCGTGTCGGAATAAGCCTTGATGGCACCTTGCCTAATGGGATCGTCAAAGTCCAATTCTCTCAAAGTTCGAATATTTTCAAAATATGTCTGGATTTGGGACTCAGTCACGGTGTCTGGTAAGCGTTTTCTTAAGTTATCAGGCATTTTAGAGGTCCAAATAGGACTGGCGATGGCCGACCCGATCCCGCTCCCAATTTTGGACCATAATTGAAGCAAACCAATTACTAATGTCAAATCTTGGTGAGGAACTGAAGCCTGAGAGGCCACTCTAGATCCAACCACAGAAAATGCCCCTCCCATTCCAATTAGAAGCTGGACCCATACAAGGGCCGCAGTATTAGCTCGAGCACCTTCATTTCTCACCAATAACCCCATCCCCACTATTTTGATGGCTAATCCAAACACTTGTAAGTATTTGTATCTATGAGTAATTCTCTGAATAATCCCAGCAACAACCCCAAAAACACACAAGGCTAAGGTTAATGTGTTGTTGAAGTACGTCCATTCTTGATTGGTCCAATCCTTGACGATCCACACGAAGGAGGAGAAGTAGGTGCTTCTCAAACTTCCGGCCAAAGTATAGAAAGTGTCGATAACAACTGCACACAAAAATGTCCGGTTAAAAACCACTCTTTTGGGCATGGACGGATAAGGACACCAGCAGAGCTCATAAACAACGTAGAATCCTAAAAGCACCCCTCCTATCACCATCATTGCAATCATACTAGGATTCTTCCAGCCGCCATCTGCGTAGATATATAAGGAGAAAGGAAGTAGTAATAAAGACCAGCCAAATCCCAACACCACCAAGCCGAATGCATCAATTTCTATTAAACCCCTGTAAAGAAGATAAGCCCATTTTTGGGTAGTAGAGGTTTCGTTGTGTCTTTTCTCGTACTTCGAAGAAGCGATATTTACTGTTCCGGCTTTTTGAGCTTTTCTCTCCATATAAATCATCACTAAAATAGCAGGAGTAAGCACCACAGGCATAAGGATAGCAAACATCCCGAACCCCCACCTCCAGTTGCTAGCCAAGATGGCGTCTACATTTAATCCAGCAAACCAAGTATTTATAATAAAAGGTGTAGATAACATAGAAGACGCCAACCCTCTCCACTTCAAAGGGGTTAAGTCACCAACGATCACATCGTTGAGAAAATCCAAACCTGCTGAACCAATAGAAGCGAACACTTCTCCTATTACATAAGCACTTATGGAGCTTGAGCTGGCGATGATAATATACCCTAAAGTGTACAAGAATAGCACTATAAAGTAAGTTAAAGGTCTGGAAGTGATATCGGAGAACTTTCCTAAAATAGGCTTCATGACAGCAGAAATGATTGAGGTAGCGATACCTAAGGTAGATATCATGGAGTGTCTGTTAAAACTCGACACCGCAGGAACAGAATAATTATAGGTTGTGGAAGAATCTAAAGAGTATGTCCAAGCACAAACCAAGATGGATAACCCAAACACCCATTTCATAATTGTCCCATTTTTGGAACTATCCATGGCCAACTTGACATTTTCGATTCTCCGGACACCTCTGGACTTTTCTGGTTCCAGGTGGGTCAGATTCCTGGAGGAGTAGACCGCTAAGTTTTCGTCATGTTTCTTCGATTCATTGAGCTTTTCATTGGACAAGTTGTTGGACAAGTCGTTGGATCTCGATTTCTGCGATTCCAAGTCGGCGTTAGACTTAGGTTCAGTATTCATCTTCCCTAAAGAGCAAAGAACTCTTTCGGCGATTTTTGGATATATATATACTTGATGTGATTCACATAATAATCAAAGAAGATGAGGCGAAAATTTGAACAATACAGCCTTCCTAATTTGGTCAAGTCCGCTTACAGGTCTGCATATGACAGACAGACATCCTGCATGAAGCTTATTATCAGATCAATCAGTGAAATGGGCAAATCAGATTTTATAATAGCTGAGCCGTTCGCCCTTTCACACTATTACTAATTGGAACGGGTGAGAAAAAAGGGATGAATTTGGTTGATTCTTAAGGTCACCTGGTTTTTACCAATTGCTTCTAAGTCAGCTGAGATTTCTGGCAACTGAGGTGAGAGCGTGTTTGCAACTGAGGTGAGCGTTTGCAACTGGGTACCTGCTAAGGACTAGCGGCCATAGTTTTTGCAAAAGACAATCAAAAAGGTGTGAAATAGAAAGCGTTGAGTTTCTTTTGTTGCCTTATCTGTGGGTGGAATTGGTTTCCAGTTTGGGATAATATTCCAACGCGATGAGCACCGAACAGCACTCGGCCGATATACTAGCACCTAATCAGTAACAAGTTGAGACAGAACACGAAGACCATAAATGGAAGACATCAATGAATACGAGAATTATGACGGGTCAATTACGCCCAGCCACATTTTCACACATCAAACTCCACGGAATTAAACCCGGATACGTCAAGAGCAATTGTACTGCATCTTGAGCCTCTATAAACGCTTGACACCCAGCATGTACCACTACGCACCACTACGCACCACTACGCACCACTACGAACATAGCAAGAAACAACGTCCTCTCTCCCATGCCTCTACCGCGAGCCCACACTTCTCTCAAATGCTTGGACAAAAAGCCCCGATGATTTGCGGTGCATCCTGGTGCATCGATTTAGTTCCAGTTCGGTCCCAATTCGGTCCCAATCCAGATCTGCACCTCGATGCATAATTCATGAAGCGCGGGATTAAAGCCATTCATCATATATTATCAATGGACCCAAAACCAAGAAAGAGAGTCCTGTGTGGCTTCTGTCGAAAGAGGAAAATCAAGTGTGACAAAGAACTACCCTGCAGCTCATGTAAGAAGTCCCAAAAGCCTTGTTTTTACGAAAAAAGTGCTGAAAATCTTAGCTACGGGGCCACTGATAGAACCTCCACTGATAATGTAGTGCCCAGTGGTGGAGTCTACAGCTGGAACGAAGGATTGCTAGAGCATTATAGGACTGGGCCTACAACTGTGGCATCCGCAGATTCGTCTGGCCAAGCTTTCAGCAACGAAGTTCAAAGTTTAGGCAGCACAGACCACAATATGGGCTTGGAGCTCGACCTTAATGACGAAGCGCCTAAGGATGTCGATTCAGAGGTCATGTTCCAGCACTTGTCGGCTTTATCCGATAAACTCGACGCCTTACAACGAAATTTAACTGAAGAACTGATGTTACCTGAGATTGATGGGTATTCCAGCGACGACGAAGTCAGCTTGTTTGAGAACCAAGGTACCGTCTTTGAACTCGACCCCCCTGAAACCAGGAGTTATGGACCTCTAAGTTGGATGGGTACCATCAAGTTCGACCCAATTCTTAGTCAGCTTTGGTACAATTCCGATTTTTCTTTCATAGAGTTTGGAGCAATTATTTGATATTCATGCCCCAATTTCTGTGGACGACCGACTTCTTCGAGACTTTAATGGCCGGTGGAAGACCCAGGGAGACCTGGAGGAGGTGAAGGAGTTTCGGGCCCACTTTACCAGCACCTACGGCCAGATAGATCCAAATCAATTGAATAATTTGACCCTGCCTACAAACCAGATAATAAAGTCCCAGTTTATAGCAGACGTCAAGGCTATACTCCCAAAAAGAAGAGTTTTATGGATCCTAGTGGAGCACTTCTTCAGTAAGCTGTACACGTCTTTCCCCATATTCGACGAGTGGGATTTCGTGGACAAGGTCAAAGGATTATTGGGCTCGGACAATAAAGATATGGAGCCGATTTCTGAGCTATATGTTAACGATAAGCAGGATTTCTGCACGCTAGGACAATTGTTGATGGTTTTAAGACTTACATACCTCTCCATCACGTTACACGACTTTGAATTCGACAGTCCAGAGCCTCATACTATGAGATTTAACAGGATCATTATTAGTCCGCAAGAAATGCCGGACATTTACTACCATCTTAGTACTGTTTTCGACCGAGCGAACTCCATGAAATACTACGAGATGGCCCAGATCTGTTTGGCGCAATTCAATCTCTTTGGGAACATCACATTGCCTTTGTTCCAGTTGTTATTGGTGATTCGAGATTACCAGAGTTTAGGTCCAGAATTTGGGGATAGTAGTGACGAAGGGGACGCCCAGATCATGAATTCTATTCTCCTCCAGGCAGCTTATTCCATTGGGCTCCACAAAAACCAGGATTTGGGACAGGAAAAACGCAACAATCTTTATAAAAGCCTCTGGTTTTATTCGTGTATTAAGGAGTATCACACCTTTCTACTTCTAGGTGACACCAACAACCTTTCGAAGTTTCATTATGACACAGACGTCCCCAAGGACTACGACAGCGGGCCGTATAACACAGTGGACCCTGAAGTGGACCGAGTGGTTTTAAAGTTAGGGACACACGTCAGAGGGATGTTGAAACCTATTAACGACGTTTACCGACTATTTAACCGGAACAAGCCGTTCAAAATCAACCAGTTACGTGGCTACGTCGACAGGTTGTTTCAGTTGTCTGGAGATCAAAACTTGTTGTTTCCAAGGCTTGTTAACGACTTAAATGGAACGTTGGCCATGGCTTGTAATATTACGGCTAATTTGAAGATATTTTTGTATCTCAGCTACTTGACTATGACGGTGCTATTCTACCTCTATAATCACTTGGTACGAATAGGGAAACCCCAGAAAGGTATGAGGCATTTGACAAGATTACTTGAGGTAATTCACGGTCCGTTTTTGAAAAGGATCACTACTTTAATCACTGAAGAGAGCTACTTTACAAGGGTTTTCAAGGTCACGCTATTGCCGCTAATGATAGCTACGTTCCAACAGATTGTGGTTATCAACTTGTCTGTGTTGGTTCGGTTGAAGCTCACTATGGATCAGGAGTCTAAGAAGTTGCAAATGTTACTTTTGAAGTCCAATAATATTTTTAGGAGGTCGCTCGAGGCATTGTCGGAGAAATACTATTTTGCGTGGAAAGCGTTGAAGACTTATGAGTATTTGGTTAATAACATTGATCTCACCACGCTAAAGTCCGGCAGTTATGGGTTTACTAAGAACAACGTTGAAATTATACAAGGAATAGTTGGGAGTGGAATCCTAGAGTTTGAAGTGTCACAAGCGTTTAGCCATATGAATTATGAGGCTGGGATGGTAAGTGACAACCAGGCGGCTAGAGCGGAACATCTGTTGAGTGATGAATATTGGTTGACGATTCACTGTATAAAGAATGAAAGGAGTGAAGATTACGGGATGCGAGACTATTATGAAGAGCTTGTGGCGTTTAGATGACGGAGTTTTAGGCTCTGACTTTTGTGAGGTGAGGCTTATGGAGGTTTGAAGCTTTGCGAGAGTTGAAGTAATTATGATAAGTAGCGTAATGAATAGTAATAAAATGGCTGCAAAAGAGCATCTGGCCATGCAAGTGAACATAGAGCCATGCATGGGGCCATGCATAGAACCATGCAAGAGCACTGCAAGTAAACACAGCGCCAAGAATAGAGCCATGTAAGGGCACTGCAAGTGAACATAGCACCAAGAATCTAGCCATGCATAAAGCAATGCAATGCAATGCAATGCAAGAGCACCGTTACTATCCCTCGTATTTATGGTGCTCCGCGAATTGTTGCAGATTCATCGCCCATGGCTCATAAAAGAAGCACCATAGTGTGCCTGTTTTGCAGGAAAAGAAAGATTCAATGTAACAGGGAACAACCATGTGGATCATGTATCCGCTTAAAGAACCCCATTTGTGAATATGCTTCCAACCCTTTTCTTGAAAATGTTGTACCAGGAATGGCAGTTTACGCGCTAAAGGACCCTATTCCATTGACTTCGGAGATGCCTTCTGAACAAACTAGCCTGAAACTCACAAGAGCCCGACCAAAACGAACAAATTCCCTTGCAACTCATGACATCCACTGCAAAATACAGAAGAAATCCCTGCATCCGTCACATTCCCACGACAAGGTTGAAAAATTTCAGCCAAACGACCTTAACGTTTATAAACTTTTTCAGAGAGAGCTAAATACAAGTTTCGAGCTCCAAAATCATGTCAGTACTAAGAATACAGCCTCCACTGTAAACGGTCAGTTTTATGGCGCGTTATCTTGGATGAGGCTTATACAACAAGATAAGGACTTGCGGGCCATTGAGGAGATATTGCAACAAGAGTCTGGAATGAGACTCTTATATGAGACCACCATGTCCACGGCTCTCGATATTCCCCTCCGATCAACTTTAAGTCCAAACGTTGTCCGAGATCCACACTTAGCCAATCAAATAGAGCCCCTTCTTCCTCCAACACCACAAATCTGGGAACTAATAAGATACTTCTTCGACAAAGTGTACTGTTTCGTTTCATTTATCGACCAGGAGGATTTTACCAGGGACGTTGCAAACATAATACTAACAAGTGGCCGTCGTCTGGCTGAAGAGCAGAAGCTTGAACGGGACTCGGCCGAACCGCAATCCAGAAACATCTCCATCAAGGATCACAAGACATACTTGACATTAGGTCTACTTATTATTGTGCTACGATTCAGCTATATAAACAACTCCAACTTACCATATGTCAACCCAAATCTCATCCAACTTGCCAGCCAGTGTATTAATAAGTATAACATCAAGAACAACCTGTTAGAGTACTTTCAGCTTTTGCTACTATTTAAAGCGTACGAGCTCTATGCTCCAGAGCTAGGAAACGGCCTAGATAACAACAGCACCATATCTTTACTATTCACCAAAGCTTACTTGTTGAAGCTTGACCGAGAGCCTACCCTGCTCAATAAGCTGGCACCAGATGGAAGAACTAACAGCTTGAGACGGAAGTTGTGGTACTTTCTTCTAGTGTTTGACCACTTGAACGCTTCGCTTTCGGGAAATGCTTCCAATTTCTCCAGACGGAGCGGTGACACTTTAGCTCCATATCTCAACGAGATTAATGCCAATAATAAGGATCGAGGGTTGGAGGAGATTGGTGTTTCTGCGATCACGAAGAAGAGCATTGAAAACATCGGAAAGTTCAGTAGATTAATTCAAGACTATCAGAACGGATTTGTGCGTAGCGACAGCGACAGTAGCAGCACCAACTCAGACGCAACCTTCGACAAAAAGACCCCGCTAGATTTGGTTTCGGACTCAAGCATTTACCAGCGGTTGGTGGGCCACGAGTCCGACTTTCACCACTATTATATGAAGACAGTGGCTATTAAGTTTTCGTTTCAGAATTACTGTACGCTCTTGTCGCTTTATATTTATAAGTTCAGTTATTATCACGAGAACAAAGGGGAGGTAAGGGATAACGGTATGGACTACGGCAGCTTGAACAACTTCAGCTTCACCGATTCCCACACGGTGCTCTGGTTCTCGTTCCATTTGATATATGAAAGACTTCTCCCGATTGTCAAGCAATTAATTCAAATAGTCCTTAATCCTCCCAAAACCTCGGAGCAAGTTGCCCTAGGATTGTTGTATCCTTGCTTACAATCAGTAATCAATAAGGTATTGATTCTTCACTTGTCGTTGTACGCTAAGACTCCGGCCGGTGCCGGGTTGAATGAACAGCTCATGCCAGCAATAGAGATGTTTCTTAGCTTTCATTTACAATTATCAAAGAAGTGTGTTTATGCAAAGACAATGCACACTATCTGGTTGCAATTCTATAACTATATTGGCAGCCATCAGCCTAAGGGTCAGACTGTTGATTATGATTGTGTGGGAGATGTCATACGAACGGCAATGGAAGATCTTGAGTTGAAAGATCATTTAAATGAGCTACCAGTATTTGGAACCGGCGACGACACTCTATGGTTTCAGGTATTGGCACTAAATTAGGGGTTGTTCCTCGAAATTCTACGGCAATAGAACTCGTTGTCATAGTGCACAAGACCAGTCAAGCCAGTTACAAGACAGACTGACAATAAGTTCCGTAGAACAGGGCCCTGTCGATTTACTGGTGGTGTGGAAAATGTGACTCTACTGCTTCGAAGTGTATCTTTACCTACTGCTTTCCTCAATATAAGTGTGGCTATCTGACATTATTGTATCTCGTTCACTCTAGCACTACCGTACACTAATATTACACGGTGACGGCATGCATGTGATAATGGTGTCATTGTTGCCATTTTCTGACTCTCCTGGCAGTTTTTCTGTCATTTTTCTGACTCTTATCCACAAGTTTGTCTTTTCATCAATCTGAATTATAGTGGTTGCAAAATCCTGCGCGCGCAGTCGGGGCCGCAGTCCATTGAGGAGAGGTGCGCGTGCAGTCACTTTTGCGCTTCTCTTACTTGACACCTTTGACTCACAATATAATCCACAATGCCTAAACCTAGCGTGCTGTGTAGATTCTGTAAGAAACGAAAGATCAAATGTGATCGTAAGAAGCCGTGTTCTTCATGTGTGCGGTTTCGGAATTCATCATGTGACTATTCGTCAAAGAAACTGGGCGGTTCCACCAATATCCTATTGGTGCAAAAGTTGATCAAGAGCATAGATATGCTCCAGCAAAGATTGGCTGACACTAATGTGTGGCAGCCTGATTTCCATACACCGGAGAAGGACGAGATTGAAAGACAAATTCATGGCAAGAACAAAAGCTTCACCAGCGGTACAGTGGCACCTGACGTTGGTAAAGATATTGCTAGTTGGGCCGCTGATATTTCGCTAGATGCAAACGCCATGCGAGATATATGGAGTCATGACAGTAGGGAAGGTTCTTCTATACCGAACCTGCTGGAAAAGGGAGATAATCGGCCACATACGGAGGGAAATCGTGATATTGAACGCGGTGAGAGCGAAGAGGCAAGAGATGAAGTCTACGACGATGACGAAATTGTCAATATTCACGAGCAATATGATGCCATGTGTCAGGGAGAATTCTACGGTCCATTTTCGTGGTTGGCCCTACTAAAATTAGACCCGGAATTGAACTATGTCAACGAGGAACTTTTGAAGTCAGACGATCAGATCCGGTTTTTCTATTATTTTAAGCTGCCCAGCGTGACCAATTTCTCCCTACTCCACAATGGTAGTAGTAAATATCTTAGCAAGGAGGATTTGGCGACCAACATCAACACGCATTTACCTTCTAATGGGGAAATCTGGCAGTTGATCGACTATTACTTTGTCCGATTGTACTTTTTCTTTCCTCTTGTGGACGAAGAAACATTCCGAAACAACGTCAAATCTTTGATTGGAGGCTCCACTAATTACGACAGGACTATAACAACTGTAGACGAAAACTCGTTTATGGTGCTAGGGTTGCTAATAATCCTATTGAAGATCAGCTCTGCGGCAAACGAAACCTTGCCGTTTGTGGGGCCAGAGTTAACACGCTTGGCCACGGTATGTGTTAACAGATACGATCTAATTAAAACCCGGAGTTTTCAGTTTCTCCAACTTTTGGTGTTCCACAAATATATGGAGTTCAATTCTTCCGAGCTTGGTGCTGGGTTGGATAATAATGTTTCCACTGTGGGCCTGTCGATATTACTACAGAAAGCAGCAGATTTAAAGTTGAACAGAGACCCTTTAAGGCTAAATCCTTCGGCTCCTGACGGTAAGGAGAACCATTTAAGACGGAAAACTTGGTTTTTCTTACTTATTTTTGATGCCCTAGAGTCTTCCATCTCCGGAAACCCGCCTAATTTCTTGAAGTTTTCTTTTGACACCCAAATCCCCTACCGCTTGGAAGGTAACGAGAACACCTTGATCCCTGGTGTCGAGGATATGTCTTCCGCAATGTTACAGAGCTGCAAGGGGTTTCTTACAGGTGTTGAGTCTTTTACGTGGGCCTTCTGTAGTCTCAGTCACTCAGTTTCTTTGGGGTTCTTGAAAAAAGCTACGGAAAACCAGTACAACTTCTTTATGGATAATCAGTACATTTATCCGTATATATTGAATCATGACTACGATAGCGAACACTACATATTTAAGACCATGAAACTAAAGTTTTCGTTTCAAAACTTTTGCTATCTAATCTCCACTTATCTTTATGTTTTTGAACACTACCAGAAAACAGACTCCCCCAAAGCTGGGCTTATATTGATTGATCTTTTCAAGGTGATTTACGGTAAATTGTTGCCTTTGATTAATGAGTTGATCAATGAATTGTTTCTCAAGTCAATGGAACCTTATAAAGAAACCATCAGTAGATATGTCATCCATATTGCCTTTCAAACTTTGATCACCAGAATTCTAACGGTAAATTTGATAGTTTTAATGAAGACGCGCACTAACAGCGGGCTTAACTTAGTGCTTCAGAAATCTTTAGATTTGTTTTTGGGTTTCCAGTCGCAACTAGCCAAATCCTATTACTATTCTTGGAGAATGAATAAGATATTCACAAAGCTAGCTGCCTCGATTGAAGCTAAGAGTCTTTACAGTGGTAAAATAGACTGTCCTGTTCTTGTGGATTTGGTGGGCGGTGCTTTGAATGATTTGGACTTTAACTCCACAATTAAGACGTTAAATCCTCCAGACGCTGATGATTCCATCTGGATGCGCGTATTGGCATTGAATAGAGTAGATAGTTAACTTGTGTGTATGAAACTAATGACGAAATTAATGAATTATGAATTGACAGAATGTTTGTAGTGCATATTGCAATTAAGATGGCTGCAAAAATCACAGCAAGATAAAATGCGAGAAACTAAACATTTGAACAGGAACACGACTACTCTTTTGCAATTGGTCCCCCAACCTAGGAACATATGCTCCTATGTCTATAGATATGCGCCCATGTCCCGGTATTGGAGGGTTTTCATGCAGACATGCATGAAGATTAGAGACCAAATCCTTAAGTGCGTAAGTCGCAAACACCGCAGTTCACAATTCCTGGTTCAAAAGGGCCACCACCCCCACCTTTTTTCACAAACGGAAGACGAAACACAAGTACAAATCCCATTGCGTACGACCACATCCACAATTACTGGTTTGAGAGGTTTCCCGGATTTCGAATGTATTCCGGTATTCCTCTTGAACATCCACAAGCACAAACCCGATTGTGTACTGTCACAAGCACAAATCCAATTGTGTAAAGCCACAAGAACGAATCCAATTGCGTACGACTACAAGCACAATTACCGGTCAGACAGGTTTCTCTCAATTCAATTTCCCTTTTCCTCATATTAATCTCCAAGTTTCTCACAAACGGAAGACTGGCTACATGTAAGAAGGACTAAGTCGTTACTTAACTTCATGACATAAAACTTTGCATTTGCATTCGGCATGAGTTATGATACAAATCGTCTAGTCAACTACGTGGTAATTTCAAACCAGCAAACCGAAACAATACCTACATATCGTGAACTAAAGGGTTAAGCAGTGAAGTCCACACGTCAAGAGATTTCTAGTAAGTAGTTCAAAGATGAGCGTCGACTTATTGTACATTTCCAAAAGAATCAAAGGAAGTGACGAATCAATGAAATATTCGCGGTTGATACTACCCTCTGATATCTAGCCACCTCCCTCGTCTTATCTCGTAAAAATGCACAGATCTGTATCGGTGATCTTAACCATACTGAGCCCCCATGGAAAAATGTTCTATGCATGAGCGTAAAAAGCGACAAAACACACCGTATTTTGCAACATAATGGATTTATACAAGATACTCGTTATTATTGTCAATATACTGTCTCTCTTGTTGCTTAATTAAACTTTTCAAGGCACCTCAATATGCCTCCTCGCACAGCTGACCAAGGGCCAGCAACCACGGCCAGCCTAGAGAAAACCATAGCGGCCGAAACTTCACCGACAACAGCCGCGCAAACCTGGAACTAGCGCGGACCTTGATGCAAGAATTAAACGGATTTAAGAATGCTCTTTGCAGACTCCTGATCTCTTTGAAATTAGCCACCACTAGAAATGGGAATCAAAAGAGCAAGACCCACAAGTGTCTGTCAACCGTGTCGGAGTCGGAAGGTCAAATGTGACAAGAAGAAACCGATTTGCACCAACTGTAAGAAGTACGACCAAACATGTATTTATAGAACTCCCGGAACCGAAGATGATAATTCTCCAGATAAAGCATGTATGAATCCAAGTCTCGATATAAAAGGTCTGGATTCTGGGCCTTTGGACGTATTGGAAGCACAGTTAGCGGCCATGGAACGGAAATACGCTACCTCCGAGCTGTATACTCCAACTGGTACCAATAATTCACTAATTGGCCCTAGAACAAGAACAAACGAAGGTTCAGACGATATGGTCACACTAAATCAAGTATACGAGACGTATGCGGGTATTAACTCCATTAAGAAGCGGTGTCAAGGGCTCTTAAGTGGCGCCGGGGTATTGTTGGCCTGTCCTCTATTATCAGAATTATATATAAGTTTCAACAATCCTTCTGGAAGAGACAAGTTTGTGAATTCTATTGCACACGCATTGTATAAGAAGGAAGACGGAGCAGCCACAAGCGATATAGTTGGTTCATCGCTGGGTATGGAAGAGCTGGTCTCAAGTACCGCAGTGGATAAGGGAGGTGAATCTCTTGTAGCCAAACAAGCAATGATGAATGAAAAGGCAAAGCTTTTGGGATTGATGTTTTTTGAAGGAGAGCTTGAGAGCAAAATCAAGCTAATCACCAAGATCAAGTTGATGTTGCCTAAACGGAAAGTTATAACCTTGCTTCTCCAAAGATTCTTCGAAAACTTGTTTACTTTTATCCCCATAGTGGATCAAGATGACTTTACGGAAAACGTCAGCAGAATCATTGGTACTCTTAACCTTCAAGAAGAAGATATTATCTACTTAAATTTTGAGAAAAGATTGGACTTCGCTTATATGGGGATCTTGGTGATTATTCTTCGATTTGCGTACCTATCGATCTTTTCTAACGTCAAATCAATTAACGAACGTCGGTCTCAGAGTACAAACACGGATCAGCGTTCTCTTGACGTGAAGTTTCTACTAAGTAACCCTGTGAATTTGGAAGCATTTAACGTGGCCCAAGTTTGCTTGAACCAGTTTGATCTCATCGGCTCTTCTAATCTACTGGTGCTTCAATTAGCTGTTTGTATTAGATATTACAAGGTGTATGCTCCGGAATATGGTGATGATTCTGATACAGGTGATCCCCTTATTTTCTCCACATTGTTGATTCAAATGGCCGCTTCTATGGGCTTAAATAGAGATCCCGATAGGTTTGACAAGATCTTCACCAATAACCGTGAAAATAACCTTCGGAGAAGAATCTGGAGAGCCATTTGTTTAATGGATATTTGTTCATGCTTAACAGAAGGGGGCCCTTGCAATAGTACTATCCTTTCTGCTGATGTTCAAGAACCTACAATAGATGAACTGAACTCCAGTAATGAAGAGGAAATCACTATGAATAGAATTATAGCAGCTTCTATCAAACCCTTCCCCACTGCTCTTGTGCAGATGTATAAAATCTTACAAATTGTATCCAATGTCGAAGAACCATTCTCCATCCAAGAAGTGGATAACATGATGGAAGAATGCTTGAGTGTGTTCACGGAAGACGCCGAAGAGAAGATAGCCACATTATTGGCCACACATGAAATGAAGAAGAAAGCCCTCTACTATTACAGAACTTCCAAGTTGATGTACTATTTCAAGGTAAGTAGAGCCGTTTTGGTGCTTCGATATCACTTCTTAAATTATAGCTTTAAGAAGAAGGATTCCAAAAACACCTTATATTACTTGTCAAAGGTGTTTGCCCTCTTGTATACCAATCAATTACCTGTTATTCATCAATTGCTAACCAATGATACCAGGAAAGACGGTGAATTGTGTGACTTACTCTTGACTCCAAGTTTACACAATATTCTTCATGCTTCTATTACCGTCAATATGGCGATCTTTATGAGAGTCAAATCGTTCCTTGAGACACCTAGTTCCATCCAGGACATTTCTTTTAATCTCTCGGTATTGGAAGACTTGTTACTCCAATCTTGTAGGAAACTAATTGGTTACTTACAATTCTTAGGTAATCGGTATTATTGCTCCTGGAGAGATGCTAAGTTGTTCAGCTTTTTACTTGAAGAAATCCTCAAAGGTAATTGGTCCAAAGATAAAGATCATCCAGACACAGGAGGCGATTTCTTTCTATCAAACACAATTCTCCAGGAAATAAGTGCAGTTATTGAAAAATCGTTGAACGGTTGCGCGTCGCATTTTTATGGAGATCACTATAAATCCAACGATAATAACGATTCTTTGTGGTTATTAATTATATCATTGAGAAAAAGTGAGAGTGAAATTAAGTATAATCCCAATGATTATGGAGATATAGAGTTGATAAAGAAGGCTGGGACCAGTATGTACGATATTGGAGTCAATTCCAATCCTTACTATAATAGTAAGATTGATTCCCAAGGTTATAGTGTTTCGACGATGGTTGATAATAAGGATTTTGAAACTGCTTATTATAGACACGATGATAATTATAATCTTCCGAACTTGACTGATCTCCAGGGATTAGACGACACCTTTAATAAGTGCCTTGGAGAGATATTTAAGGATTTCTTCAACTGAACGGGCCCAAGGACGCACTACGACAGATTAAATAAGTTATATATTCAATAAACTATATTTAAGCAGTAGCTGGTTCAGCTTCTGGAACTTGTTTGTAAGACTTGACGGTTGGAGCTGGAATAACTTCATCGTCGTCTTTAGCTTCAGCAACTTTAACAGCATCTGGTAAAGATCTTGGAAGACCTCTCTTGTTAGTGGCTGGATCTTTCATGATTTTAACTCTGATACCTAAAACCCCTTGTCTCATTAAAACGTGTCTAATGGCAATATCAATGAAGTCTTTGGTTGGTTGACCAGAGTGAATCATGAACCCATCAGCGTATTTTTGGGCTTTAGCTCTAGCACCTCTTAATTTACCGGAAACAACAACTTCAACCCCTTTAGCACCGGCTCCAATAGCAAATCTCAACACACCGTAAGCAGCTCTTCTTAATGGTAAACCATTTAATAATTTGGTCTTTAAAGCTTCAGCTTGGACGGCAGCGGATAATCCTCTGTCTTCAACTCTTTCAGCGTAGATGACAACTCCTTCTTTAGATAATTTGAATCTTTTACAGATTAAGGAGGTTAATTCGTGGATTCTTCTACCTTGTTCTCCTAAAACACCTTGGGTGTTGGAAGCTTTAACAATGATTTCTAATTTGGTTGGAGTTCTTCTGACTTCAACACCGGCGTAACCTTGTTCGGCTAATTCTCTGGTGAAGAATTCGTTTAATTCAGCGAAGAAGACCCCGTCGGCCACTAATTTTCTCTTTTTGGATAAGATAGCGTTAACCATGTTTGATATGATATAAGTTGGATATAATAAGATGAAAAATTTTTCACTTTTTTTTTTTCACTTGAGCTTGAGGGTTGGTAGGACACGACTGAAAATTTTGAAAGATTGAGGAATTGAAAATTGTGAAAGGTCGTGCGATGGTTTGGTAAGTGCACGCTGATTGTTTCACTTATGACACTGTCAAGCTGGCTAGTTATCTGAAAAGCTGTTTCCTTCTGACAATGTGTCCAGCTATTATTAGGCTGTCTAGCTGTCTAGCTGTCTAGCTGTCTAACTGTCTAGCTATCGGTTAAGCTATTTCAATAGCTTTTTGTACATCCTCACTCCCACCAAATTTCTGTGTTTTTAAGTCTGTGCGTACCTAAGTGTGCAATATGGTGAGAAATGTGAGAAATGTGAGGATGTCTAGTGAGAGAATACTGAGAGAATACTGAGAGAGGTGGGGCCCTTATAACCTCCCACACACGCTATTTGACACTACATTCAAACCGACCCTCTCTAAAATGACCCATCTGAAGTAACTAGACCATCTACTTAAGTCCCCCATACTGGCCTCGCATATATGTCTAGCTGTTAAGTACTCTGTATTCTGCTATATTCTGTCTCTACATGACCCTCTACATGATCTACATTCTATATTATGCTCTTCATCTCATATCTCTTCTATAGTTCCCTCAAAACTCGTCTCCTACCCACTTTCTGGCATTTCTAAATAACCGGATCCATGGTCCATATCCTTCCCATTCATCAGCTTGATCTTTTGGATAATACGAGTTGGCTTCTTTTCTCGTGACTCTTTCTGGATGGGGCATTAATGCCAACACCCTTCCATTGGCTGACGATATCCCTGCTATACCTTCTGGAGACCCATTTGGATTGAATGGATACTCGCTGGTTGGGTTTCCATAATTATCCACGTATCTTATAACTCCTTGCTTATCAGCTAAGAAGTCTGTTTGTCTTTGCTCGGACTTGAAATTGGCCCTACCTTCTCCATGGGCAACAGCTATTGGTAACTTGGACGTTTCCATACCGTTTAAAAAGATGGAATTAACCTGGTCTGGTACCACTTCCACCATAACGAATCTGGCTTCGTATTGCTCACTTGCATTTCTTTCAAAACTTGGCCAATGTTCAGTTCCTGGGATCAATTCTTGGATCTTACTTAAGAATTGGCATCCGTTACAAGCACCAAGAGCAAACGTATTGGGTCTAGCAAAGAATCTTTCAAACTCGTTTCTTGCTTTTTGATGGTACAAAATAGATTTGGCCCATCCATTACCAGCTCCTAGAACATCTCCATATGAAAATCCTCCACAAGCAGCAATCCCAATGAAGTCGTTTAAGGTTACTTTGCCTGACAAAATATCAGTCATGTGGACGTCATATGTTTCAAACCCGGCTTGTTCAAAAGACCATGACATTTCTTGTTGAGAGTTGACCCCTTGCTCTCTTAAAATGGCCACTTTAGGCTTTTTGGTGAATTTATGAATTCCTAAATCGTCGTTGACTTTATAACTCAATTGGTAAGAGATTCCTGGATTAGAATCATCCTTGATAGCTTCATATTCCTGTTGAGAAGAGGTAGGATTATCTCTCAAGGATTGAATGTGATATGAAGTATTGGACCATAATTGTTGCAAGCTGGCTCTTGAATTGGAGTACACCAATTTATTGTTAAAATTGATGTTCAACACTTGGTTATCAGTAATAGGCTTACCAATAACCGAAATGTATTCTGAAGAAATGCCGTTGGTACCAAATACTTCAACAAACTTCTCGTAATCGCTTGAATTGATTTGAAACACGGCTCCTAATTCCTCATTGAATAATTCTACTAATTCGTTTTCGCCAGTCAAGCTCAATTCAACTCCTAATCTGCTTGCAAACATCATTTCTGCAACGGTGGTCAATAATCCTCCTTCTGATCTATCATGGTAAGCTAAAACATCGAAATTCTTATGTAATACCACCAAAGCCTCTAAGAAATGCTTCAAATCTTTATTTGAGTGAACGGTCGGAGCCTTGTTCCCAACTTGCTTATATACCTGTGCCAAAGCAGATCCTCCTAAGGCTTTTTCGACTTTGGCAGCTAAATCAACCAACACTAACACTGTGTCTGGTTTGTTCTCTAACATTGGAGTCCAAGTGTTGGAAGTGTTATCAACAGTTGAAAATGAAGTAACAGTTAATGCTAAAGGAGCAGTCACTTCTTTGTCATCCCATTTCATTTTCATAGACATAGAATCTTTTCCAACAGGAATAGAAATTCCTAAATCTGGACATAAATCCATCCCAATGGCTTGAACTGCTTCGTACAATTTGGCTCCCTCCCCAGGGTGAGAAGCAGCTGACATCCAATTAGCTGATAACTTGACTCTATCAACAGAAGGAATGTCGGCAGCAAAAATGTTCATTAAAGATTCTGCCACACACATTTTAGCCGAAGCTTCAGCACTAATTAATGCTAATGTGGGCTTTTCCCCGGTGGCCATAGCTTCACCCGTAACAAGAATCTGTTCTCCTAAAGACGTATTTGTAACTGCTACATCTGCCACAGGAATTTGCCAGGGTCCCACCATCTGATCCCGATCGACCAACCCTGTAATGAATCTGTCTCCAATAGTCACCAAGAAGTTCTTAGACCCAACAGCTGGTAACTGAAGCACTCTTTGAACAGATTCGTCAATGCTTAAACCGGAAGTAGAAAACTCTGGGATGTTTAATGGAGCAGTAGTGGCCACTCTGGACATTTTAGGGGGTTTTCCAAACAAAACAGACATCTCTAAGTCAATTGGAGTAGATTTTAATAACGAGTCGGTCAATATTAACCTCTTCTCTTCGGTGGCTTCACCCACAACAGCAAATGGACATCTTTCTCTTTCACATATCTTCACAAATTTGTCCAAATTTTCTGGAGCAACTCCCAATACAAATCTTTCTTGAGATTCATTACACCAAATTTCCATAGGAGACATACCTGGCTCCAAAGATAAAATAGATCTTAATTCAAATTTAGCTCCCAAGTCGTTATCGTGAACTAATTCAGGTAAGGCATTACTTAATCCCCCAGCTCCTACATCATGAATCGATTGTATAGGGTTCAAAGTCTTCCCTAAAGACACACAGGTAGTAATAACTTCTTGGGCTCTTCTTTGTAATTCAGGATTCCCTCTTTGTACAGAAGCAAAGTCCAAGTCAGCAGACCCTTCACCAGAAGAAATAGACGAAGCAGCACCTCCACCTAACCCAATCAACATGGATTGTCCTCCCAATACGATCAACTTAGCTCCAGGAGTAATTCTGGTATCTTTTAAAGCCAAGTCCGGTCTAATAGCACCCATTCCTCCAGCTAACATAATAGGCTTATGAAACCCTCTAATTTCAGGTTCATTATTACCATTTAAAACCTCGGTAGTTAAGGTTCTAAAGTATCCATTAATAGCGGGCCTTCCAAATTCATTATTGAAAGCAGCCGACCCCAAAGGAGCTTCAATCATAATATCTAAAGAAGAAGCAATATGATTTGGTTTGCCAACATTTCTTTCCCATGGTTGAGGTAATGTAGGAATATTTAAATCGCTGACTGAGAATCCACTCAAACCTGATTTAGACTTAGAACCTCTCCCAACAGCAGCTTCATCTCTAATCTCTCCCCCAGAACCGGTAGAAGCACCAGGAAATGGGGAGACGGCAGTAGGATGATTGTGGGTTTCAACTTTAACTAAAGTGTGAACCTTTTCCTTGATGGACTTCCACTGCTTAGTTTCAAAGTCTGGCAGGTACACGTAACCTTGGGGCCCCTCAAACACAGCAGCATTGTCGGAATAAGCACTAATAGTGAACTGAGGGTTTTTGGCGTGAGTATTTCTAATCATCTTAAATAAAGTCATATCTTTCTTAATATCGTCAATGGTCCAATCAGCATTGAATATCTTGTGCCTACAATGTTCAGAATTGACCTGAGCAAACATAAACAACTCCACATCACTGGGGTTTCTTCCAATGATCCTGGTAAACGCATTAATCAAATATTCTATTTCTCCTTTGTCTAAAGCTAATCCCAATTCTTTGTTAGCTTTGATCAAATTTTCAGTGCTTCCTAACAAATCTACATGCACTAAGGGTTTAGGTTCATGATGCTCAAACAAATCATTGTACTGTGGAACCCTTTCATTGATATACAAGCTTTGAGTCATTCTATCAAACACTGATGTTAAAGCAGTACCTTTAAACAACTCATCACCAAACTTGAACCCCTCCTTCACCTCGATCAATAAAGTCAACCCTCTTTCAATCCTTTCCACGTGTTCACTCAATCCGCAAGTAATAGCAATATCAGTAGCTTTGGAAGACCATGGAGAAATGGTTCCACTTCTAGGTAAGATTCTAACCAAATACTGGTTGTCTCCCATCTCAACAGTGCTAGGATTGTTCAACAAGTGAGATGTCTCAATGGGCGTATCATATTCCAACAACGTCAGCAACAATCCGAACTGACTTTGGGACAAATCGCTCTTTAAACTGATGTAATGAGTGTAAGCGGCGGCTATATGGTTAATTGTATTGGCTCCGACGTGGGCTTCGATCTCCGAGATAACGTTCCGGATTCTGAAGTCCGACAACCCTTTAGGTCCCGGTAACACCACAAATTGGCTTGACATGTCGAAATGCTTTGGTTTAGCTCAAGTATTACAACTTGAAGAGTTTTCTTTGATTTTATGGTAAGAGTCTTGGTCTAATAAAAAGAGTCAGACTGGGCGTGTGGCCACCATGCGCGTTTTGGCGATGAGCTATGGCATCGCATCTCTGACTTTTCTATCTCTTTAGGTATTATATAGCTATGGCACAAGGGAACTTCAAGCTTAAGAGTAAGCCACCTGCAAGAGTCACAAAGAGACAAAGTAACCCTAAACGTTGCTCTCCTCGGATTATCAAACCTAAGAAGCCTACATTGACCAGTAAGATCACAAACAGTCAAAGAGCCAAAATCAATAATAACACCGAGCAGTTAGTAGCTGGAAGAGTAGGTCATTTAGAATTGTTAAAAGGGACTAGAAAGGACTTAGAGCAACAGAAAAAGACCAAGAAATAATGAGTTTGCACCTGATATTAACGGGATTCCCTCGGGACGATAATAGTAAACCAGCTCCCAAAGAGTATCTAGGAGCTCCGTTGCAAGGTAAAGTAGGAAGAACCATTGAAACAAAGTTGACGGGGACGGTTCCAATTTTAAGGGCACTTGAGCCTGAATCCAGTTCCAAACGGCGGAGAAATAATACGTAAGAGCTATGAGTAACATGATTATGAACAATGAACGGGTATTGTGTAGATTGGAGTTGATGAGCATGGATGAGCGTTGATATGGATTTATAGTACAATACAAGTTGACTAGTACTTGATTACAAGACATCTATATAAAATTATTATTAACTATTTATAGTACACTAATTGGGGATGTTTCTGATAGATGCATCTTGGGCTTCCAACTCTAAGTTTCTTCTCCGAATGTCCTTTTCTTGATTTCTGACAAACTGAATTAAAGCTATTCCAAACACGGCTGTTAAAATCGTCAAAATACTATTAATAGGAACAGGATTCATATTGAAATATTCATGTGTAGCTCTATCCATAACTTGTTGTAAGATATTACATATCCCGGAGAAACAAATGATAGACCCATAAACAGTCCCAAAAGTTTCAAATCCAAACACCTTAGCACAGAAATCAGAAATAGCCGTGTAGTAGAATGGTCTATACAACACCAACAATATTATTCCCAAGTAAGTTCCTGGTAACCAAGTAATAATCCCCATGATTCCAATTATCAAGGAAACGGTCAAAAGAATAATTAACACAGATAAGGTTGTCAAATTGTCTAAAATTAAGCCAATAAAGGGGATGGATAATAACCCTCCTACTGGTAACGCGATATCAAAGAAGTGGTTGATGGTAGTAGCCAAAGCTTCATCCTTGTATAAATACAACTCCTGAGACCTAACCGTAGCCACAAAGTAGTTAATTCTTAACATTTGAATGGTAGTGAATAGAGCCATCAAGATGAACCAAGAAGATTTTAATTGTTCAGTGATGTTGTATCCATGCATTATACCAAACACTCCTCCTGTAGAAGTAATCAATTTATCTTCAGCCTCCTGCTCATATACTGATTTGATCGACCCTCTTGAAGCGTAACTGGATCTGGAGATTACTGACTCTCTTCTCGACGTCGAGGCTCTTCTCATTAATAAAGAAGTGGTTTCAGAAATAGTTGGTTGATTCTGCGACATTGATCTTCTATGTTCAATTGCTTCAATACTAACAGCATCCCTATCTTCAGGAAGTAGTAATTCCGAATCCATGGGTCTTCCGGTTTCATCTATAGCAGTTTCAGCGATTTTGGCTAATGTTCCTACAGTTTTATAAGAATGTTTGGGCATGATGAATATCTGGCACAAAAAGATAAAAACTGGCACAATCAAATAGTATCCAAAAAAACTTCCAAGGGACACAGGTTTGACGTTGGTATACACCAATCTGTACATCAAAAACAATGCCGACGAAGAATCAAAAGCCCCTGTTAATAGAGCCAATATCAAACCAGAATTCTTAGGGAACGAGTTGGCCAATTGAAAGCTGGAAATGAACACAAATGGACCTCCAAGCGCCAATAAAGTGTACCCAGCCAAATAAGCGTCGAATATTCTTATGCTGTGGCCCCATTTCAAGCATAATCCTCCACAGAAAATGATAAAAGAACCAATAATTCCCGTTATTTGTGGTCCGAAGCTGTCTAAAATCGATCCCACTGGTAAGGCACTAATGTTAGTCACCATACAAGCAACAGTAAATAGCAAATTAAGGGACAAGTCTTGTTCAATACAAGACTCAGTGGACGACTTTGTTGACGGACATTTTTCACCATAAATGCCTTCTTGAATTAAAATGGGCTTTAACGCTGCAAACCCAAACACCGGACCGGCTGCCACCAAGCACCAGGCGATGGAACACAAGATCTGGGCTGCTCTTCTTTTAGGAGACGGTAATTCAAATTCAGACATTGAAGAATAGAGCATGAGATTTCGCGATGAGCAAGGGTTTATATATGCTTTGGGGAGAAATCCGAGATAAGGAGGGGGGACAGTGGCTGGTGTGCCAGGGCGAGGCTGGTCGGGGCTGGGCCGAGAAATAATCTCGATGGTCGTAGATTGGTTCCAATGCGGCGTGAGTGGTCCTAGCCATCGCAATAGACATACTACAGAGGAAGGACGAGAGATGGTTGTAAATGACATTGTATATATATCCACTATAGTATATAGCTAGTTACTGTTCCCTATAGCTATAGTTCCTTGATTTCCTGGTTCTCCCTAACATCGGACTGTCTCGCCTATCTCCTATACTAGCACCTGACTTGTATTCGGAGTCCTCCGAGTTAAAAAGGAGACAATTGATGCTCTATTGTTCTATATGACTTCTCTGACCCGCTTAGTTTCAAGTATATATGGTGAACTGTTATGGCCACTAGATTTATAACCAAGATGCCTCCAAATGCAATCAATACCCGAATCCCTGCTATATCCAAAGGATTGGTGGTTCCTGTATTATCTTGTTCGTCCTCCTCTTTCTCATCCTTGTCATCTTTTTCGTTGTCTTCATTTTCGTTGTCGTCCCGCTTGACAAAGAAATTCTCATTTGTTAAGCTATTTATAACCTGATTCATCCGAAGCAAATCGTGAGTGTCAAAATTTTCCAATTTTTCAAGAATTTCATCAACATTATCAGTAGTTGGGGGTCTGAATATTACAAAGTATGTCCATAACACCATAAGAGTTATGGTAAGCAATCGGATGGTGCTGTTATTCTTTTGATCAAACATGTTTGAAAAATGTGATTTGGCTGGATTGGATTGGATTTGGTTGGATTTATGGCCTATTAAATCGATGCCTATTAGTTTTAGGTTCAGGCTGTGCACACAGTTGTTCGAGCCAAATTTAGAAGCTACGCTTTATTGGTGGGATTGTTAGAACTTCGGGGTTGATTATGTAGACTGGAGATTGTCCGAAGTTTCTGATCAACTGAATAGGAGGTTTTATAAATTGCTAGGGGAAGATAATGAAAATTCAAGTTATTTATAGAGTGTTTATGGTTTACCTAAATAAGGTTAATGAGTCGTGTAGAGGTGTATTTAAATTGCGGGTTATGTTGATTATTGCAGATTATGTACCGAAACTCTAGAGCAGCTTATATTATGGGTATATGGCTACTTACAGCTTCTTAAAACTTATGGGGTCAATGTAATCACTTTACTGATTGTACATCCCTCCTTAAAGCGATGAAAATCAATAGAAGCCAAAATTTTGCTGAAAAAGAAAAAAAAAAAAAGGAACAAATTAGAAATTTGACTCAACAGCATTCTAAAACATGCAATTCAGTTATTATAAACTGCATTTTCAGTCCTAAAATCTACATTTGTCGCTCAAACATGTATTTTTTATATCATAACTTGCATTACCACAGAGATAAATTGCATTATAGAGGTCAAAATGTAATATACTCCCCCAACCTGCATTAATTCTCGTACTTTCTCACTCTTCTCACGAAAATTTTCAACTCTTCACTATCACTACACCATGGCCAGTGCTAATATCTTATTCGAAGACATGTTTAATGTCGAGTCGACAGACTCCGCCAGATACAATAAGGTGTCAAGGATAATAGGCCAATCATCCACCGCCCAAGACGTAAAGATCACCTTGGATATAAATAGTGAATTATTTCCTGTTCATGATAATGATTCTTTAACCATCACCTTAGCGTCATCTTTAGGAAATGATTCTAGTATGATTACTTCTAATGGATCATGGAGACCACCAAAACCATCGGAAAGATCCTTGGCTGATGACTATGATTACGTGATGTATGGGACCGTATATAAGTTTGAAGAAAGTAGTACCACCGATAAAATGGCTGTGTATATATCATTTGGTGGGTTATTGATGTGTTTAGAAGGAGGTTATAGATCATTATCGAACTTGAAACAAGAAAATGCTTATATTCTTATTCGTCATTTTAAAGAGAATTAGTCACAAGGAGATTATAAGAGTTTATAAAATGTACAATATACAATGCAATAATTAATATCAACAATGAGACTAATCGTGGATACAACCGTCTGGGACAAATCCATTTGTTATAATCGCTTGACTCTAAATGTACCATGACTTCTGAGTTCTGTTGAGTAACTAATGCTATAATAATCTCATATTCCTCCTAAATGGATTGCTGAATTCTACACAATTCTTAACCACATAGAATTCATAGAATTCATATAATAATGCAATTGTATACATCTCATACAATAAAAACAAAATTAAGCTCATATAATAAAAACATAATTAAATCTCAAATGTATTATATTTTCACTATATAATCTCACCCCCATACTCATCACACACACTCCTCCTCAGGCTCACTCAATCTCACTCGGTCTCACTCAATCTCACTCAACCTCACTCAACCTCACTCAATCTCACTCAACCTCACTCAATCTCACTCAACCTCACTCAATCTCACTCAACCTCACTCAATCTCACTCAACCTCACTCAATCTCACTCAACCTCACTCAATCTCACTCCACAACTAATCAATTGTGACTATCTGAATCTCACTACGTCTCATTCTCACTCCGTCCACTCAACCCATCATGGACGAAAAACGTATGTACATTGCCCCTCGCCAACCAGCTCCTTACTAACAACTGTAGCTGATTCGGTCCTTCAACAAGTCCCGTTGATCAAGAATCCATCATTTCAACCTCCCAAACCAGTAACATTAAATACCAACTACACAAAATTGCTCCCTAATTTGTCCAATACCGTCAAACCTCCTAAACTTAATCTCACCAAAGAAGATTTGGCCAAATGGATAGAGGAAATAGAGCAACTAAAGCCAGAATATGACAATGATTCCGAGGATACAGCCAAGTCTATAAATGCATATCGAACATGGGTCAACCAATCCAAGGTTAAAGTGGCTCCTGGGTTCAATTCATCTGTAATGACGCCACAACGAGTGAAGAAAGAAGAGAAAGATATTGAACAGCAAGTCAATGAACTCGATCAAGTATTTGGAAGCACGAAGTTGGAGTAATAAAATAGTCTTTGGAGTATAGGAACCATCATCGTGAGTATTGAAACATCATAGTGAGCAATGAAACCATATATAGAGAAGAAGGGGTATAGAAACATGTACAGAGAAACAACCATATCCAGTGATGTTGGAAAAGTAAACCGTATGTAATGAATTGTCAACACAGTTTATCATCAATGAATGTCTGAAATGCAACAAGCAAACAAATACGTATACATAGTAACCAACCAAAATACAACTATACGGTAAGAACTACAGCACGGTCCTATATATATATACACTGCCACACAAATCTATTCCATGTAATGTCTACCAGTCCCACATAGTATTACGTAATACACCACATTTAATATATGAATTCCTCCGTGTTACACTTTTCTGGTTCTATACACTCCACCCACCCCCACATCAATACAACATGACACATTAGCAACCCTTCATAACCCTGAATTCCTTATTATATCTTTAAACCGTGCATTGCGTATTGTTTCCCTTTATGCTTATAAGCGATGGGGCTCTGCTGCTCTATCACTACACAGCAACTTGTACCGCCAAACTTGTGGTTTTGTAGCCTTCGTACTAAGACTCCTTGGTGGTTGCTACCTCTTCGGATTATTTTCTGCCAATTCACGAAGTCCTTACAGCAGGCTGGTTAAATGGTCGTGCGCGGGGCGATCTCTGCCGTTTATTTACGACTCAATTTCGTTCCTTCTGCACTTTCACCATCATGATTTATGGTCTCAAACGTTTAGCTATCAACACCGTCACCAGAAGAAGGGCTCTGTTGGCGGTGGTCATGGTGCTGGTGGTGCTGGTGGTGCTGGTGATGCTTTTGCTTCAAATTGTTTCCCGGTTCCGCCACAACAACACCAAGCTCCGGAACCCGGCGTCTATAATTGAAAGGCGCCAGTCGTTTATTAATTCCGTTTACGCCAATTGGCACAGCGGTAGAAAAACCAGGTATAAACCGGTGGCGCCTAGTCCATTGGAGACGGGTAACGACGACGTGGAGTTAAAACCAAGATGCTTACAATATTTCCATGAATTGTCTAACCTTTACACCGGCGGCCCTAAATTTGACACCATCAATCTTGATCGGATTCGCCACTTTGAATTCGATAAGCTGTTGTATCAGCCGGAAACTTGGTTTAAAAGGGCCAAAAAATCCCTTCAACGTGAAGTTCGGTTGTCTAAACAAGCGTATACTCTGGAACATGACAAACAGTTACAAGAGTCGTATAATGAACAAATTGGGAACTTGGCTGCGTACGAGGACTTAGTTATGCAAGAATTTAACCACAAGCGGGTATTTGGCAAATGCTTTCTTCATTCCCAATTCGATATGACCAAACAGGAGGATTTGCTATGCAACGACTTTCAACAGAGATTGTTTCCTTGGTTATCACAGACATTTCCCAAATTTGAAAGTTGGAACCGGGAAATATTTGAATCAGAAGAGATGGCTCTCAAGCCGGATTTCAACGTTAGTGGATGTGCTCTTAAGCAGTTGAACCAGCTAGCTACGGGGAAGGGGATTGTGGTTCCTCTACTTCCTAATGGACGCCACAAAGAACAAATTAGAAATATCAGTAAACTAATTAAGGTGTTGAGGGCTTTGAAAAACCGAATTCCTATACAAATCATGTATATGGGGGATTCATTATCTGCGGTTGATAAAATGGGGTTAGTCCGGAGTGCACGAAATGAGGTGAGTGATTTGGGAGAACCGTTTAGAGAATACTTGAAAGCTCTAGAAGAAAAAGAAGGGAAGAAGTTTCAACATAACTTTTCGAACAAGGAGGATTATTCTCCACAAAATTTATTCTTCGTGGATATGTCACCAGTAATTAATAGAATAACTTATCCCGAAGAAACTCAGACTTCCAGTTTCAATAATCCCAATTTTGTCATGAGTTTATCGATGATCTTCAATTCCTTTGAGGAAATCATATTTTTGACGAGTCAAACGATTCCCTTGGTAGACAATTTTTCCGAATACTTGTTCAAAAACCCAAGATACCGAAATTCGGGACATTTATTCTTCAAGTCTCCTTCGAGATTTAAGATTCAAAGAAGGATAAATTTACCTGGATTCAATGAAGTTAATGAGTTTATCAAGAAATACTTGTTTCCTAGTTCTCTTGATGAACGATTCTTCAATTTAATTCCCAATATTCATAATCCGGACACTAATAAAATCTTTAATAATCGAATGCAGGATATTTTAGATCCTCATCTTATGGTAATAAACAAGCCGAAACTATTATCTGGGTTATTAATATCTGCTAACTTACAATTATATGATATTTTGTCTGCTAGATTTGATATTTCTGATCAGAATATTAATTCGGATTTCTTTTGGCTAGGCGTGCAGATGAGTGGACTTACTGACAGAATATCGTTTAACGATAACTACGGAATTGCGGTGGGGGTTTTGACTCCTCCTGCAAACAAGCCATTCAACATTTTGACTCTTTCCCATGAACTTTGTTCCGCTTCATGGGGGCAAGTTGACGATCAAAGCAACTTTGATTTGATTTATGTCACAAGTCATCAACTAGATAACTGGATGGATGATACTAGGTTTCAAAAGAGTTTGCTACTCAAATATGGACAACCACCTGTGCATAAACGAGAGGAACGGGAGGAGGAACAGAAGGAGGAACAGAAGGAGGAACAGAAGGAGGAACAGAAGGAGGAACAGAAGGAGGAGCAGAAAGAGGAGCAGAAAGAGGAGCAGAAAGAGGAGCAGGAGGAAGAGCAGAAGGAGGAGCAGAAGGAGGATGCTGGTAAAGAACCTAGCTCCGAAGGACTTGCAATCGCTGAAAACCCTGACGCCTTAGAAGTCTTGACCAAAAACCCGTTGTATATCCAGTCATATTTAAAACCTCCAGTATTATATTCCAAAGTTCATGTGCCCAAATTCCGTGAACCCAAGTATGGGTGGTTGGAACAGAAAGGGTTTGCCAAATCTACTTCTTATCCTTATTGGTGTGCTTATGATATCGTGGGAAGTCCTCAGTCTTCCAGCATTGGTCGTGTAGAAGACTATAACTCTGGCTTGCGGGCCAAATACCACTTTCTTTTGGATGTATGGCTAAACCTAGATTAAAGGACTTGTATTATTCTTGTATTATACATATATACTAATGTATATCAAATTTTGCAGCAATTCGGGACGTGGGGACCCCAAAAAATGTAGGGTGGGTAAAAAAAATCACACAAAAAAAAACATGGCGTTACAGACAGGATTCGAACCTGCGAAGGCAATGCCCAACGCCTAACCCGCTAATTTCAAACTTAGCAGGGCGTCGCCTTAACCACTCGGCCACTGTAACAAACCTTGTAAAGGATTATGATAATCCGTGGGGTATATTGTTTCACGGTGACGCGTAATTTTCATATATATTGTTGTGCTTTAAGAAAGGAATGGGTTCATATGAAAATTTAAATCTAGCTTATATTGTTCCGAAATCCATTGCAATAAGGCCCATCACAATCAAAAAGTATAAAATAAAAATTTTCATTAGTCTTGGTTTACACCTCTCACGGCTCATGTAAAAGCGAGACATTTGGCAAAAATCACAATTCTAACAATATCCCTTTAAAAAAAGCCACAAACAAATCATCCTCAAGAACCCCTTTGCCACAACAATACACCAAACAATGGATAAACATCCTAACAAATACAACCTAAGCACATCACTTACCTAAGGCTTCCTAAAGAAGGTTATTGTCCGTTATAGACCAAATATGTTACCAATTAGGAACCATAATGCATCTGCTTTTGGGGCCAGAAAAAGAAACTGTCGGCAACCTGCGATTCTTCTCATCGCTAATGTCCGAACCAGATTCTTTCCCGATATTGTTACATATATAAACCAAAAACTCAGCAAAACAAACTACCCATATAAACGATATAGCCTGAATCATACCCAACGCCTAATACACTCATTTACTACATATTACCACATATAACTTAGTATATCCTCTCGCTAGTCATCTCCACTTAACATCTCACGCATCCGAAAAGAACTCGACGTGCGACACCCAAAAGATAAGACCCGAAAATTTTCAACTTTAAGGATTCAAGAGCCTATATATTTAGTCTTTTCTTCCTGGTTTTTTGAACAACTGACGACTTTAAGTACCTAAATACTTGCATCGTAGCCTCATCGGCCAATCATCACTTAAAAATGTATTATAGTGAAACATCCACCAACCGGCGGTTATTGCAATGTGCCTGTGCCATTTTCTGGTGCTTATTATCAGGAGGTCCAATCTTTGGGTTTGCTGCTTTAAAGCCAGTTTTGGTGAAGGAAGGTGTCTACGAATCTATTTGTGACATCAAGGTCACCACAAACACCCCCGGGTCGAACCCAGAACCCACTTTTGTCAATATGTTATTAGCAAAAGCGTTTTCTGTAACAGAATCGGAGGACTCCGTAGCTAAATGCACGGGACAAGATTTGAAATTGAATATGATGTTCACAGTTGGGGCAGTGGTAACCAACGTTAGTGCTTTGGTTATTGGAAGAGTGTTGGACAGTTATGGCCCCAAAGTGTGTGGATTAATAGGAGCTTTCTTCTTATATATGGCATGCATTATCTTTATTTTTGCTGATAGAATTATGAATTCTCCTTTAAGTTCTGTTTTTGACCCTTACTTAATAGGATATGCATCCATGGCATTAGGAGGTCCATTTGCCTACATTTCATCATTTCAACTTTCCAACTCATTTCCAAAGAAATCGGGGTCGGTATTGGCGTTATTAACTGGTGCTTTTGATGCTTCCTCCGCTGTGTTTTTGATCTACAGAATTGTCTATAATAAAACGGGGGGGAAATTTACCCTTGAATCATTCTTTAAATTATATTTGTTCGTGCCAATTTTCATAACCGTGGCTCAAACGTTCATTATGGAATGGGATTCTTACAAGACTCCTCCAGATAATACTTTGTGTGTGGATGATACTCCAGAACAAGCAGTGGCTCCAACTACATCGCATGGATCCCAATCTCATGAAACGGACGCTTTATTAGGGGAACATGCCCCTGTTCATCGCAGAAGAGATTCTCTTGGAGATGCTTTGAAACAACCTTATGCGGACGAAGGCGAGGACACTTTGGTGAAGAATTCTGGCGGAGTGTTTGGAATTTTACATGGTTATTCAGCCCAATATCAAATGAAGACTCCTTGGTTCTTTTTAATGTGTCTTTTTGCTACCATTCAAATGTTGAGATTGAACTATTTTGTGGCTACCATTAACACTCAATACACCTACTTATTCCACTCTATTACTACAGCAGAGTCATTGACCAAATTCTTTGATTTGGCTTTACCTTTAGGTGGAGTGATTTCTATTCCATTCGTTGGGATCTTTTTAGATTATTGTTCCACAGTGACAGTTTTGAATGCGTTATTAGCCGTATCTTTACTTATTGGGGTGCTAGGACTCTTCGGAAATTTCACTTTAGGAATCATTAATGTGTGTATATTTGTGGCCTATAGACCTTTTTTCTATACAGCTGTATCGGATTTCTGTGCTAAAGTGTTTGGATTTGATACTTTTGGTACCGTTTATGGTGCCATCATTTGCACTTCGGGTGTGTTCAATTTTTTCCAAAGCACCTTGGATAAATTAACCCACAACAGTTTCAATATGAATCCTATACCTATAAACGTGATATTAGTGGGGATAACTGTGATTATTGGAGGTGTAACCGTGACATACGTTAAGATCCAAGCCAGACTTTACTCTCAGAGAAAACAAGCGCAATTGTCATCTACGTCTGCGTAGATATATGATAAACAGAAGCATAAGAGCCGTATATCAGAATAAATACTAAACAATAAACAAATAGTAAGAGATTATAAAGGAATAGAAGAAAAGAAAGAACTGATCTAGAGCATAAGCGTAGTTTTCTCGCGCGAGTCTGGGCTAACACCGTCCTAACACCACTCGCCCTACCTGGCCCCACCCACTCGACCCAGCCGGCCCCATCCACCGCCTATCTTCCGCAAGCGCCGTCTTGGCGTTAGCAACTAAGCCTTACCACCCCAGATTGTGCGCGCCGTTTTTCTTATCAACTCATCTTTCTAAATTAAGCATCTTGTCCAGTGCTTTAAGCTGCTTAAAGCTATCTCTGATATTGTTAATACGTAAGTTGTAATTGATATACAGCCACCGAATTCATTGTACTGGGAACGTTGAATTGCCACCAACTCCTTTCTAACATTCACAATCCTTGATGGAACCACTTTGTGAACCTTGTGAGGAGAATAACTGAAGAACTTATACAAATATATTGCAAATAACAACACGACCATGTCTAATAAATCCGTTGATCCTCACCTGACATTTGTGCATGCAGATTCACAGCCGAATTTAATTAACATTCACGGCAATAGGGCCAAAGCCCCGGAACTGGACGACTCTGGGTCGGAGTCAGACATGGACTTGCTTGAGTACTTGAATAAAGTCGATACAGGATACCGGAACGTCAAGTTTAGAGTTCCCGAGAAACATTACAGCGACAGTGACATCAAGAAACGGTACGAGAAGAGAGTTTCGTTCGATACCATAAATCTTCAATATGATAAGGAAGATGATTGGTGGGATCTGGATAACGACGATTACGACGATTATGAAATGCGGGATGATAGAGGACGGTCAAGACGATTATCACCCAATGTTTCGCCATTACATTCGCCCAATGGGTCTCCTAGTAGAAGAATGAGGTCTCCAATGAGAAATAGTATAAGTGAGCTAGATGACTTAAGTTTAGCCAAAATCCTTAGTAATAAGATGTATGGGCCAGAATATCCAACTTCGCCTATAATCACTCATAGGGGATGTACATTTACCAAGCTTCATACGCAATTTGAAGATTTATATTTGGAAAAGTTGAATAATAAAGCTAATAATTACTTAACCCCTATATTGCCTCATAGAGTGATTCTTGTGTATATTACTGCTAGAAAGCATACCTGGGTGGCCCTAGATTGGATCTTGAATAAATTCATACAGAATGGTGACTCGGTGATTATTGTGTCGGCAGTCAACCTGAATTTCTTAAGTAAGAAAAGGAGCTCCAGTTATACTTCCACTGACAATATTGTGGCCAAAACCCCTAGAATGAGACTTAGACAAAGAAATAGACCGGAATTTGTGAAAGTAATTGCTAAGAATATCATGAGCTATGTCATGGAGGTTATAAATCCTGACGTTATTGCTAAAGTCTCCATTGAATTAGCAGTTGGGAAGTCCAAGAAGGTGTTACAAGAAATGTATAAGTTGTACGAACCAAACTTGGTTGCCACCGGATCCAAACCTAACATGAATATAGGAGCACCTTTAAGATCTTGGACCTCGTCAAAGGTTACGGATAGATTGGTTAAAAATTTCCCCTTACCAGTAATCATAGTTCCTGCTGTTAACATGTCTTCTTTCGAGGCACAATTGGAAGCAGAAATCAACGCAAAGTATGATAAATCCGTTAAGGAGGTCAATGTAGATACCGAGACAGCTAATAATAAAATTTTAGAACGAGCCAAAGTTCTCAATGCTAAACCTTCCGATGGTGATACTTCCAAAGATGATACTTCCAATGATGATGATACCGACTCTATATCCTCAATGTCATCGAGTGAATCGTACTCGTCGTTTGAAGAAATTACAACTGCTTATGAGGGTTATAAGAAAGATGTGCACCATAAATTAGAGGAATTATCCTCTGTTGGTTACGACTCTAATTATTTCACGGAGTCCTTGAAAACCATTTCCGATAGATCTGCAGAGTTTTGTCGAGAAATAAGAGGCATTAATCCAGATTTTCGGGGCCGGGGCGCCAAGTTAGCTCGTGCCATTACAGGGTCAAATTCCTTTGGTGTAGTGCCTTATAAGACCAAATCATTATTGGCCCCTATTGAGAAAACTAAGAGTGCAGGTCCTATGGGACAAACTAGTTCTGGAGGAGCACCAAAACTCTCATATAAAGAATTGAAGCGGAAGTTAAAAGAGAATCAACAAAAGGCACAAGGTGCTCCAGCACCTAGTATCAATGTCACTTCTCCTCCTCGTCTGCCGTCGCCAGAAAAGAATGCTGATGTCAGTCAACCTCCCAAACAAACTCTTAAGTTTGTTAATCTAGAGGCTCCAAGTAAAGACAAGAAGGAAGATGGAAAGAAGGCTAAAAATAAAGACATGCAAGAAATGAAATCGTTACAAAAATCTTTCTCTAACGACGAAGAAACTTACGGCCGGAACGGGTCTCGACCAAAGTTAGAGCCATTAAAGTCTCATCCAGATCTAACATCAACTTACGATACGAGCAGCAATTACAGGGCCAAAGAAGAGAAGAAATCCAAGAAGAAGAAGTCATCGAAGTTCTGGAAGTTATTTTCATAGAGATGTAGTTGCGTTTAATTAGATACTGAGCTATTGAGGTTGCTAAGCTCGAGGCTGGAGGCGAATAGGGCCATTGCCACTACAATAAACTTCACGGATGGCTACTAGAAAGTATAGTAATACATATACAGCGTAGTATCATAGGATATATAAGTAGGTTAAATAGGTAAGTGATAGTGCTGGTTCCAGTGCTAGCACGAACTCGCCCTAGGGATCACCATTTCCCGTGCCAACTCTCGTCTCTCCCGCGCTAGCTCTCGTCTCTCCCGCGCTAGCTCTCGTCTCTCCCGCGCTAGCACCACCAGCTCTACAACTTAGTGCGAACCAACAATTGCATCCTATAATTAGAACAGCATGTCTCCCCTCTGGATAGCTCTAGCATCCTTCCTACTATTCGTCAGTAGTTCCATCCAAGTACAAGACCTCCAGGACTATGGCGTAGACCTTCAGGAGCCCATAGAAGCCGGGTACAATTTGTTCCAACAAAAACGACAAGACCCATTTGATATCAGGCAGTACGATGATTCAGAAGGCTTGCACGAGTTTACACCGATCCGAGCTACCATCGGCCAATCTCAGACCCAATATTATTCATTTGGCGTCAATACATCGAGTGGAGTCGGACAATATTACGAATTTTTGATTTTTTTAACCGGGAACTTGTGTTCTCAACCTCCGGATATCGCAGCCAACGAAACCAGTTTGGCAGTGTACTATTCGTTTAACAACTCAATGTTCGATAATTTGGCTCTCGGAAAATTGGCCTTATTCAAAAATGGTTATTTCCAAGCTTTGGCAGATATTCCCATAAAAACAGACGAAGAAAAACAGGATTCGGTGCTTTATATAGCCGTGAGAGCCCCAGAAAATGTGGACCAAGACAGTGAATGGTCGTACCAAATTGGAGTGTCACAAAACGATTTAGTGTTTCAGTGGGATGATCGTACCTGGGCTAATTTGGTCGATGCTGATGACAATTCCGCCTTAATTGTGACAGGAAATTTAACTGCTAATGCCAATTTGGATTACTCTGACTTCAATGCCTCAGAGTCTCGGTACTCGCTTTTCATTTACTCTTACGAGTATAGAAACTATTTCGATAGCTTGAACAGCAGTTGGTGTGCCGTACGAAACGGGCCGGCATTGTTAACTACTTCTAGTTTTGAAAGTAGTTTCACTCATAGAGGTGGAGGCTTGCAACAACAATTTTATGTCAGTGGATTAAACAGTTCTACTAAATACGTGGCATATTTAGTGTCTGACTTTGGAGGCAGACAACTAGGGGGAGCAGTATATCAGCCATTTCAGTTTGAAACCATGGATGAAAATTCTTGCAAATTGATTTATGACTTGGACTTTTGCGATCAAGTAGCATACGCAGTGCCTAATAATATTAATCTCAACGTCGATGAGTTGAAGTCTCGTTACGATGACCAAGCTCGAAACTTATATGGAAATTTTTCTAAAGCGTTGGATCAAGTCTCTTGTAATGTTTCCCAAGATCAAATGTTCCTGCCATTTAGAACCTGTGATGACTGTGCTAACAGCTACAAAAACTGGCTTTGTGCCGTGACTATTCCCAGATGTTCCACCAGAAATATAACCGGATACCTTTTACGAGAAGAGGGCCAGTCTAGAAGTGATTGGATAGATGAATATATCGAGCCAACCTTCTCATACTACGAAATGCTTCCATGTTTGAATGTATGTGAAGTGATGGTTCGAGATTGTCCCGCCGAGTTTGGCTTCAATTGTCCTACTCACAACGATAGTATTAAACTATCGTATTATTTTGATAATCCCGGGGCCGATTTCCCTACTTGTAACTTTGTTGGTCAGCCTCAAGTTCCAACCAGTGGTGCCATGAGGTTGCTAGTAAACTATGGTTTGGCTGTATTTAGTGCCGTGCTATTGTTTGTGTAGTTCCTTCAAGCGCGGTCCTCTATTAGCACTAGACCTGCAAACAAGCCATTCACAGTGCCATCACTGTATATAATATTTTATGAAAATTTACGCGTTTTATAGACTTCAATATATTCAACTTTTGTTAGACACAACTAATATAAACCAGCAATATGTCTGATAAATCCCGTGAAAACCTCCCATGGTATGTATATATAGCATTCGTGAGCCTAGGGAACCTATAAGCATTTGAAACTCACGTGAAAATATCCATTTACTCTTCATACTAACAATATTCAGGGTTGAAAAATACCGGCCTGATTCCTTGGATGAAGTTTATGGTCAGCAGGAAATTGTGGATACGGTCCGGAAATTCGTACAAGAAGGCAGATTGCCTCATTTGTTGTTCTATGGGCCACCAGGAACAGGGAAGACTTCCACCATAATTGCGTTAGCTAAAGAAATTTATGGATCAAAGTATAAGAATATGGTCTTGGAATTGAACGCTTCAGACGATAGAGGTATCGATGTGGTTAGAAATCAAATCAAAGATTTTGCATCCACGATGCAAATATTCAGTAAAGGGTTCAAGTTAATTATCTTGGATGAGGCAGATGCAATGACCTCTGTGGCGCAAAATTCCTTAAGAAGAATCATTGAAAAGTACACCAAGAACACTCGATTTTGTATTTTAGCTAACTATTCCCACAAGTTGAACCCGGCTTTAATATCCAGATGTACACGATTTAGGTTTCAACCTATTGGTGTGGATGCTATAAGAGATAGATTGAAGAATGTCATAATTAAAGAGAATATTACTATCAAACCAGAAGCCACAGACGCATTATTACTGTTATCTCAAGGAGATATGAGAAGAGCTTTGAATGTTCTACAAGCTTGTAAGGCGTCATTAGACCACCCTGATGATGAAATAGACGAAGAAATGATTTATAATTGTGTTGGAGCCCCATCTCCAAAAGATATTGAATCAGTATTGGATTCCATATTGAAAGATGATTGGACTACCGCATATTTAACATTAGAGAGATTCAAAAAAGTGAAGGGGTTAGCATTGATTGACCTATTGGAAGGATTTGTGGGAATTTTGAATAATTATGAGATCACCAAAGCCACCAAAATCAAGCTATTGAAAGGATTATCTGAGATTGAATATGGGATTTCCAAAGGAGGAAACGATAAAATCAACTCCAGTGCCATAATTGGGGTCATAAAGGAATCCTTTGAAAATTAGCACTACTTATTTGGGATCACAGAACAGTCAGAAAGTCATCTAAAGACCAATCTAAATATAGAGAATAGTTAAGAGGATTACCAAGAATATCTACCGTCTTGCCAGTCATGAATCCATGCTAGATGAGCTGACTCTATGTACATAATGACAAGAATATAAAGCTATTAAATAATTCTTAGCGAAACATGAGCTGATTTGACACCATCGCTTAGGCACAAGCGCCTTGTTGTGCGCGCGAAGTCATGGAGCAGCGGTCCGGAGTCGCGCCGGAGTCATCCAGCAAGTGAATATGACTTGCTGCCAGCCCTATTGATCTATCTTAGATCCTTGAAAGGGCCCATAACATGAGGTTTGAAGTGGGTTTTGTGTAAAAATTCTTGTCGGGGCGCAAAGAGCCCTGATATGGGCCTTCACACTTCAAACATGTCAAAACAACAAGGCTTGTGATCCGTAGTTGTATATAAAATCCCCTCTCTCCCCCGTAATGGAACTTCAATGTGTTGATGATTCAAGACTACATGGAAGCTAATCAAGTTCTCGCATCATCTTATCTCTATAAAAAAACAAAGTACACTCAGCAGTGGCAGAAAAAGTGGGTTGTGTTGCGAGGGTGTCAGCTTAGCTACTATAAAGACTCTCATGAGTGTCGACCATTAAAGGTGTTGAGTGTAGACCAGTTGCAAACATACCACGAGGCACAAGAACCCAACCAGTTCACCATATATAGTGATGATCGGGCTCTTCAGTTCAAAGCTATAAATAACGATGACTACGATGAATGGATTCTGGCCCTCAACACTTTCTTTCTGTATAGTGTAGAACATCAGGAATCTCTTCAAGAAGATCACCACCTAAACAATACGAAAGATTTCATAAATATTAAGATTCCTAGGCCATTGCGATCAGATTCTTTGGGAACCACTGTGACCGGATCCAATTCTGACGTCAGCACTGGGTCAATGTCAAACAATAATTCTCGGTCCAGCTCAAGGTCTTCTTCCCCTGCTAGTTCAAGATCTAGTTCGTTTTATAACGGGGCTATGAACAAATTAGATAATATCAACGAACATGAAGAATATAACGACTACGAGTATATGATTGAGTGTGGCAGTATTCTGAAATTATTTAAGAAAACCGGTAGATGGAAAGAGTTTTATATGGTTCTTACTAACAAAAACTTGTATATCTTGAATAATCAAGAGGAGCTTATTCCTCATAAGATTATTGCTAATTGTGACTTGGTGGATGTGGTCGAGCTAGAACCTTTTACCAAAACCAAAACATGGCATTTACTTGTTGTAACGTCTACCAAACATCTCAAGTTTGCTGCCAATGATGAGCCTGACATGGTGAAGTGGTTGTCAGCAATAAAAACGATAAGTGTGCTTAATCGCAGACAATAAACCTTCAATTCTTCATTAATTTCTTCTTAATTTTTATTACTAAGGTCATTTGGATACTCTTATAGCCCAAAGTTTCTATTATCAGTCTCAAGCTTGATTTAGTTTCTTAAGTATCACTTGAGCTCATCACATGCCAGTCATATGTTAGTTAATATATATAATAGTTTTGCAGCCAAGTGCGCATATTTGAGGTTGTATTTTTCATCTCTGGTAACTTTTTCTTGCATAGATTTGTGTTTGCTTACGAAACCTGCCTGGAATGTCAAAGGAGAGCAGCAATAGTAAGGCTAAGGAGATAACGGAGAGTCTAGCGAGTAAAAACAGTGAAAATGAGTCGGAAATGACCGAAATCATCACACAATTACAAGAAGTATTTCCTAACAAACCTTCATATCAGCTCCACCAGGTGATTAGGGACCATCCTGATGAACCACTTGATCAGGTCATTGCGGTTCTAGTGGCACAAGATGACAGGCATGACTTTCCATTGGAGATATATAAATTATCTGAGATTCTCCCGAATTCTTCTCTAGATAGTCTTTACCAACTGTACCTTGAAAGTGACTGTAACTTCCAGTTGACGTTGGGGCGACTATTGGAAGGGCCCATCAAAGCAACAGATCACAAGAGTCTCACAAACAACTTAGCTACTTTGTGCAATATGCCATATATGGTAGCTGACAAATACCTTCAAAATAACAGTGATGATTTCACAAAAGCGTTAATAGACATGGTTATTGTTGAGGTTTCACTTCCGAAGGAGAATGACAGTCAAGGACCACAGTCTCGGGTTCAAAGAGGTGGCGTGAAACCAATACAAAATCAAGGTCTTCACTCTGAAATGAAAGAATTAAATTCATTGTATAACCACAGTTTTGACATGAAGTTGATTTGTAAGGACTTTTTAAAGAAACTTTTGATCAGCTTGAAAGGTGATATGAATAAATTAGTTGAAGTAGTAGGGCTAATATTTGAATCTCGACATGAAAATCTTACTTTTTCTGAAACCTGGAAGTTAAGTAGAGAGGAGCCATTGACGTCAGCTCCCACGAGTTACTCTGCGGCTGCTTCTGTAGCCAAACCTATTCAAACTTTTGTGCCAGTCACTGGACGTAGCTCCAAACAAAATAGTCCAAAAGCGTCGGCGGCGAGGATTCCAGACTCCCATAGAGCAAGCCAGCCTATGAATTTAACACGAATTGATTTGCACGGAATGCAAGTCAATGAAGCCATGGAAAAAACAAGGAAAATCACCAGGGATTGGTGGCAGTCGGAACAAAATTACCGAGTTGATGAAGGGAAGTTACATAATTACGGATCCACAGCTCAGTTTATGGAATCTTTACAAGTGGTGACAGGAAGAGGAATTCACTCTGAAGGAGGAGTATCTAGGATCAAGCCCAAAGTACGAAAGTTCTTGACAGAAAACAATTACACATTTGAAGAAGAGACTTGGGGGTTTATAATTTTGGGGAAACGTAGAGCATAACAAAGAACAATCTCGCTATATCTACAGTTGTCTTCAAGACGTTCATAACTTGTTATAGATATGAGTTTCAATAATCTAATAATCTAATAATCTAATAATCTAATAATCTAATGGTCTGATGATCTAATCGCCAAACATTCTGATAATGTATGCAACACTCTATAATCTCTAAAATCTACAAGACAGCCACAAATCAAAACTCTGTCAACCTCATTGTATCTCTCCTAAATCTGTTCCAGATCTTATCTAGATCTCTACAATCACAGGAATAACCCGTAAAAAACTCTACAAAGTCTCTATAAACCTCTATAAAGCCCTATAAACCTCTATAAACTCTCCAATATCACCTGACCACACACCCTCTCCGCCTCTCCTCAATAACTCACCAATCTCGTTCTCATCCCACCATTTTTCAGCCCATCATTGTTTCTCATACTCCCTAGTCGCACAAATCAACGCTGAAGAAAAAAACACATACCCGCTGTTAGAGAATAAACAACCAAATTCCTGGTATTCATCGCACAATTGCTACGGTTTATCGAGTTTTTACGGTTCCAACTAGGTTTTGTAACCGCCTACTTTCATTGTACACTTTTTAAATTTGCAAAACTCCTGTTTTTCGTTGGCGTTGAGCAGTACTACCGATTAATAAACCTCGTTTCTGTAGATCGCTAACTCCGTTTACATGCAATTTACTTCATAATATGGCTAATATCACAAGTGAAAACTCATTGGGTTCGCCGTTACAAGAAACAATGGCTAAATTCGACTCCCGGGCCAGTCCTCCGGGTAATGACGACATCGAGGTGGGATCGTTATCGGACGAAGAAATGGTGAAACATAATATCACCGGGTCTAATATGGATGCCACTCTTAACGGGGATGATTCTGACAAGGATGACCACAACAACGGCACCGGTACAGACAAGACTGGTGGTGAAGGGTCGTTGCCACGGATGCCTGCTACGTTTGATTTTAATGATCTTAAAGATGATGAATATGATCAGTTGGACAAACGAAGCCCCGAGTATAAATCGACATTGGATCCGGGGAACCCTGTGAAGAGTTCATCCGACGGGGAAAACAGTTCGTTTAATTTCAATGAAGAACAGATGGGGGCACATCATAAGGACTCTTCTACGTCTCAACATAGTAATATGTTACAACGCAACCTTTTAAATAAGATCACCACTACAGAGGATGAAAATATCGATGACAGCCTCGTGACTAGTGAATCCAATGTTGATATAGAAGAAGAGAAGGTTTCGAGGTTTGATTCAGATGATAACAAGGAGAATTATGCTAAAGACAATGATGATACTCTCGTCCAAGGTGACGAAGTGCTTAATAAGCCGATGTCAAATCTACAACTTGGGGAATCAGGACCATCCAGAAATGTTTCTAATTCTACTGTAATAAGAAGTCCACCACCGCCACCTCCTCAGATTCACCAAACTCCTAAGACTGGCTATAGCTCATCTACCACCACTCCAAATCAATCGTATCATCAAACGGCGGCCATGACCCCGGTAATGAATCCTAATAGTAATTCTCAACCCCATTCATCCTCGGTTACTTCTAGTCCAAGAGAACATTTAGGCATGGGGATAACCACCAGTGATCCTATGTCGTCTCCAAGAAGTAGTGTGGTTTCAGGTGGTAGTAAAAAACGGAAGAGTGGTAACAAAAAGATTAAAGGAGTATTCTCCAATATGTTTAACAAGGCTAAGCAACCGGTGTCTCCGGAAGCTAATGTGACTTCGGTTAATATGAAAATCAGTACTCCTTTCAATGCCAAGCACGTTGCTCACGTTGGGGTTGACGATAATGGATCATACACTGGATTGCCAATAGAATGGGAACGGTTATTAAGTGCTAGCGGGATCTCCAAAACTGAACAATTGCAACATCCACAAGCGGTCATGGACATTGTGGCTTTCTATCAAGATACCAACGAGAATTCCGATGATCACGCGTTCAAGAAGTTTCATTATGACAATAATTTATCCAATTCTTCCTTAGCCAATTCAGTGACCCCTCCTTCCACACCTAATGCTGCTAATAGTTATTTCTCCCAACAAAATAACGGGTCTGGAACTCATGTGGCCACCCCACAGCTGCTGACTCTGCAGCAGCATCCTCCGTCACTGACAGACTCTCCTGGTTATGAAGCTCAGTTTATTCCTTCAAGGCCTGCCCCTAGACCACCACCCCCTCCACCTACAGCATCGTCGGATGCTCTGTCTAGGTCTCAACCGCAAGTCAGTCCAGAATATAATCAAATACCGCCCTCTCCTGGTACCATAAGTTCCATTTCTCCTTCCAAACCAAAGTCTTCTTTTATGGGTAGATCCTTCTCTTCTAAGTCGATCAAGTCTTTGAAGAGCAATAGAAAGTTTAGTGATGGGAGTAAGATTTCCGTGCCACTTCAAAGTCCAAGTTCAACTGCACCTTCGGTACCATTGCCGCAAATCCCAAATAGCCATAGCCAAAGTCAAATACCCAAATCCAAGTCTCATAATAACTCGTTGGCTTCCAAAACCCAAGCTGACGACTCTAATAAGTCTACCACTGCTCCAATACCACCAAGAGCCCAATTTGAAGACAACCAACAGCTTAACCATTCCAAAGTCCGTGATAATAAGGACTTTAAATCTCATAGACCACCTCCACCTCCACCTTCAAATGCTAGTCAATCCGGTAAACCCAGTATACATATTCAGAAACCACGGCCAGCGCCCCCAGCTCCTACCCAACAAAATAGAGATATTTCCTCAAACTCTCAAGATGGTCAAAGACAACCTTCATCGAATGTACCTCAGCCACCCCAGAAACAACCAAGAAAAGATTCCCCCAAAGCCATTAAAACAGATGTCCCACCAGTTCCACCATCGCGAGCTGAGGGGGCAGGAAAAGAAGACAAGAAAAAGATGCCTGTTAGAGATGCCAAACAAGCAGCCCTTATGGCCCAAAAGAAAAAGGAAGATAAGAGGAGAAAGAATCAACAGATCATTAACAAATTGCAAACTATTTGTAGTGAAGGAGACCCTAATCTCTTTTACAAAGATTTACACAAGATTGGTCAAGGGGCAAGTGGAGGAGTTTATATTGCACACGAAGCTAATAACAAGACCAAGACAGTGGCTATTAAGCAGATGAATTTAGAACAGCAGCCAAAGAAAGAGTTGATTGTCAATGAGATTTTGGTGATGAAGGGAAGCAAGCATTCCAACATTGTCAATTTTATTGATTCATATTTATTGAAAGGAGACTTATGGGTCATTATGGAGTATATGGAAGGTGGATCGTTGACAGAAATTGTTACCCATAGTATTATGACTGAAGGTCAGATTGGTGCTGTTTGTAGAGAGACGTTGAAGGGATTGAAATTCTTACATAGTAAAGGGGTTATTCATCGGGATATTAAATCAGATAACATTTTGTTGAATGTCGATGGAAACATTAAAATGACTGATTTTGGATTCTGTGCCCAAATCAATGAAATTAATTTGAAGAGAACTACCATGGTGGGGACTCCTTATTGGATGGCCCCAGAAGTGGTTAGTAGAAAAGAATATGGTCCAAAGGTTGATATCTGGTCGTTAGGAATTATGATTATTGAAATGATTGAAGGAGAGCCACCTTACTTGAATGAAACTCCTTTGAGAGCGTTGTATTTAATTGCCACCAATGGTACCCCCAAGTTGAAGGAACCCGAAGCATTAAGTTACGATATCAGAAAGTTTTTATCTTGGTGTTTGCAAGTTGATTTTACAAAGAGAGGTGATGCTGACCAACTATTGAACGATAAATTTATCTTAGAAAGTGATGACGTGAGTCTGTTATCTCCCTTGGTCAAAATCGCCAGAATGAAGAAAGCCAATGAACAAGAAGAAGGCTAGAAAGAGGTTCCTAAGCAAGAGATGTTGAAACAAAAAAAAGACAAAAAAAAAAAGTCACAAAATACAAAAACTAAAAAAAAAGGAACACACGCGGGAATCTGGCCCCATGAATCTAGTGCAAGAAACAGAGTAAGGTGAACAGCGGCCCCCTAAACCAGCCGAACGAATGGGTTTTACTGTAATATTTTAAGTTGATATGTAGGTGTTGGTATATAATATAATTTGTAACAGTATTTGAGCGTTCGTGTAGGTGCCAAACAGATTTGGGTATTTGTTGACGGCGTGTGTAAACAAAATACTTTAAAAAGTATCTCTACGGCTAACTTAAAAAGGTTAGGGCCCTGTGACGTAATATGAGGAAATGAGGCTTTTGGGGCCATTCTCCAATCAAACTGGTTTAAAACCCCTGACATAGTCATGACCTGATTACTACTATTGACATCGTCATGACCTGATTATACTATTGTCCTGGAGATCACGAGAATCTAAACGAGCTTCAAGAATGTAGCAGTCACTAACAATAACCCCTGTTCCTGACAATAGCCCCGATCGCGATAAATTGGGAAAAACAGCCAATAGACCCAGGAATGGTACTAACGCCGGGGCCATGGTACCAATTCGCACTGTAGGGCCCTGCCCAATAAGCTACAAACAAAAACAAAACAACAAACAATGTAGTGGCTGGACACGGTCAAGGTGTCCATTCCCCCTGACATGTTAAAACAGGAAAAATAAACACTCACACGCTATAGCAATAGTTAATTGTGTGGTAATACATTGTAGACCAACACATTGTAGACCAACACATTGTTGCATATGCCTGCATTCACTACCCATCAATGACTCTTCCTCATATCTTCAGATCCACTCTCGTGACATATTTGACATATAGGATTGACTTCTCCTTCGTGAGCTTCCCCTTATTTGATCTCTGTTAGCAGGGCTCTACGTCGTTTGCCATGTGCCTGGTCCGTTTACAAGTCCCGGTCCTCAGTTATGGATTGTGTCTGTTCCTGAACCGTTCCTTACTTAAGGTTTGCGTACCTTAAAAAGCCTGTTTGTTTCCTGCAGATATGCATCCCGCGTACTATATACAGACAATAAATTTTTTTCGTCAATAAGTTTTGGGAGGTATATAAGTGTCCCAGTTCCCCTGGAAACCGACGTCCTACAACGCTCTTTTCGATCTTTGACAAAGGTTTTTAATTATACAACATGGGATTATTAGTGGATGCATCAGCTTCTTCCGCCGCAGCAGTTACCACTGCTGTTGCAGCTACCAGCTTACAAACTCCAACACAAGGAGGAGATCAAACCGTTAATATTCAACAAATGGAAGCATCTACGGGATTATTGGTGGACCAAGAATCTAGCAGCGTCGATCAAGTAGGTCTGTATACTTCTGAACCCAGAACCTTGACCTTGGCCACCGCCAGTGATTCTATACTATCGAGTTCTACTTCCGGTGGAGAGCATGACTCGGGATCCTTAGAGGCTAATGCTGATGAAAACATAGCTCCTGCTGTTAATTCCAAAATATGTACGTTATTGGGATCATTTATTGTGCTTTCAGTGATGGTTGGTGCATTGTAGTACTTGCATTTTCTTGATAATCTGAATGATTGGTATTTTATTTACCCTTATGTACGACCTGAGATGATAACGATATAATATTATTTTTCTATATTTAAAGGATGTGACCGTTGAACACATTGATTCTAGATACCCACTGTAAATATATAATTACGGACTTCGACACCAGTAGTTGACATTTGGGGCCCCAAGCTAGTAGCTCGTAGCTAGTTCATAGTTCATGCTAGTTTATGCAACTTCATGTTAGTTCATGCTAATTTATGCAACTTCACGCCAGTTCATGCCACTTGACGGCCGTCCATTTTATGTATCGTGTGGGCGGAGTATCGGTTCCTAAATATACTAGGTTACGCACTTCATCCGTTACGTCATAGGCACATAACCGGCTATGTCACAGTGTTAACGATCAGCTAGAGCCCTTTATACTTATCATACTGGAGTCTCCAATCACGGAAAAATGCATTGAAAAACTGGATTCCGAGCCCCACATCTTGAGAACCACAAGCAGCTCTAATACTATGCATAGATAAAATAGGAATGCCCACGTCAATGACTCGTGCCCCTGTATCAATGGCTAATTGAGGACCAATAGTACCACCAGACCTGCCATCGTTCCTTATATGAAATTGTTGCAACTTCAAATTATTGTCGCTGGTGATGTTACTTAACAAGTTATAGCCCACATAATCACTGGCAACATGTCCGTTAGGATCCAACTTAATTGTCACACCAGTGTTGGGCAATGGATAATGGTCCGTCAAGTAGCTTTGTCTGAAGTTGGGGTTTAATAAATGAGTCACATCGGCCGATAATATCACCGAGTTGCTGTACACCAACGAATCCACTGTATTCTCTTGCTTAACAGACAAGATCTTGTCGATGGTAGCATTCAATAACTTCCCTTTAACTCCAGTTCTAGTTCCACTCCCGATTTCTTCGTTGTCCACCAAAACAACCATATTCAACCCATCATACTCAGAAATGGATTTGTCCTGCAAAAACTGTTTGGTGAACTCAATCAAGGCGTAAATGGCGGCAAATGAACACAACCGATCATCTAATCTTGGGGCAAACAAAAACTCTCCATCGATTCCCCCTTTTGTAGCAGGCTCTACATCAAACAATTCTAACTCTAATTCCACAATATCCTCCACTGAAATGCTGGAAATCTTGCTTAAGTACTGTAACAATTTAGCCAGATGTCTGTTTCCTAGCGGGTGAGTTTTGGCCATGTGCTGTTGCAATTTCTTAATATCGTCGACTTTGTCTGGTTCAGTATATCCCATAATGGGAACCATTTCGGTTTCAGGGTTGTATGTCGTAGAATGATGGAAATGGGGCGCTAAAGACGGGATTTTGGCGATTGGCGTCGGAGATTTAACGAGGATCCTTCTATAACCGTTGGTGTCAGGATCTTTGACGATTAGGTTGCCGCCTATACCCAAGTCACGGTCCAACCACGCCGGCTTTAAACCTCCGCTGTAGCCTGCCACACCCAACATGTTATAGCCGTCAATATCGGGCTTAATGCTACTAGGTTTCAACTTATTGGTGATGGCATCTATGTGACTTCCTACAACCCCAGCACCGTTTTGAGGAGTCCACTTTCCGCCAATAACAAACGGCAAAATGGTTAACCCGCCTCGGATGGTATAAAACAACCCGCCATTGCTGATTTGGGCTGCCAATTCATCGGTCACTGGAGTTTGCTCGTCGATATATATAAACCCATTATTATCCAATAAAGATTTAAAGTGGCTGACAACGTGAAAGGTTGTAGGGCACAGATCGGTGAACGTGATGTATTTGTTGCAGTAAGCTTGGAAGTTGGAATCAGCAGAGTTGGGAAAGGAGGAGGGGGTAAATGAACTGGCGCTGTTGGTGCTGGGGGTGCTGGGGGTGCTGGGGGTGTTAGCGCCGGTTCTGTTGGCGTTGGTGCCGGTGCTAGCCCCGCTCCCACTAACATACTCGTTCTCCTCGTCGGTGCTAACATCGTCCCACGACAATATCCCATCCTCGTCTATCATGGCGTACTTCTCCTTACCCATCATCATTCGTTATCAGTTGGTGATAAGGCTGGCGGTTATCTATAACAGTGCGAATATGATAAATGTACCTCGCACGACCTCTTCGTTATTTTCACTGCTGAAGCGCGACGCGATATATCACCACTAAATCACACCAACTGGCACTAAATCATACCAACACTGGCTCAATGAACTCGTCTACGATAACAGTCCATTGGCATAACTATAACCAGCCGGTGTACTCGGTGGACTTCCAGCCCACACGGGCAAATCACGAATCCCCTCGTTTAGTCACAGGCGGTGGTGATAATAACGTGCGAGTATGGCAGGTGACAAAACAACCCAATGGCCAGTCCCTGGTTCAATATCTAAGCACCTTGACCAAGCACACGCAGGCCGTGAACGTGGTACGGTTTAATCCGCAGGGTGACGTGTTGGCCACGGCGGGCGACGACGGAACTGTGTTTTTGTGGGAGTTATCTCCGGCTATAGTTAAGGAATTCGGCGCTGACGAGGACGAGGATATCAAGGAATCTTGGGTGACAAAGTTTGTTCTAAGGTCATCGACCTCGGAGATCTACGATTTGTGTTGGTCGCCTAGTGGAAAGTATTTGGCCACGGGATCTATGGATCATTTTATCCGCATATATGACGTGGAGAACAAGGGAGAAATGGTGCACCAGTGCAGCTATCACAACCATTATATCCAGGGGATTGCTTGGGACCCGATGAATGAGTTTGTGGTGAGTCAATCGGCCGACAGAACTATCAATATCATCAGATTGAGTTACTTAAATCATCAATTGATTGTCAATAATCTTACGAGCACAAAGGTGAACAGGACGGAGATTCCTGTGAATAAGTTGAGTGTTAACAGTGACAGTGCAGTTAAGACCAGTGGCATGTACCATTCAGAGACGTTGCAGTCTTTTTTCCGTCGGTTGGCCTTTTCTCCGGACGGGAGTTTATTGTTGACACCACTGGGAGTATATAGATATGATGGAGATAAGAAGGACCAAAAAGACAAGGAAGAAGAAGGGTCAAATGATGCCGACGATGATGGCGATGGGAAAGACACAAATACGGTGTTTGTGTTTCTTCGGACCTGTTTAAACAAGCCCATATTGCACATTCCTGGGTTCAAAAAGGCTGCTATTGCCATATCATTTTCACCGATATTTTATAAGAATTATGTCATGGAGAGGCCTGTTTTCAAGTTACCGTATAAGATGATATTTGCTGTTGCAACTCAGGACTCGGTGGTTATATATGACACGGTGAATCTACAGCCATTGGGAGTGGTTTCTAATGTTCATTATTCTACGATCACTGATTTGGTGTGGGATAAGAATGGACAGTCTATAATAATTAGTTCGGCGGATGGATTTTGTTCTACAATCCATTTTGAGGAGGGAGTTTTTGGGGAAGTAGTGAGTAAAGAAGAGGCCGGGGAGATGAAGCAACGACAAGCACAAGAGCAAGGACAAGCAAAGGGACAAGCACAGGGACAAGCACAAGAACCACAGGCACAACAGCCAGAAGAACAAGCACAAACACAAGCACAAGAACCACAGGCACAACAGCCAGAAGAACACGGACAAGCACAGGGACAAGCACGGCAGCCAACACATCCAACACATCCTTCACAATCATCTCCTGAGGTCATAGACGTCGAGATGTCCTTAGAAACTGATGTTATTTCTGACCCAGACCATAAACCATCCATCTTGAACTTGCTACAGAAAAAAGACAAACAAAAGAAAAGAGTTGCACCTACATTGATCAACTAAAAAGACTTATAAATGGGACGATAAATCACAGGTTAAGTATTAAGACTTGTTTAATTTATGTATTGATGATTAGCTAATAGATTCTATTCTAAACTTCTCTCACAATTGGCCAGAGATATCGTTCTGCAATTGATTGGCCAATCGTTTTCTAGCATTCAATATCATTTGCTCCCGTTTCTTTTGCAAATTGCTGGCTCTTTCTTGCTTAGAAGTGCCCCAAGCAGGAGCGTCTTTGTCGTTTTGGTCTTCTTGACTCTGTTCGTGTAAGCCGTATTTCTCCAACAAATTCAATGAGACGGTACTGGGAGGAATATTGTGACCTTCTCCAGAGTGTGGAGCCACTGGAGCTGGTTGTTCTCCGGGAGGGAACGGTAAAGAACCAGATTCCATAAATCTATTAATGGTGACTTCTACGGACCCCGACCGTTGTAAATCGTATCTGATTTGGCCCGGCGTCAACTGTGGGGCGATGGCTTGAACCACTTCGACCATTGAGTCGGTAATTTCTCGGTTCGAACGCCTATTTCTGGTTCTGGCTTCGCTGGAGTCAACGGCGGATCCGGAGGTGGTAGCGGTGGAGGACGAGTCAGAATCAGCGTTCAGGCGGGAGCTTTGATTTCGGAGTTCTTCTACCTCGTGGGGTACGGTGTGGGGGATGGGAGTGATCAACCATCTTAAGAAAATAAAGCCTATAGTTAAGACGGCTATGAATAACACGGTAGATGTTTCCATGGTGGCGGTTGACTTGGTTGAGAATGAAATAGATTTGTGAGATTATGCGCGTTCTGGTGGAGGGAGATGATGCGGTGAGAGCTGGTGCGAGCTGGTGCGACTGGAGGGAGTAGTTGGCACGAGCTGGTGCGAGGCCGAAAGAATATTCTGTAAAGTAAGTAGACTGTTTCCTAGTACCTAAGCTCTCTATTCATATATTTCCATAACATGAGCTTGGTGTTATTAATTAGTGTGATTAAGCTACAGCTAACGTTAAGCTAAAATACCAATCCGTGGCCCTACTGCTAATCTTACTACCAAATCGTAGCTACTTCTGCAAAAAACTAAACCTCTGGCCCTGTCGTACTTCTACATGTCAAAACTATTAACGTACATTAATTCCATAACATTTTCAGTCCCTATTTAACATTCCCCATACAAATTGTAACAGCTTAACTGAAGCGGATCTTAAAGTCCTTGTCATCGTGATTCACCTTGTACAAAAAATTGGTGATGATCTCATTCTCTTTAACAGGCAACGATTGGAAATGGCTCCGAATATGTCCCGTCAATTCTGTCTTATCAACTTTGGTGATCTTCTTGAACTTGGCTAGTTTGGCCTGTTTCTTGTAACTCAAGGTTTTCTTGCCAATGGCCGAGTTCAAAATATTGCCCTTAATACTGTCACACTCGGGAATGTTCAATTTATAGTGTTGCTTATAATTATTGGTTTGTTGTTGGGTCATATCGCTAAAATCCACCGGATCAAGTTTAATTCTGTCATGGGGACCGTTCGAATTGATATGTCGAGCCAAAAACTCCTGTTGAGCTGCTTGGGCGAGGGCATTTTTGGACTTGGTGGTTCTGCCGCTTGTTTTAGCTTCTGTTTCTGACGGAGTATCCTTTGGTTTGGCCATTTTTGGTAAAGTTGATAATGAGAAGAATCGATAGTTGAAATTGTGTGAGGGGTCGTGTGCGAATCTATTCAATTACTGCAAAACTGAGTCCTGCTAGCTAAAAGATACTGGTACTGGGATGTTGTGTTGCAGCTGTTGTGTTGGAGCTGTTGTGTTGGAGCTGTTATGTTGGAGCTGTTATGTTGGGCTGTTATCTTGCGGCTGTTATCTTGGGGTTGTTGTGTTGTTGACGCACTTTGGCATTTCCCTACGAGCTACAGTAGTTAACAGAGTACGCCTGGGATCTTACACGCTTCCTTAGTGAGAAAAATGGAATCTGCAAAAATCAGAATTGCTTTTTATTTTTCAAGTTAGCATCAACTGATTGTTACCCGTGCTACCTGGATACGCTATATAAACCAACACACAGGAAATATGGACCAGATCCTCCATAAACCAAATATATGTGTGGCTTTAAAAATAGGCAATAATAGCCAAATACTGCTTAAGGCTTGTTTGAGCCAAATGTAAAGTTAGAGCTTAGTATGTAGTTAGAGCTTAGTGTATAGTTAGAGCTTAGTGTATAGTTAGAGCTTAGTGTATAGTTAGAGCTTAGTATGTAGTTAGAGCTTAGTGTATAGTTAGAGCTTAGTGTATAGTTAGAGCTTAGTGTATAGTTAGAGCTTAGTGTATAGTTAGAGCTTAGTGTATAGTTAGAGCTTAGTGTATAGTTAGAGCTTAGTGTATAGTTAGAGCTTAGTGTATAGTTAGAGCTTAGTGTATAGTTAGAGCTTAGTGTATAGTTAGCTTAGTGTATAGTTAGAGCTTAGTCATTGTCTAGTTCGTTAGTTAGTGCCTTCACTGCTTTAGCTCTTTGGTATTAATCTTACTCGTTTCAGGTTATTTTTTCCTCTAATCTATTTTAGATTGTTTAATGCTGCAAGTGATGCATGCTTTAGCCTAAGATCGCCGACGCCTGTACGGATAAACCCCCTATAGCATTAATAGTATCATTGTATGCCCAGAGTCAGCGCATAAAATTAAGGCGAGGCAACGCCCCAAACCATTCGACAATGCATTAAATCGCCTTACAATGACCTGGTTGGGTTCTCCGCATGAACTGTTATTCTACAATACGTGTTCTATCGCCTTAACAATACCCCAACCTAACACATGGAATGACCAGAGAACATTGTTAACAATTACCGGTAACCAAGCGTTTCGTATATTACCCGTTGAAAATTGTTTCTTTTTCCCTCGGCCATTGGTTTTGAGTCGAGTCGGGGGGAATGATCTGGCTAGGGGCACTGATGTTCCGGAGTTCATTACATCATAAAGATGAACCACCGTAGTGATAAAGTAATGATAGCTTCATAGTAAAACGTCAAAGCCAAAAAGAAATTTACGATTCGGAAGTTCCAGAAAAAGACTTGCATAATGTGATGAAAGTTCGTGCCAGAAAATTTCGCATAAAGGTAATGCAAGTTTGTGCCAAAAGGGTATTAAAACGGCAAAAGACCGAGGAATACTGCTTACCCTGACAATATTAGTGGGATGTAAACGACATTGGCCGGCGGCTTAATTGTATGGTGACGTGTATCATGTCTGTTGATGTTATGACATTGTCTCGTCTGGGAAAACACAATACCCTCTAAATATTATTAATATCCCCCAAAAATTAGCTTAAGATCTATCTGCATGTCGACGCAAGGGTTACGGACCCGCCTCGCCCAGCTCCAATCATGCAGGTTGGTGAAACCCCCCAAACACATAAGGACTAGTAACAAACCAATCTCCACTACCCCTAATTAACAGGCATATGAAATCGCCGTATCCCAATCCGGTTGTCATTTGCGCCGGTGGGGACCCATTATTTTCTATTGCTGGCGGTTATGTCTTGATTATACAGAAAATGCACAGAGCCCTACAGGATCGGTGGAATGATAATGAGCATTTTGTTTTGGAACATTTGATATTTTCTGGCATGAGACATACATCATGCATCTGTGGAATTTAATTTGATTATCATCAACAAGTCCTTATCTGCTGCCAATGGCTCACGGGTTAAAGAAGATTAGAAACAATGCTGATTGTACGGGCAATGGGTTTGCTTTAATTAGGTTCTCTAAACCTTAACTAATTTTAACTTAAATTGAAACTGTCGGACATCTGTCCGCTTAAGGACTCCATAGTATATCAACAACCTCAGCACTGAATTCCATGTCGGTTTGGCTACTGTACGTGTTGCAGGCGAGGTGACGTGTTGAGAATGCATACGATAAGAACATGGTTCTATAAGCGATGCATATTTATTGCCGGGGTATAAAGTACCATTACTGATTACTGCTAATTACAGCTAATTACAGCTGATTACTAATAACTGTGGGTTATATTGACTGGGAACTGTGCCTTAGTATTATACGCTATTTATCACTTCTATACGACTTTTACTGTGTCCTATTACCGTTAAGACCCACGCCCACTATGAACTTGATCTTTCTTGTATCAAAGGTTCTCGTATCAAAAGTTTTTATTTTTTGCAAAAGGGTTTGTAGACATGATCCTAATGTTGAAAGGGATCCCAGATATTCATAATCCTGCATGACCACCAAGTAAAATGCACCATGCATTATGCATCATGCACCCTTTTTTGCGGCTGCCTTGCAGCGTTGATCGTAATGGCTTTCTTTTTTTTTTTTTTTTCATTTAGACATATAAATATTATTATCAATCCCTTCAAATTGAGATTTTGTTTCGTTCTCTTCATTCACCTTGCTTCGTTTCTGTGAGGTTATTGGAGGAGTTACAACTGCTACATCTCCCTGCTAGAAGCCTCGCTGCAAGAACCGTCCGCTGGAACAATAGCCCTTCGTTTACTTAGCTAGTGCTGATCATATCGGAGATATCATTATATTAGTGATAGTGCCAGTTAAAGTCCGTCTCCTGTTTGTGTCTGCATCTGTCACCCTACATTCTTGGTTACGAATCCGATCGTCTGTTTAGACTGGCTCCGCTGTTTGTACCGTCTGTGTGTCTGACTGTCTGACTGTTTGCTGCTTTTCTGCACGGTATCCTTCTGCACGTCTCCTCTGCACTGCATCCTCTGCACTGCATCGTGGATCTATTTTATTTTTTTCTTATTTTCGGCGTTGTGATTCCTGTCCCTACAACTTACTAACCAAAGTTGTGTAGCTCCATATAAAGTCGGCCACAATTCCTAAATCCTCCATAATTCCGAAGTCCTCCACAATTCCTAAGTCCGCCACCAAACCTTTCATATACATCGATTATATGTATGTAATCCCCGAGTTCAACAACCAGAACAAAAATCCCCAAACTCTTAAGATCGAAACCTATACCGGGCGAATTAAGACCTTGAAAGATGCATTATTGGTACTTGAAGGAACTCGGTTGGGCTACCTCCCCAAGATCAAACGGCGGTTGAATGGGTTGGAACGAGAGTTTATTAAACCTAACACCATCTTCGCATGGAACGAGACCGAGTGTGGGATGAGACGATGGACAGACGGGAAAGCTTGGTCTGCGTCCAAAGTCACGGGCCCGTTCTTGACCTATAAAGAATTGGATGCTGATAAGGTGTCTGTGAAGAAGGACGGATTAGTGAAGCAGAGTTTTTCATTAACCACCAAACAGGGCCAGAAATTGCACCTAATCAGTTACTATGTTGAGGGAGAGAATGGCGAGAGCTCTGGCTCCGGCTCGCCTTATCCATCCGACGACCCGATGTTGAAGGACTTAAAGCCCAACGCTAACATTTACCAGGAATACTTGTTGTACTACGACCAGTATTTAAACCACCAGGATCTGTCTGTGTCGACCTACGGCCAGTTTCCGTCTGGATACATGGGAGTTGCGCCGATGGGGCAGCAAATGGGGCCACAAGTGCCGCTGTACCAACCGGCCCAGATAACGCACCAAATGCCACAGCCCTTCTACCAAATGTCTTCCCTTCAACAGCCTTATCCCACTATGTCGTCGGACTCTATTCCTACACAACCAATGCATACACAACAATACGTACCGATGTCTCATTCGGCGCCGGGGTCCGTGGCCATGGCCATGCCGATGCAAAGAGTGTCAGTTCCTCAGGTGATGGTATCACCTCAAACGGTCAACCTAGATCCCTCGCAAGTGTCTCCACAGTTATCGGAATCATCCAATCCTTCTACTCAACCACAACCACAGAAAGAACCGTCGCCAACTCCAACAGTTCACCCAATGCCATACCCAATTCCCACCTCGAGACCGGCAACGAATGCTGCTCCTGGGTATCCTGGGTCCACCCCTGCAATGGTATCATCTCCTCAGTATCATTTATACGGAGGAGGGTATTATCAGTACCCAGTGCTGTATTACTATCCCAACCAACTTCCTAGTCAAGTGGAACCCCCCAGACACGCTGAGCGGCCGTTGGAGAGAGTTGAAAACTATTCTAGAGAGAGTCGCTCCAACGTTACGTATCCTGCTACAAATTCTGAAAAACCAAACTCATTGACTCAGAATTCCAACACTAGCAACTCCTCAATCTCCACATCTCCCACCGGAAGAGATGGCGACTTGCAAACCTTGAAGATATTGGATAAGAGCTTTTCTAACAAATGAGAAGGGTGTAGGGCGTACAAGCATGTACAAGCACAAGCATTAGCATGGGCCCAAGTACGCAACCATGTACACACAATCATGCAAAACCCCCACCGGCTCCATATGCACGAGCACATGCCGTTGAAACACGAGCTGCTCAACCTCTCAGAAGCAGTTGCTTTATGAACCAGTTGCTGTGTGTCTGCATACACTCAACAATGTTGAAGATCACAAGAACCATTTTTCCCCCTTAACACGAGGAGAGCATTAGAATAGAACTATAGAACCAGCATATTGTTTCAATCTAGACTTAATGTTTATACGATTTAATGTATTATTAATGATGCCTTTGTAGACCATAGCCAGATCCATAGCCAGATCCACAACCAGATCCACAGCCAGAGCCTTCGGCCACAATGTCTGAAAATATTCGCACTGTTGACGCGTAATGCACCTTTTATGCACGATCTAAAACTGTAAAAATAAAAACAAACAGAAAAAAATACAAACCAATCATACCACACCAGCGAACGCCCACTCATACCTATCGGAAAACCACCCATATGGCTCTTATCTAGTATAGCTCTCAGACAAACGTTTTTTTACCAATCATGCCTAGATAATCCACAATAAAAACAAACCACCATTTGGAGCGTATTTTTAAGAGTATCTGCACACACTGGCCCCTCTGAACCCCAGTCTCATAACCTTCCATTACCTCCCATGGTTCCGAACCACACCCTGCTTAACCGGCCACCCTTTACTACGATTCAAGCCAACCGTACCCGAGTTGTAACACTTGTCCTGGCAAATACCTTCTTCAAACGTATATCATAAAGCAGCAGTAGGGCCTATTGTCAGGACTTGCTGTGTATTGTCAAGAGCTATTGTTCAGGGTATTGTTCTTTAAGGAACCAGATGAAAATAGTCGACGGTAGCAATGTTATTGTTCTCAATAATTATAGTAACAATTACAACATAATGTCTCAGGATTATTGTTGGAATTAGTACTGGGCCAGTAACCAGCAGGTGAGCTACCAGACTCCCATCCTTAGGAAACACCCGGACTCCCATATATTGAGAGGATGCCGACTATTGGATTGACGTTGGACAAACATCCTAACTCCCACTGTTGCATAATCTGTTTCTCGTCCTGTTATACTGTGTGTCTCCTGTTCAATTCATAGGCGATAGGCGCTTTCTGCTAATCTACAGTCTATTCTTATGCAACTTTGAATTATTTTCAACACTAATAAATACATTCTACATGCTGCTAGAACTAGCTTCGCTGAACTTCCAGCTCGTCTGCTTCCAGTTCGTCTTTTGACTTCGCTGAACTTCCAGCTCGCCCACTTCCAGTTCGCCTGCTTACGTCACTGTGCAACGGCTCAATAAAGAATCAGCGTTGGAGATATTTCAACCTCTTGTCTATCATATATCGCACCGACTTAAACACGCCAGCCGTAAATATACCCTTCACCGACACAAAGATCGAAGGAGTTAACACTAATTGCTTCAACACCTTCACCAATAAGTCCCGGATAAACTTATCAGACTCTTGGATTAATTGATCTAGGCCACTTTTATCCTCTTCTCCCGTCATTGCCTGGTACGTCTCTAGCAACTGCTCTCGATAATACTTGGGAAGACTGGCTATTAACGTTCTTTTCTGGTCTTGTGTGAAGTCAGGGACCGTGATTTCTTGGTGGTGTACGGTTATTAATTTCTCCTTCTCAAACTGTTTCAATATCGGAGAATACAACTTCTGGAAGTTAGGCAACTGTTTGGCAACAATATTCTTGATTTTGTTCGGGTTTTCACCTCCTATGATCATCCTAGAGTCCCCTAGATACGAAATCAGAGTAATAGTCTCATATAGTTTCAGTTCTGCCATGGTTTTTGTTTCGCTAATCATTAATGCCATTTTAACGGCATTTCTCAAATTGAACTCATTGATTAACCGAAGCGTCTGGCTGTGTCCTATAAACTTGACGGGCTTTTGTAACCGTCCTGCTAAATATAACGTTCTCCATTCAATCAAATCCTTAAACACCAGTGATTCAGAGATAATCCCGTATTTAATCACCGTCTTGTTCATAGTGATATACGGGTTGAAATAGATCTTAACCCGCCCCAATTTCTGGAAAAACTCCACCAAACGAACACCGCCGTACCGCAACCCTGAATAATGGTCCTTATGCTGCTCGAGGTTGGTCGTATGGAAGCTTTTGGTGCTGTTTACTACATGAATTAGATCCACTTGCGGCTCGCTTTTCGTCCTCTTATACCCGTCCTGTTCAAAAACCCCCGACCCGTACCCGACCGACGTGGTGATACTGTCATTTGCAAACCCCTGGACCAAATTCTGAAGCTTTTGGCTGTTGTGGCCGTCAATATCCATCATTTGGTGGGAAATATCATACCTCGCGGGGTTTAACGCCTGTAACCCGTGGTATCCGTGCTTTATCAACGGCATAAACACAGCGTCGTCTAGAACCACCTTCCTGGCGTCTTCCGCATTGGCCACGTCGTTGCCGTCGTTCTCATCGTTGTTGTCGTTGAGCGGCCGATTCTGGGTCCATTTGGCTCTCCACGAAGTTAGCGGCCCAATTCCGTTGAAAAATCTTGCCGAGGGAGTGTGGATCCATGGCACTGTTAGCAGGGTGTGATGAAACTGCTGAGATCGCTGTTGAGTCAGCCATTGAGAGATCAACCGTGGAGGTTGGTAGAACCGTCGTACCATGGAGTTAGTTAGAAGAGGTGTGCGCGAATGGTGTGGTATGGAGGTAGGATATGGGAGTGGACCAGTGCGGAGTGGGCCGAGCCGGGCGTAGGTGTGGACCTAGGCGCCTAAGCATTGGACCCAGATGGACCCGGATGGACCCGGATGGACCCAGACGGTACTAACCTGGGGAAGAAGCGGACTTAGAAGTGGAACTATGGACATACATTAGTTATGGTGGAGATGAATGCTATACCAAGTAGATGTAATTAGACAATAGAGTGAACTAGAGAGAATAGTTAGAGAGAACTAGAGGGAATAGTTAGAGTAAACTAGTTAGAGTGACTGAGGTAGATAGTTTAGTCTAGCTAGAGTTGCCTAGTGGTCGAAGTAAGCCACAGGCAGCTATACTCCAAATGTTGTGAGCTCATAGTAGAACAGAGGTTATAGCGTAAGGAGACCTCGAACCGTTAGCTGTCTATAGTCGCTTGCACCCAGTGAAACCCGTTAGAGCACACCCTCACTCCCATACATAAATTAACATCCTTACCCCCACGTTGTTCCCTCACAAGTGCGCTATGACTCAAATATTTTTCATTCATCAACCATGTCTTCCAAAGCCTACAGATCCACCAGATCCACCACAGATCAAGCCCTCTCCTTTGAGGATGCTGTAATGATGGGTTTAGCCCAAGATGGCGGCTTATTCATTCCTTCCGTCATTCCAAAGCTCCCCGCCAATTTTATCTCTGACTGGAGACACTTGTCCTTCCAGCAGTTGGCATTTAAAATCATGAGTTTATACGTTGACGAATCGGAAATCAGCCCCGAAGACTTGAATTCCTTGATCCAAAAATCATATTCCACGTTTAGAGCCCCGGACGTCACGCCGGTTCAAGTATTGGACAAGTCTGCCAATTTATACTTATTGGAATTATTCCACGGTCCTACCTATGCTTTCAAAGATGTGGCCCTACAATTTGTAGGGAACTTGTTTGAATACTTCTTAACAAGAAGAAATAGCACAAAGTCCGCAAATGATAGCTCCAGGGAAACTATGACCGTTGTAGGAGCTACCAGTGGAGACACTGGAAGTGCTGCTATCTATGGATTGAGAGGTAAGAAAGACGTTAACGTGTTCATTTTGTATCCTACTGGAAGAATCTCGCCTATTCAGGAAGAGCAAATGACTACGGTGGATGATGCTAATGTTCATACATTGTCAGTAAAAGGAACTTTTGACGATTGTCAAGATATTGTTAAACAGATTTTCGGTGATAAACAGTTCAACGAAAAGTACCACGTAGGTGCCGTCAACTCCATTAACTGGGCCAGAATTTTGGCTCAGATGACGTACTACTTTTACTCGTATTTTCAAGTAATGAACCTTGATGAGAACAGCAAGGTGAAATTTGTGGTTCCGTCCGGAAACTTTGGGGATATTTTGGCCGGATATTTCGCCAAAGAGATGGGGTTACCTGCTGATAAATTGATTATAGCTACCAATGAAAATGACATCTTGGACAGGTTCTTGAAGACCGGGCGGTATGAGAAGTCTGGCGATAAAGAAGTAAAAGCTACTTATTCTCCAGCTATGGACATTTTGATCTCTTCCAACTTTGAAAGATTGTTGTGGTATTTAGTTAGAAACAACGTCACTAAAGATGATGATGAAGCAGGTAAGATCTTAGCTGGATGGATGGATCAACTTAAATCCACTGGTTCTGTAACTGTCCAGCCTGAAGTGTTGGAAGGTGCCAAAAAGGATTTTGATTCAGAATCGGTGTCTAATAAAGACACTCTTGCTACTATTAAACAAACTTACTTGGAACATCCAGAAAACTACATTTTAGATCCTCACACCGCTGTGGGTGTTACTGCTTCTTACAGATTTATCAAGAAGGAAAATGGCCCTAATACCACTTATATATCTTTGTCAACCGCTCACCCTGCCAAATTTGCTGAAGTTGTAAATGAAGCTTTAGACGGGTTGCCAGGTTACTCCTTCGAAGCCAAGGTGTTACCAGATGAGTTAAAGGTTTTATCCACTAAACACAAGAGAATTAATTTGATAGACGAAGCTTCTTTAGAAAAGGTGAAAAACATGATTATCACCACCTTAAGTTAGTCTGATTTGTCCAACCTCAATGTTCCGTTGTCAAACTTTACTTCCCCATTAATTTCTTGTAATAAAGTGTTATCGATCTGTTTCCTGGCTTCCAAAGACGCCACGAATTCCTGATTACCCGAGTTTTTATATAGTAAATATTTCAAGCATATAATGGCTCTTTCCTTAATAAATGGATTATTATCATCAATAGTACAACAGGATAGGATTATTTCTAGCCCATGTAATTCCCGGATCTTCTCTTGTGTATCGAGATTGTCGTATGTTAAATAGGATAAAATTTCAATGATAATAGACTTTATATGAGGAAACTCTATATCTTTGGATCCTGACTCTCTGGTCTTCATCATGTTCTTCGGACTTATGTTCCTGTGAATTACTGCTAATAGAGGAATCAATTTATCCACCATGTTGTAATTAAGCAAGAAATCTTTGGTGATGTTGAACTTGCTTACTTCACTTAAACAATCCAAAACTATTAGCAACGACGAGTGAATATCATTCAATTCTTGTGCTTGTTTATGCTCGAAATACAGAATAGTCCGGTTACTAAGAGTCTCAAACAACTCAGACAACCAGCTTAGTATCCCGATGAGTTGATAATTGTCCCAGGATTCTTTTGAAGCCACAACAAGCTGGCTGATCTTGAGTAGTTTCTGGGTCCTGGGGCTGGTCAAGGTTTGGCAATTTATCCAAGGACTGAAGCTTTCATGGCTTATAAGAAGCTGGAAGATTTGCACGAGCCGGAGCTCGTAGTCGTTTAATGCATCGAGGCTAGAAATATCAAACTCTTGAACCAAATATTCAATGATCTTGTTGTCGTTCTTTAAATGCAATAATTGGTATATATTGTCGGAATCTTGTAACAAATTGAAGATAAAAACTGTAAGCGGAAGCCTTGGGGCGCCAGTCCTCAACTCAACATCGTCCAAACCTTTACACACTTTATCAATACACTGGCAGCTTTTGTACTGACTTATATTGGATAAAATCTCATAGTAGACGGTGATAGTCTTTGCAAATATATCATTACGCTTCACGTCCTGCCCGGCCGACATTTTGAACTTCTGCAAATACAGGACGATCAATTCTATATCAAGGTCGGGTCTGGCCACTGTTAAATTCCTTAACACCAACAAGCAACCTCTGTAGAGCCGTAAATAAGTGATCAGATCTTCTACACATCCATTAGAGATTTGGTGCAAAATCAGAGGGATCTCCCCAACCAAGTTAGTTCGTATTTCGTGATCATGCAGGGTCTTCTGGACCACAGCACCTAAACCACTGAGTACACTATCGAAATCCTCCACATGTTGTATATCTAAATTGGATATAAACTGTCTGCTTTCAAGCATATTTATGTCATCTCATCTCTTCCCACGAGTCGCGGGAAAAATGCGATCAAGCGACAGGCCGCGCTGCTACACAGAGCTACACAGAGCTACACAGAGCTACACAGAGCTACACAGAGCTACACAGAGCTACGAAATAGAGCTTCTAACCAGCAAACCTACATTAACCTACTTGCTTTGCCCATTCGTAAATTCATGCTATGCTATATCAGGAGTTTGATAAGCCCTCTTCCAAACTCGCTTAAAAGTTCATGGAGTTGATTATTATTGAACTTCTTTACTATGTCACCATAATCAGCCACCGGCAACCCCCCTATAAATAACCTTGGGATTTCATCTACATCATTCAAGGTGTTATGGAAGTACTGACTTCTCTCATAATCATCTGGTGGCTGCGTTACCTTATCAGGATTATTGTGAACCCGGTAGTTCTTCAAATACTCCAAGATATAGTCATAATGTGGATGTTTCTTTAAATTAACCAACTTAAGTTCGGGATTGATATTCAAATTCTGCAAAATCATCTTGACTTCCTCTTGTTTTGCTACATTCTCTTCATTAACCAATAAGACTATTGGGTTAATCGACAAGATCTCTGCTAAATCCATTTGAGGATTCACCAGTATTTCAGATTCCCGATCAGCTTCATCCTTAGACCTAGCAATCTCCGACTCTATAGCCTGTAAAGAATCATGGGATTCGGATTTGTAGATGGACAATTCATTAGCAAACTTTTCCCATTCATTCAATTCATTGGGATCGATATTATCTACATTCAACAAGTTTTTCAATCCATTGTCATTAGCATCGATCTTCATTGTAGATTTGCTGCCAGTGATGCCAATTTTTAAGTCTTCTGCTACATCCAAACCAGAACTTATGCCAGAACCGGCATCGGCACCAGAATTATGGCCCGCAGTTCCATCTAGTGCCACATCTCCCTCCGAGTTTTCAACCTTCGAGTTACTTGCATCTTCCTTGTTAGAAAATCCCCACACCCAATTTTCAACCTTTGTCACGACCGATCCTTTCGAGCTCGATCCTTTTACCGAGCCCGACATTATCATGAAATTTATTAGCGTCCCTACAAACAAAATTACGAGCACTATCAACATATAATCCGTTCGCTTGGATTTTGGCTTATTTTCTTCTTCATCAACCTCGGACATGTGTGAAGGATATTTTTCAAGATCATGAGGGCTGGACACACTTCTCTTATGGAGTGATTCAGGAGCTAACATCTTGCAACTGCAATAGAGTAATGCTAATATTTAAAACAAGCAACAAACAACCGGAACTAAACAAAGGATTACCGACTAACAATTGTTAAGAACAATCACAACCAAAATTAACCAAGCTTAACCACGGTTACTAGTAACAGGTATACAACAAATTAAACAGAACAAACTAATTACAACAAATTAAATAGTGCAAAAATTCAGAGCAAACACAACATATATATACGCAGATGGTTATGTTATAGCAGGCAAGGGACGTTTTAGTGCATCTCACTGCCTATTCCCCATTTTTGCCAGTTCGGTGCCGAACAATAAAGTCAAATCTAGATTTGATGCCCTAGCGAGTGCCGCCAGTTAGCACTGGCTGAGGCCGCAGCTGTGCCTATTTCGCTACGGTGTTTCGCTGTTGGTGGGCCGGTTGGAGGTACGTGGCGGTGTTGGCGCGGACTTGCTTTGGCGGGCGGGAGGGCCAGTGGTCGTGTGCTATTTTTTCGTGCCGATTTTTGGGCCCTGGCTGTACCTACAGGCACAACATCCAAACCGGTTAAATTTATGAGCCACCACCACGACACCAACCCCTGTCGCCTTAACGTCGCTTAACTTGGTTATTTTCCTTGACTTGCTTCTCCTTAACTTATAGCTCCAAACAGACCATAACCGCAGAACGAATCCAAAAACTGACCCACCATTATCCGCCTTGACAGAGCGGAATTATTCAACCCCACATCTTCGTTTTAGCCCGTCATATGACAGTTGCTGCAAAATTTCGCGTATTGTTTAACTTCACAATTGTCAACACACAATACACTATTTGCGTAATGGCGTTACTGGTTTGGAACGACAATGGTTTGTTATAAACGGTGTCGCCTGAGGTTATAATCGAATTAGATATTTATTGGGGTGCCTTTTCTGGTGTGGTATAATTACTGAGGTGAAGTGTAATTACAGAAGTTAGGTATAATTACTGTAATTTTCTCTAGAGAGGACTAGCACTTTGTTAGACAAGAGCTGTATCCGGGCCATAATAGGCATTGACCAGTAGGTGGCAGAAAGCAGACATTAATGTGGCTACTACTACGTACGCCTAACAAAAATATATTGCACTACTGGTCGCTAACATGTAAAACTTTCAACGCGTAGATAAGTTGCAAAAGGCTATAACATGCAATATTGGAGTGTAACTTTACAAGTTATACTAACAAGCCGTATAAGCCATATAAACTACAGCTGTACAAACTGTATAACACCATTCAACTAACACTACATACCTAGCACTATAAAACAAGACCATTCAAGTAACACTACATAACATGGCCATTCAACTATCACTATGAACAAGACAAACTGTCCCTATACAAATATCTCTTCACGACTTTCACTACAATTAACCGCAGTATTCTGAACAGCAAGACCACACTAATAATTCACAGAGAATCTTACAGTCCTGTCATCCACACGGTAACATCCCAACCACCTTAAGGTTCCAATGCCCAATTTCATACCTTTCATATTTCATGTATTGAACTTTCACGTATTGAACTTTAGACGGTCTTACATTTACGCGCGCAGCTAGCATCCACAGTAATCTCCAGCCCGCGCTCGACCACGTCGTTTTCATCTCGAACAACTAATCAACATTATCGATCTATCACTCTCAGGTGTACACTATGTCTAGAAGAAGAGCTTATCCACAGCCTCAGTATGCCGCTCCCCCCGCTGGCACCCCAGGTCAACAATTTCAACCTCCAATGGCTGGTGTCCAACCTGGCTTTGCCGGTAGCCCCGCGGCCGCTAATGCTGTTCCTCAACAACAACAGTACGGTGTCGATCAAATGAACAATCAGTTCCAAAACTTGAATGTCGGCGCCGGAACTGGAGTTGGTGCTGGTGCCGTGGGGGCCCAGCCTAACGTGGCCCCAGCTGCTGGCACTCAATTCCAATACAACCAGTTCCAACAGCCAAATCAACCACAGTACGGAGCCCAAGCTCCTGCCACTCCTGCTTATGATCCATACGCCCAAACCCAGCCATACGGGGCCCAGCCTTATGGGGCACAACCTGGTGTTGGAGGCGGTGCAATGGGAACGCCAATGGCCGGCGCAATGGGCAGCTCAATGGGATTGCCATTGAATCAGTTATATCCAACAGATTTATTAAGAGAATTACCGCCATCCATTAGTGACTTGACTTTACCTCCACCACCTCTTGTGATTCCACCTAACACCACGGTAATTCCGGATTCTGATCATGCTAACGCATCTCCTGAATATTTTAGAAGTACTTTAAACGTGGTTCCTAACAGTAATTCCTTATTGAAGAAGTCAAAGTTACCGCTAGCATTAGTGGTGAGACCTTATGTGGCATTACACGAGGAAGATGAAAAAGTCCCGGTTTCTAGTGATGCCATTATAAGCAGATGTCGTCGTTGTAGAGCCTATATTAACCCGTTTGTTACTTTAACAGACCAAGGGAAACGGTGGAGATGTAACTTGTGTAACTTGTTGAATGATATTCCTATGGCGTTTGAATACGACGAATTGACTAATACCACCAAAAATAAATTTGATAGACCTGAGTTGAATTATTCTGTTAATGAATTCGTGGCTCCTAAAGAATATTTGGCCAGAACCCCCCCTCCTATTGTATATTGTTTTATAATCGATGTTTCTGCTGATGCTATAAATACTGGATTAACTAGTACTGTCACCAGAACTATTTTGGAGAGTTTGGATCGGATTCCTAATGCCAATAACACCGCTAGAGTGTCGTTTATTGGTGTTGATTCTAACTTACATTACTTCAGATTCAACGAGGGGTTAGAAGGAACAGAGATGTTAATTGTGTCCGATATCGATGAACCATTTTTACCATCTCCAGATGGATTATTGGTTAATTTAACTGAAAATAGACCTGCCATTGAAAAATTGTTAATTGATTTCCCCTCGTACTTTGAAGGTACTGCCAATAACAAGTTTGCTCTTGGGCCAGCTTTGAAATCTGGTCACAAAATGATTAGCCATATAGGGGGTAAATTAATTGGATTTTCTTCTACTTTGCCTAATATTGGAGAAGGAAAATTGGCCGTTAGAGACGAAGATGCACATTCCGGTAAACAAAAAGAATCTCAAATGTTGTTGACTGCTGCCGATAAGTTTTATAAATCCTTTGCTGTTGAATGTAATTCTGGCCAAGTATCTGTGGATTTATTCTTAACTTCTGCCAAATACCAAGATGTGGCTACGTTATCCAACTTACCAAGATATACTGCTGGTCAGACTCATTTCTATCCAGCTTGGTCTGCCTCGACCGCTGAAGATGTCACTAAATTTTCCAAAGAAGTTAGTGAACATTTATCCATGGAAATTGCCTTGGAAGCAGTATTAAGAGTTAGAGGATCTTCTGGAGTTAGAGCCAGTGCCTTCTTTGGGAATTTCTTCAACAGATCTTCTGATTTATGTTCATTCCCCACTTATCCAAGGGATCAAAGTTATTGTATCGAAATATCCATTGAAGAAAATTTAACGAAGCCAGTGGTTTACTTCCAAGCTGCTGTTTTACACTCTACTTGCTTCGGTGAAAGAAGAATTAGGGTGATGAATTTGGCTATCCCATGTTCAAGCAAGTTGGATGACATTTATGCTTCAGCTGATCAATTGGCTATAACCAGCTTTTATACTCACAAGGCTGTAGAAAAAGCTTTATCTCATTCTTTACCAGACGCCAGAGAATTATTAATTAAATACGTGGTGGATTTGGTTAATGTGTATAAGAAGGAATTGGTTGCCGGTAATATTTCTGGATCGTCTCCATTACAATTATCTACCAATTTAAGAATGTTGCCGTTATTATTATTCTCATTAACTAAACATATAGGGTTAAGACCTGAAAGGGTTCCTTCCGATCATAGAGCTATTGCTTTAAATAATTTGGCAACTTTGCCCATTCCTCATTTGATCAAATACATTTACCCAACGGTGTACTCATTGCATAATATGGCTGATGGTTGTGGATTACCAGAGGAAGTCGTTCAAGTGAATGAAGAGACCGGCGAGGAAGAAACTATCACCACTCCTAACATCCTATTACCCGAACCATTGAATGATTCTAAGACCAGCTGGGAAAACTACGGGTTATACTTGATTGATAACTCCACCGAATTGTTCTTATGGGTCTCTGGAGATGTGGTTCCTGGTTTGGTTCAAGACTTGTTTGGCACCGATAACCTCTACAATATTCCTACCGGAAAGACTCAATTACCAGAATTATCCTACGAAGAATCCGAATTCAATTACAGAGTTCGCCAGATCATCGGCAAATTAAGAGAACAAAAAGATCAAATCACTTGGAAGAATTTGTACGTGGTGATCGGTGGGTCTTCTAATGAACCTATGGAAATCTCTACTCAAAGAGATTTGATGGCCCTAAGAATGTGGGCTTTAAGTTGTTTGGTTGAGGATAAGTCCAACAACGAACCCGGCTATAGAGAATTCTTAACCACCTTAAAGACCAGAGTTAGTCAATAATTACAGTAAATAATCCTTGTTTATTACTACCGAAAATAAAAGTCCCGTTCTAAGCTCCATGGGGAATTAAATCTATGGCATCAACAAACATTGTTAGCACCTTTGGCTCGTCTTCAAAAGTGTCCTTTAAAGAGCTTCTAATGCCTTGACCATATGTCTTCAAATTCTTTGCAATAGGACCTCCTCTAGCCATTGTAGAAGCAATGGTTTTCTTAAACCTCAAAGTCAATTGCGGCCAGTAAACCTCTGCCACATCATCAACAGATTTCTTAGACAAGTAGTATTTATATAAATTAGGAACCTCTTCAGATTCATTGACTTCACAATTAACCAATATCTTTTGAAGTTTGTTTAAAAAGTCTGTGGAAGACTGTTTGATTTCTTTTAGTATAACCACGAAATTCCGAGGAGATTGTAAAGATCTAGACAACTGATTATTTATCAACTGGATCTGCCTGGTAACTGTAGCATCTTCCAAGGTGTTTATAAATCCTTTGTCGTTCAAAAGGTAATACGAAATCAAGTTGTTTTGTAAGAGGTTATTATGAACCGTGAATGAACTATTATGACTGAACTCGTTGATGATGGTGGTTAAACAAGATTCCAAGAGCTTATGGACTTTTAGCGAGTGGATTGACTGATAGTCTCTTATTAGCTTGATAGAAAACAATGATACCTTGAACTCGTGATCTTTTAAACTCTTCTCGTTTTCGTAGAGCTCATTTATCTGTTTGTATAGCTTTGCTAGTTTAATCAAATCGTTGGTTTTGGCTCTTCTCTCTTCATCTTCTAGCCCAGTCTCCAAGTCGTCGGTTTGCAGGATTATCAAGAAGAAGAAATTGGATCCTCTTAGCAAGTCCAAAGTTGTGTGGACCTTCTTCAATGCTTGGTTCATCTTTTGAGCGTCATCATACGGCTCAATAACTTCGGATTTAATCTTTTCAAACGAGTTATTGGCTCTTCCTAACAGCGGGCCAATCTTTTGCTTCATTACGGCGTTGGTGGTTTCTATTTCAGCGAAATTGGACACCAAACTTTCATAGTTTTGTGACGATATCTTTGTCATACGTTTATCTACCTCGTCAAGATCAAAGGTTAGCTTTTTGATACTGGTGTCTATATCCAATTCAACAGCGTCATGATCATTGGTGCCCAATAAGAGGTCATTTGTAAACCTATAGGGACTGAAATCTTTATCCAAGAACGCTTCAAAGTCTTCTAAATCGTTCTCTTTCATGCTTTGGCTGTGAGTATGTATTTGATTTCTCGCGACTCACTAACTATAGTGCAACTATTTAACTAACATTATACGAGCTTACTTAACTGGCTTGATTCCTAGCTTGAAGCCTGCTTACCAAAAGGTATATAGATATGTTTTCTGAATGAGGAGGAGATAAATGAATATGTAAATGGAAATTAAAATGTAAACGTAAATGTGCATGCTTATACTACAGTCTATATACAAAGGGAATTATTCAGTGTCTACTTAGACGTGTCGGTCTTCTTCTTATGCTTCTTCCCTCCTCTTTTATGGTGGATTTTCTTCTTTAATGATCTTTGCTTCTGCTTTTCCAATTCTCTATATATCTTTTGTCTTTCCAGTTTTCTTTCTTTTGCCCTTATTCTGTTTATTCGTACAGTTCTCCCTGGTCGTTTATTCTTCTTAGTCAAAGATTCTTCTGTCTCTATCAACTTATTATGTGTCGCCAAATCGATGACCTTATGGGAGAAATGATCTTTAAATGACTTCGTTAGACCTATTTGACTCATTATATCTTCTCCACTTACTGCTGCTATAGCAAATTGTTGCTTGAGGTCATCTGAGTAGTTAGCGAAATAATAGTCCTCTGGTCTTTCATTCTTGACCTTTTCCACCGATTCGTCTCTTAATGTCACCTTCATGGTCTGGGCATCTGACCTTCCTCTTTTGTCATCGCTATTTTCATCATTAGTTTCTTCCACATCTTTATGGTCTTCTTTGGTGTTGGGTGCTAAAGAAAACAAGGGAAAATCAAACTCACCACCATTAGACTCTTCTTTTTGTGAATCAGCACCTGTTTCCAGCTCTTCTGGGTTAATATCTACTATATCTAGTTCTATATTGGGCATATACTCATCTCCATCGTTATCGCTTATATGCTCATCGGAGTCGTACAAAGAGGCTCTCGAAATTCTATACGGGGTTAGTACCACTAAAAAACATACTAAACGATCCAGGCTACGGCTTGGAATTAACTATACAAACATAGCTGGTATGTTTGTTACACTATTACATACTTTGTATAAGTCGACATTGGTTATATTGCAGCTTGATAAAAAAAGTTCGCATCAAATAATACATTTAATCTATTATACAAATACCGTAGTATACACTATATAAATACATCACCATAAAGGTGTTTTGGCATCGTGGACGGCCTTAAGTAGTCCTGGTTTATGTTTGAAGCCAGGTGGAACGAATCTTTTCAAATTGTCAATTTCAATACTTGAGTCAGAACTCTGAGAATCCTTGGAAGGACCTGTAGGATCGAAGATATTTAATTGAGCAAAATCAACGTTGGTAAAACAATTAGTAGCCCAAACAGTTTGATAAGTTAAATCAGCTTGTGACCGAACTAACTCACTCACCTTGTCCAAGTCAACAAAATTTATCTTCAAAAATTGGAATTTATCATGTCCCTCGATCAATAATTCAACTGACGGAACAGCAGAAGTATCATCAGTTCCAAGGAACGGAGCAAATAAATTCCATAATTTGGACTTGTCTTGGAAACTAGTCTCGATAAGTTCATTACCAACTAATCCTTGGTTGATCTTGTTGACATGAAACCCTGTGACCATGGCAATTTGCAAATCAACAACGTACCGCCTGCTGTTAAATTCGAAGAGATAAATTGGGGAATACTTCAAGATATCGGACTTATTTAGAGTCTTTCCAAATTTAACCGATCTCAACCCAATTGGATAACTTTTAAGGGTAAGGTTATGAGTGAGGCTAGCCTTCTCTGATTCGATTCTTTTGGTTTCTTCTTCTATCTTTTTTAGTGTGCTTTCGGCTTTTTGCTTCTTTAAGAGTTCCAAATGTTTTTCCTCTTCTTGCTTCTTGATTTCTTCTTCTTTTCTCTTACGTTCCTTTTCTCTTTCCGTTTTCAAGAACATGTCCCTTTTAAGCCTTCTCTTAGCCTCGGCCTTTTCTTGGTATAATTTCATTTCCTTTTCACTTTTTTCTCTCAATTCAATTTGTTCTTGAGTTAACGGTTGAGGCTCAGCTGGTGGTAATGGCGGTGATCCAGATTTAGAGAGATCGACTGGTGGCGGTGAAGCTGTTTGTTCTCTTGATATTAAATCTGGGGTTTTGTTTTGAGGTTGTTTTGCCGAATTTTCTTTAAAAAGCCTCGAGACTTGAGGTTGGATCCCTGATTCTTCTGACTGCTTTTCCAAATCTCCTGATTTTGATTTCTTCAAATCGGGCCCTTCCCTCGATTTTTGTTTTTTCAAAACTAGATTCTTTTCCTTTTTCATATCCTCTACACTTTTAGTTCTCTTCACCTTCTTTTCGTCTAACTCGCTGGTTGATTTCCTTTTCAGTTCTATCTCTTTCTCCTTTTCCTTTGATCTGTCCTGCTCCCTTTGTTTTTCTTTATTGGTAGTATTCACAGCTGATTCCGAAACAGTTCTATTAAGTTTATTTGAGGGCGTTTGCTTGGACAACACAGAATAATTAGGGTTTTTCTTCATGTAGGCTTCTATCAATTCTACTTCTTTAACATCATAATTAGCGGAGCCTTGAGAAATCTCTAGGGCGTTTAAATGATCTTGTTTTCTTCTAACAAAAGGATTTGCCCCTTTGGATAATAGAAAGTCTACTACATTATAATGACCTCTTCCAACGGAAGCCAATAATGCAGTTAATCCACAATTATTCTCCAAATTAATATCATAGTCTTCCACCAACCCTAGCATAATATCAACCAACTCGAAGTGACCATTTCTTGCAGCCAAAATTAAAATATCTGGCTTGTAGTCTAATCTTCCACCCTCAACGATGTACTGAACCGCTAAATCTTTGATACCTTCGGCTGCATATTTATAAATTTGGGCGCTTTGGTTTTTTTTCTTTAATAGATCACTGAAGTAATTATCATTAGGATCTTCGATAATTGTATTAGGGGAAGGAGATCTCTGCAATTCTGTAGCTCCTTTCTCGGATTTTTCAATGAATTTACTGTTAGCCTCTTCCAATAATTTGATAATTTCATCGTAGCCACTTTCATCTGAATGTAAATTGTGAATCTTGGTTAAGGCAGTAAAACCATCACTGTTATAAATTCTTGGATCAGCACCATTTTCAAGTAAGATCTTGACAATTTCGAGATGTTTATTATCAGCGGCGTCAATCAAGGGAGTCTCTAGATCTCCATCCGGTAATGATTGTTTGTTGACGTCAGCACCATGATCAATCAAATATTTTAGAATTTCAGCATCACCATTCAAAGCAGCTTCGTGTAAACAGGTAAATCCACAAAAATCGGATTCATTTGCATCGGCCCCTCTTTCAATAAGGGCTTTAACTTCATCAAAATTGCCTTTTTTACAAGCCCTTTGTAATAAAGAGCTCCCACTGGCATCACGTTTCAACACATAAGGTCTTTTCGCTTTTTCAGGATTCAAACCCTTAACTAACTTCTTCGAATGCTTGGTAGAAGGAGCAGAATCAGACACAACAGTTTCCGCCTCAGAATCAGAATCGTCAGTGTATAATTCTTTTTCAGACTCAGACTCGGACTCAGACTCAACAACATTAGATTTACTCTTTTTATCGGAGTCCATTACAGTAGTCTCTGGCGCATCTTCATGTTCTGCATCAGATGGCATTTCAGCTGAAGTGGAGGTTTTGTTTGAACCTTCATCAGCAGCTTCTTGATGTTCAACTTCAGCAGGTTCTTGAGGCTTCTGGGATTCTGTTTCGTTTGTTCCAAACCTTTTGTTTGCGAGTTCATTCTTAACATTTGAACTTTTGTTAGTTTTCTCTGTTGACTCTGACACAGACACTTTTTTATCTTGTTCAGGCTCGTCATCTTCGTCGTCTGAATCAAAAATTCTAGGCCTTGGTCTTGATTTATGAGGAAGCATATCGTTCTTACTTATATCTGACTCTTCATCATTATGGTTTTCTTGTTGGTTAGGATCTTCCTTATTCCTTGACTCTTTTGAATCACCAGCTTCGCTTGAGACAGGCCGAAGCTCATCGGCTTCACTTATAGGGTGGGGAAGACTAGGAGGCTCTAGATTACCACTAGAGGACTTCAGGGTTGAAATATGAGGTCTTGTGTTCGGTTGCTTGTTTCCCTTAGCAAAGTCGGGAGAAATGGATCTCAGTTTCAAAGAACTCAATTCAAAGGCTGGCTTAGGCTTCTTATAACTATAGTCATCGTAAGAATTTCTCCTACTATTCTCAATCCTAGCATCATTTCTTCGGTCATCATAAGGATTTATTCTACCAAAAGTATTCACATTGGAATTATTCTGCCCTGCTCTAGACGGAGGTCCTGAAGACTGCACCGACTCTGACCCAGAACGTGAACCTGGGCCCGAACGAGAACCCGAACCAGAAGCATGTCCTGGCCCCTGACCTGGCCCAGATGGACTTCCAGACAGTTCACCAGGTCCGGAAAACCTTTGGTCTCTATTATAAGTGTCGTTATATCCTGAATTTGGGTTATACTTGGATTTCTTGCTTGGGTCATAACGATCATAATTATTGAATTTCCGCTTGAACTTTGGTTTAAAATTGGGATTACCACCGGAGCCTCCGTTATATGGAGCTAAGTGAGAACCCCCTGATTGATTATCATAATAGTCACCCCTGTAGTTATTATACTTGAACTTCTTTGAGTTCTTGTAATTATAATTGTTTGACATGGTGATGATTGTGGTTCAATTTTTTCCTTTCAAATCCACAAACCAAAAAATTCTCACGAAAAAGAGTTCAGTGTAATTTTTTAAAGAAAGATACAAGAGAAGGAAAAAGAACCAAAAACACAGCAGCAGAAAAAGGAGACAAAGGGAATCGCGAGGATTTATATATGGAGAGTTGGGCAGTTAATGAGGACAGATTTGGTAATCCACTTTTGAATGTGAATGGTGTCCAACAGGGTCGACATCGCAACCAAGCTTAGGATCGAGCGATGTATCGTGTTGTGTCTTTCTAAATACAAAATCCATGCCCTCTGTGACACCATACAAACACCATACTTTAATGCTTATTGTACATTCGTAATACATTACTATACACATCTACACCCCTCTGTTCTCTGTAATATGATCATGGAAATCCATCAATTCAAAGATCAAACTCATATTAGGACAGATCCTACTACACGCATCGATGACATAACCTTTGTCGTAAGTCAGTTTGTTAACAGGATTAGTGGATTGTTCACAGGTGCCTGATTTCAATAATTCATAAGCGTCATTGACATTCATATTGAACTTACACATATAATAAGCCACTATTACGCAAGCACTTCTTGACACACCACAATGACAATGAACCAAGATCCTCCGAGGTTGTTTCAACAGCGTGGAATCCAGATCGTCGTATTGTTTGATGATCTCAGTAAGGTTCGGAAGTTCATCCAGGATGGAACTGGTATGATTCCACGGTATGTGGATGTACTTTTTCCCCGGTTTATTGTCGGGATTATAATGTGGAGACAAATCTTTACACTCTTTAGCCACATTAATAACCAAATCGTAGTTATTGATGTCTTCAATTGTGGGTTCAGAATATAGATAAATACAATCATTCAACACGTTAGTAGGTCCGTTTGGGTAGGCATTTAGTTGACTTAGTTCTTGTAGTTCTTCAGGCACACGAGAATTCAAGCTGACACTTTGAAAACTGGTTAGTAGATTGGACTCTACTTGTTGAGCAACTGGTTTGGAGGAGGAATCGGGGAACTTATAATCCTTAGAAGTCAAGGAGGTTTGAAGGTTTTGCATTTGGGGAATGATTTGCACAGGGCTCTGAGGCTGGCTGTGGCTCTTTAGGGATCTCATGGATGGTTTGATGGGAGACAATTTAAATGAGGTATTGGTGGCAGAAGGAGGGATTTGTGGAGAATTTCTGTTAGGGAAGTCCTGTAACAAAGTGGTGGAGTGATTTATGCTATTATTCTGGGTGTATGTATCGCTAGAACCAGAACCAGAACCAGAGCTGGTTCTAACCAATGGAGTTTTAGGAGTAGAGCTCTCATCATTCGGTATAGATATAGTAAGACTCTTCTTTCTGGAGTTCGTTTCTGTTCCATTGGAATCTTCAAGATTAAGCGACAAACTCTTCATGTTAATGTTCCTATTAGAACTTAAAGACGATGGTTTTCTAGAATGTTTGGGACTATAGTTCATTATCAGTGATTCATTATCAATAAACTCATTGGATGAGTAAGACGAGTTGGTTGAATGGTTTTTATGAGTTGCACGAGGACTTACAAATTTAGGAGACGGAATGGCCGATTCTTCAATATTATCTAGGTTAAAACTCGAAGGTTTTGTAGGAGACACTCGTGATTTGGGAATTTTAGACTTTAAAGAACCCGGCAGCAGATCAGCTGGTAACGGTTCTACCAGCTGACTGGATGATTGTTTATTAGCGGTGCTGCTATTATATTCTGACATGGTCTCGGTCATACACCCCAACGGCGAGACAAGCAATATTAAGAACCCACTGGCGTGTTCTACAACTCTCAGTGATTCTGGGACAAGGAGTACGAAATCACGAGAGAGACCTGATCTATCGTCACCTGTTGAAACCCGTTGAAACCCGACACTTGATACTAGCAAGGCAACACCCTAATGTGACAAACCTACACTGTATTACAAAAACACAAACTGTTGTTTTTAGTTTTATATGGGAGTGATTTTCAGTTGAGAATTTTTTTTTTTTTGCGTACCTTAAAGAGAAAAGCTCATAATTGGTACCTTACACAAACAATGAAGGCAGTAATTAGAAGAATAGCAGGATGAGGAAATAGGAGCCGAGATGGTTCAGCAGCAGAAGATGGGGGTATATAGGTCATATATGGGGATGAGAGGCTATAGTTGAGGCATGTTTGTTCAAGACACATAGTTAAGGGGATTAGTAAGGCGTCCATAGTTCGTTGACAATTTTCGTAGTTATGCTCGTAGTTATTTACATAGTTAATTTACATAGGAAGTTTACTCGTGTGTTTTACAGATTTAATTTTGTACATGGTTAATTCCAGTGTGCTTTATATAGTAAGTTGGAGCTGTGTAGCTAATTTTCATAGTCAGGTTGCTTCTATTGCACTGTTAATGCTCGAGGGTCATAGTTTCATGCTTCACTGTTTCACTGTTCCACTGTTTCCTACCTTACTACGCTACACTCGTTCACAGCTTCCCAGCACCAGCTTTTCCCGTCACCTTACTACACCTTCTTTCTCATTCTTCTACATGTCTCAGAGTATACTATTATGTATTATGCACAGGTATCTTTCTTATATACGAAAAATCCATCAATGAATAAATGCAGAGGGGTCGTTATGGGAGATTATCTATATGGAGCATCAGCATCAATACAATATTGTAATTCTTGTTCCCATTTATCTCCATTTTCCAACAACTTTTCTTTATTATACAATAATTCTTCTCTTGTTTCAGTACTATATTCAACATTTGGCCCTTCTACAATAGCGTCCACCGGACAACTCTCTTGACAATACCCACAATAAATACACTTGGTCATATCAATATCATACCTAAAAGTTCTTCTACTTCCATCCAATCTTTCTTCCGCTTCAATAGTAATAGCTTGGGCTGGACAAATAGCTTCACATAACTTACAAGCAATACATCTTTCTTCTCCACTTGGATACCGTCTTAAAGCGTGTTCTCCTCTAAATCTTGGAGATATAGGCCCCTTTTCAAATGGGTAATAAATAGTATATGGGGGTCTGAAGTACATTTCCAAACAAATCCACATCCCTCTTGCAATTTCGTTTAAAAAGAAGAACTTGGTGGCTTTACTTAATGCACTTTCACTATTTTCTTCCCAGGTCTTTGGTTGAGGCAATCTGAATCCCTTGGGCCAAACTGATTGCGTGGACCCTCCTGTGGTCAAATACTCATTGGCCACCGGTTTAAGCAACTTGGTGCTGTGACTTAACAATCTAACTTGTCTGGTAACTCTGAACATACTTGTTGGTTTTGGTGGTTGTAGAGTTTTTTTTTTTTCTCAATATGAGGTAACGAGAAATCTGGTCAACCTCATTGGCTGTATTTCTGAGAAGGTGCACGACGGATCACTTTGATAGCGCTGCAATTTTTCACCGTTACTTTTATGTTAGTGAGTTGTTACTATGATAATAGGGCTGTAGTGTTACTAATGCTTGTATAATGTTACGGCAACGTGACTGCACACGATATATCTACATATATGTACATTCATTTAATTGTATTTAATTTTATATGAGCGTAACAGCCGTCTGATACCCTCCCAGTTTACCCCATCACTCTTAATGCTAACTCCACAGATGCAAAGGTTCCTGCCGAACATGGGGTAGCTCTCAACAAACAAGGCCCAATCCCCTTCCAAAACCCTCGAGCTCCGGTCGTGGCCATTATATGTTTGATAACATTTACGGATTTCCCGTGATACTTGGACTTTTCTCCAAAGCCGTCGCTTTGAACGTTAGATTTAATTACATCGAGCGGATAAGCACTTAGCCAAAGAAAGTTCCCAGCCAAAGCTCCACAAGTTAATAACTGGAAAGTATTGATTTCATCTCTGGTTTTATAGCCCTGTACTTTAATGAGTTGATTTATCATTGTTTCATAGCTTAAGAACCACACTCCGTAACTCTGGATTTCTCTTAATAGAGTGATATTGAATCCTCGGAATAGTCCGCCCACACCGTTAGTGCTGAATATATTCTTGACTAGGGAGCTGATTTGGATCTTCTCGTGGCTGGATTGTGACAAAATTCTTAGTTGTTCCACTGGAGTGGTTACAGGGGTGTTAACTATTCCTGCTACTGCTCCGCATATATATGTTTGGGGCCATAAATTCAAGGCTGTTGAATTATTCTTTTTCAAAAAGTATCGTTTAGTTTCATGGAATCCATAAAATTGCAAAGATACACACACCCCAACACCAAAAAGTGGGGGAATAGTTCCTTTATAAAACGCTAAGGCTCCTTCATTTTTGATGACGTTTCTTATGATAGTGCTAATACTATTGCCAGCATCACCAGTTTGCAACCTTACTTTAATTAAATCGAATGGCTGTCCAATTAACACCTGAGTAGCTCCTCCTACGAATCCTGCTGCAATATCCTTAACTTTTCTCTCGATTGAGTTATCAATGGTCATTTTGGAGGTTTATTGAACATTTCCACGGTTGCAGCAGATATTTGAACTGCAAAAACAATCTCATCAATGCACGTGACCTTATCAAAGTCTTGGTTTGCGGACGACCATTTCTTTCTGAAGAAGTTTTGTAAATTGTAAGTTTTAAGAAGCTTTGAAAGGAAGTTTACAAAAAGACTTTTTTTGTGTAGATGGAAGTATTATTTGATGCAACAGCAACATTAACCGCACTATACATCATTTCACCTTCATTTCACCTTTGTTTCCCCATCATCGTTGTATTATAAGACTCCTCTCGTCTCTCTCTCGTCTCTTGCCTCTCTCGTCTTACTATGTCTATTAACAGCTATTTATTTCTAGTTTCCTTTGCAGGATCTATCTTTTTGCATTCCCCCCACGCATCTTGACCAACCTTCACAAACTTTACAGTATTTTCAGCATCTATGTCTGCAATCCAGCAATCTGGAAACTCCATCAAGGTTCCAAGCTGAAAAGTGTTTATGTAGTACACCAAATCGTCAAACAGATAATCTAACGCCAGGTCTCGTATAAGAAAGTACTTGACCTTATTGAAAATAACTAAACTGACATCAAAGGTCTTTGGTCGTTGCAAAATCTGTTGAATAACTCGAACTTTGGTGAGCACCTGAGTCTTTACCATCAAATATATTTGATACAACTGTGCCCAACTATGGTCAAAACGCAAATAATCCTGACTATTGTGGCTCAATTGGCTCCATATCTGTTCATTCATACCAATAATGTATCCTGTAGCCTCTTTTTCCTTGTTAAACATCGGGAAGTACCGAATATATTCGTACACATCGGTGTCAATAGGTACCGAGTTTCTCATACAATTTACAAGCGACTCGGGGATATTTCCTAAGAGTGAAGCCACTTTCAAGTCGACTTCACTGGGTTCGAGTCCTTTAACTGTGGATACAACCAACAATGCCGCTATTATTGTGTGGAAGCTGACGAACGTCCTCATATTTATAGTTCTTGAGAGATGAAAAATGGATATATTATGAGAAAGTGTGGAGAAGAGTGAGAAGAGTGAGAAGAGTGAGAAGAGTGAGAAGAGTGAGAAGAGTGAGAAGACGTTTAGTTAGCACCATATACCAATAGTTGCGTGGTACGAGTGTGTAGTACTAGCTAGTTTCTTAGTTCCAGCTCTCGGTACCAACTACTAACTTAGTACGAGGCGGTCTTGGTGATTTAGTGTTGAATTACACAATCCGGACCTTAGGCTCGTTAACTGTAGAGTACGCTATAGAATACAGTGGTGTATATTTTGTATGATTTCCGATACTTTGCAATTTTCCAAAGTTTTTCTACTTTTGGCGTCATTTTGTTTATTTTTGGTCGATATATATCATCAGTTTTTGATCTATTGTCGTCGTTTCCATCTATTTTCCTTAAATATATCCTTTCTCTTCTTTCACCTTTCACGTTATCCCTCTCCTTTACTTGTTCAATAGCCCTCGTATAGAAATTTTGTTATTCTTAAAAGAATTAGTAAAGTCCACTGCCAAAGGCTTGTGGTCTTTAGGTGGAGTGGACTCTTGTTTAACACTTGGTGATGATTGGAGGGAGTTCGTTGATCTCTCCGAATTAACATCGGAATGAGAAGACCCTAGATATCCTGGAACCAGCTTCTGCTCTGTTGACTGAACACTCGGATAAACCCCATTAGAATGATGGGGAGGTCGTCCAAAAGTTGAAGAGTTTGGTGAGATTAATGGTTTAGGACTCTGACTCGAGCTTTTGATATTGATACTAGGCAATCTGATAGGTTGAGTTGATGACATTCTCGAAGATGATATTCCATACAAGTTAGGTGGTGGTGGTCCAGGCAAAGGTCCTGGGCCATTTGGAATCCTTCCTGATCCGTTATAAGGAGGGAAATGGTGCTGAGCCAATTCATAAGGATAAGGCTGAGGAGTACGGGAATTGGATATTCCGGCCATTTGAGGAATATTAGGAATATTTGGTATGGTGACGTTGGAGTTAAACCTATCAGGAGATTGACTTAGTGGAGGCAACTGCATATGCATGTGTTGGAATACTTGTTGTTGAGCTTGGGCTTGGGCTTGGGCTTGTTGAGCTTGTGCTTGTGCTTGTGCTTGTTGAGCTTGTGCTTGTGCTTGTGCTTGTTGAGCTTGTGCTTGTGCTTGGGCTTGTGATTGAACAGGTTCCAGCTTTCCAACAGGGGTTTCACTCCGAGATTTCTCCTCTTTCTCGATATTTCTCTTTCTTCTTTTAATTGTGGCTTTCTTCATTTTGATAGGTCTATGTGATCCATGCAACTTGTAATATAACCCACAAGCATTACAAATAGTGTTCCCACTATCATCCCTTCTCCAAAGTGGTGTGATGGTAGTACTACAGTTAAAACACGCTATTGCAAGATCATCCTCACTCTTAGATTTACCTTCAAGTTCTCCTCCAACCTTCTCCGCTTTCACCATAGACCCACTGACTTCTCCATCCCCATATACATCCTTTTCGTGTTTCTTCAGAAGCGCTACCCGATTATTATAAGCTGGACATCCTTTACAAGCAGCGCTTCCTCCAGTTCCATTACATTGTCCGTCTCCGCTACAAGAACCCTTGACTTCTTTGTCAACTGTAATGAAATTAGGAGTTCGTTTCAAGTTTACCGGCCTATGAGCATTGTTGGCTCGATAATACAACCCACAAGCATTACAAATCAACGTCCCATTCGGAGCTCTTCTCCAAAGTGGTGTTTTGGTAGTATTGCAATTAGAGCACTGTTGGCCCTCAGTCACGTCCGATTCGTTGACTATTTCACTAATCTTGAACCTCTGTATGTCTGGATTGGCGTCGGACGTTTGTGGTGTTGTGTCCGTCATGTTTGAGCTTGAAAATTGTACCAAAAAGAAAGGAAGTAAAAAAAATTCACCACACAAATCGACAGCACAATAGACAGATATTCACCCAAAAGGAAGCCTCGGAAACAAGTAGACTCGGATAGGTATAAATATTCCGGGACAGATAGCAAAGGAATGCTGACGATACTAGTCTAAGACGAATAAAAAAAGAAGTAGATTAATTAGATAAATCGCTGACACACTTTATTATTCATGTCGTTTTCGAGTTTCTCGAACAATGTCAAGTGGAAAATCTTGCCGTTAACTAGTGCGATGTCGCAAAATGTCGCGGTTCCACCGCCTCGCTCTTTCTCCAATAGGGAGCAATTACGATGAGGAAAAAAGTTATCAATTTCATCTTTGGCGTGAGCCAATCAGAGGCGACACATTAGTAATTTTCCTGGGTCATTTACGATGAAAAACTGGAATTGACGAGAGGAATAATAGAGATATCATGTGATGGCCATCACATGAAACTCACATGTGAAGCCACATGTTGGGAGAAGACAAGTACACACAAGTAGAGTAGACAAGTACACACACAACACAAGTTGACACACAAATTGACACGCAAGTTGACAAGCGGATTAATGGGATGTGCTTACATATGCCAAAAGAAATACAATAGCGTTAGATAGAGCCACACCTTCGTTAACCTGAACATGTATATTAGTTCAAACAGCGTAAACTGACCAGCCAGCCTGAATTGTTCTTAGTAACAGAGTGTCTAACAACAGATGAAATAGATATAGGGATTATGTAAGTGCTTATGTAAGCACTTATATGACCCACTTTACGTGGTCAATTTCAAAATATTTTGCCTATTTAACTCAATCCCCTTATTCCTAACACCTCGGACATACATGATTTCCACCTAACTCATTCTTATCTACCTATACACGTTATATATCACTCCTAATGTGTCTCTTCTCTTACTATGACGTTTGCCAGAAAAAGTGAGTCTCTGCCCACCGTTCGTCAAAAGCGCGTTTTCGTGCTGTTACCGACCATTTGTTTATTTACAATCTTGAAATTTATCATTCACTTTTCTATTCCCAATACCTTTCTTTGAATAAACAGTTAATAGGATGAATTACAAGCGCCCGCAGTTCCCGGCGGGTGCTAACACCAGCGCTAGTAGCATACATGACTCGGAATCCTTGCCTAGTAAGAAACTAAAGTCCAATGTTGATAGAACCAAAGGAGACGGCGAGTCTATAGATTTCTTTGCTAATAATAACTTCTCCAGATCGTTCAATTCGTTGATTTTAGAAGACAATCACCATTCAAAGGAGACCAGAACCATTAATAAGTCGCCACCTTTTAATGTCAAGCAAGATTTCTATAATAATGATAACATTGATGATTATTTGGACGACGGAGTCCAATATGAGTATAGCGATGAAGATAGTGACAATGTGGATGATACCATCCTAGACAAGTCTACCGACGAACCGGTTGATGAAACAAAGTCGTTTGAAGAGAAATCGAACGATAACAAGTCGTATAACGACAATGACGATACTGATTATTCATTGAACTCCAAGTTCAAATACGTGAGACCAAAGTTGGAATCCAGTATAAAACGGTCGTCCAAGTTCATTAATTTATCTATTGACTCCAATATTAATCAAAACCAAGCGGATTCTGTTGATTTGAATGAAATCTCCTTGCCTACAAATGAAAGTACTCCTTATAAATCGAAGAATGTTTCTCGTTCTACAAGTAACAAAAGTGGACAAACCCTTAATCATCGGTTAAACAATGAAATGCACAACTCCCTTAGCCCCTCGGCAAACTCCACCCCTATGTTTACCAACAAATTTAAGAGACCCCATCAACTTATAAGTAAGTCGCCATCTCCTCATAATCTTAAGAATTCTCCTGATGCTGTCAAATCTGGATCCAAGTCCAATTTGATGTCACCTATTATTTCCAATATCAAGACTAATTCTATAAATAAATTGTTCAATTTCAAGAACTCGGCCACTAAACTAAGAAAGATGGAAAATTCAAACTCATCTCCTATTAAATTGGAGTATTACGATATCGATAATTTAAGTGTGGATGATTCTGATTCGCCTTCCAAAAATAGAAAGTCTTCCAATAGTTCTAATCATGGGTCTAACAACTACCAAATTCCAATCTTTCAAGATGACTCTAATAATCTACAATCATTACCTAATTCCTCGGTACCGAGTTCCACAGTTAAAAAGTACTCTTTAGCGGAGAGATCCCGAATATTCAACGACAAGGAGAACGAAGAGCGGAAGTCATACCAATTTGTCAAACCTTATCAAACTGCATTTAAGTCCACCGGACTATTGAAAAAGAATTCTGTGATTAATCAAGTCAATAAGTTACCCCCGGATACCCCTATTAAAAAGCATCCTATCATGTTATACAATGACACTAACAATGCCCTAAACGGCAAATCCAAGTCGTTATCCAAGTCCAACTTTTACACTCACGATAATAATAGTTCCGAGATTTCTATCGAGGTGGGGAGAAACCATATACAAACTCAATTGCATCTGCAAAACCCTAACACTAGTGCTCATTCTAATGATAGCACTATTTCATTCTTCAAAATTAACGATGAAGCTAACAACTCAACTATTTCTGATGGGAATATAAAAAACATGAATCATGGAAGTAATGGGGATGCAAAATCAAACCGCAAAAGTCAAGATGTTGACATGAATGATTTTGACTATATGATCGACGAAGACTTCTTACAAACACCCACGAAATCCGTCAAAAAGTCCCATAGTACTCCAGCCAACTTTAGCCCTATAACTTTGAGACATCATGTTGACCCAACCACCCCTACCTACAAGAAGCAACAACATAAATTTCAACATCAGTTGGAACAAGAAGCAAATCACAGCCATGGGTCCATAGAAGCGGCTGACTCCTTGGCTGCACACTCCGCAATTGACAAACTAAATGGAGATAATAACGGAACTACCGAACCTGATACGGGAGACAATGAAAGTGTAATTTCGGAAGACAAATTTGTTGATAAATCTACCGTAGATGACCATTTGAACCAAAAGTTTGGCCATCAAAATATCAAGTATTTGAACAAGGGAGAATTTTCCATTGCTTTTGAGTGTAACTTTGATAAGCAGCGGTTCGCTATTAAGAGATCTAAGCGTCCTATAATAGGCAAATTGGAAGTCAAGGCCATTTTAAGAGAGATTAATGCATTAAGAACATTAACTTCTGTCAAGGACAACGAGAGTGTCAATTTACAAGAACAAGAGGAAGGTAAAGAGTTTTTGGTATATTTCATTGAGGCGTGGGAATTCAGCAATTACTATTACATAATGACAGAATACTGTGAAGGTGGTACCCTATTCAACTTTTTGCAAGACAACAGTAACTACAAGATTGATGAATTCAGAGTGTGGAAGATATTGATAGAGATTTTAAGTGGATTGAAGTTTATCCATCTGAAGAACTATTTACATTTGGATCTAAAACCTGCCAACATTTTCATCACTTTTGAGGGTTCCTTGAAGATTGGGGACTTTGGTTTAGCTACTAAGTTACCAATCTTAGAGAAAGACTTTGATCTCGAAGGTGATCGTAATTATATTGCTCCTGAGTTGATCAACGACAAGATCTACACCCCGTTTGCCGATATCTTCTCTGTTGGTTTGATTATCTTGGAAGTTGCCACGAACATTATCCTTCCCGATAATGGGACTCCTTGGCGGAAATTAAGATCAGGAGACTTGAGTGATGCAGGGAAGCTATCCAGTGATAACATTAGTGATTTCTTGAATAATCGGAATTTCTCTTCCTTAACGTCGTATAATTCCATTAATTACTCGTCGGATTCCTCCTTGTTCAATCAGCAAACATTGACTAACCCATTATCAACCATTTCCAATAATCAAACTTCACCACGTCCAAATCAACCTCAATCCGAAGCTCAAACTCATTTGCAACCCCCACCGTTCCCCCATCGCAACAATAACCCCAGACCCCCACAACCATCGCAGAATGTTTCATCAACAATGCCTCCACCACAAACTGGGGCCACTACCAGCTCTGGAATTCCTTCGTCCTTAACAGCACAACAACTAAAAGAATTGATCCCCCACAAAGCCCCCAAATTCTTGATGAACAAGTCCGATAATCTAGATAAATTGGTAAACAGGATGTTGCAACCCAATCCATTTGACCGGTTAACTGCCACCAAAATCTTGGAACTGGAAGAATGTGTCACCATTGATAACATTAGAAAAGCAGGGGCCACCATCTACGAAGGAGAATTTGGTCCTGTTAATGAGAATGATAATGATGATTTTTAACGAAACCTTTGGTATATTACTGTATATTTATTATAATTGTATAGATAATGTATAGTCTACGTCTTACTAAGTCCCGCGAAAATTGGATAATATTCTATTGTATATTAAACAAATGCTTTCATAAAAATGACCGTTAAATAAACGAATAATTAAATACTAACGTATAGTTGTGGATGGAAGTAAAAGCGCCTATTGGACTTGAGAATAACCGGTGAATGGGTTGGCATTCTTGGACTTCAAGTATTCATCGGATTTTTCTTGCCATGATCTGTCTAAAGTGGTTGGACCTGGTTGAGCAAGGGATCTGAAGAAAGCAAATAATCCTACACCAGCTAATAATCCACCAACAGTTCCCCAAATAACTTTAGATTTGTCACCTGGTCCATGTAAAGGCTTTCTTGGACCCCATTCGCCAAAAGCAATATAATAAGCGGCTTTCTTTTCTTCACCACTTAATTGTTGCCAAGGTAATTCCATTCTTCCTTTTAATTCATCTATTAAAGCAGTTTGATCTTCTTTTGGTAAAGATTCCCATCTTTGATCTAATTTCCCCACATATGCGTTAGATAAAACTCTTGGGGCAGTTTTACTAACAGTGGTGGATTGATTACGAATGGCTATTCTTTGAATTGATTGGCGTAACATATTGAATCCTAAATCGTTGTTAGTATTAGTCGAATTATCATTGGCTGTTTTGACCCCGGCGTTGGTTCCTGGTCGCACCGTTTGAGAGCTTTTCGGCCTGTGAACGACCTTCTCCAGGGCCATCCTTGGAGGGTGTCACAGAATGAATCACCCAGTTGTAGGATGTTAGGGGATGTTAGGGGACTTCAGGGAGGATGTGAGGGTATTTATAGGACTAGTGAGTTATAATAACGAAAGAAATGGATCGGAATGACATCTTATAGTACATATTCTTAGGATTTTATGAACAGTTCATAGACAGCAATTAGGACAACATTTTTGGACTTTGGAACGGTTTCTTCAGATATCTCATATTTTAAATGCACTATTAACACGCTGGGCCAATTACAAGACTTCAGGGGAATAAATTGAACCAGAATTGGCCAGAACAACAAAAACACATAATCAAAACATTTTACAACACCTTCAACAAATCGAACTCTACTGGAAGAAAATTAATTATTTTTATGGACCTATTCATTTACATGGTGCTATGAAGGGATATAACGCTCTCGGAAACAACCACAAACAACTTTAAAAACTCCTACATACCTTGTTGATAACTATCAAGTGTTAATGGATGAAAAAATTTTGGAAAAAATTTGTGCGATTTTAATTGGCACACAGTGCGAGTCGTGTGAAAACATCAACTGATGTTAATATGGCATGATATTTAACATATATACACTGGCCCCAAATTAATATCTTATGTATGGAGACTTATGATTGATCTCTTCAAATGGCTGTTGACCTCTGTAGTCTCTATTTTCAATGACGAGTTTTGTCTAATGTAGTTTGTGAATTCTGTAACTGACCCTCCTACACCGAAATAGTAGTTTTTAGCAGCAATTAAGGCCCGGCCGTTGGTGGCCCTATTAAGCGATTTTATAAGGATTTTGCATAGGATAGGTAATGATTCTAATGAATAAATGGTCTCAGCCGTTAAAATCAATGACAAATCAAATGGTTGTATCAATTCAATAAACTCATCGCTCCAGCTGCCTTGTATTAGTTGGAGCGAGATATTGTATTTGGATAAATCATTCTCGAATTCTGTCAAAAGCTCTGTTGTTAGTTTAATCTGGTCAACAGGATCTCTGGTACTTAAATACCAGTTGATAATTATATTTGGAATTGTCACCAATCTTAGTACGTCATAGTTAAAGTCTGATAAAATAAGCGTTAAAGGATTGGTATAGTTTTGAAGAGTGATCTTCTTATGGACTATAAAGCTTGAAGGTAATGAAGTCCCACTACCTACTTCGATGATCAGATGAGGAGCTGTAAAATCGGTTTTGCGGGCTACCAATTCGTCGATCAAGTCATATGAGCCTTCCCATACTTTAAAGCCTCCTTCATAAACATTCTTCTTAAGATCCGATTCATTGGTTAAAACCATTTCACTAATAGCCTCATCATCCTCTGTCATCACCTGATGCTTAATATCAAACAATTCTCGTTTATATACACAATTCCCGTGGTCTGTAGTACAGCTAGTAAGCGATACGTTTAGGTCCACAAGCTGGGCCAAAATCTCCTTTAACTCCACGAATTTCGGCACTTGCGCCGGATTGGTCACCGTAACGTGGTCTAGAGTTGGCTTATGGTGGCTCTGCACTGGCCGGTCGACCTCATCACTATTTAAATCTTCTTCATTAAACCCAAATGAAAAAGACATATTTGTACGAGAGCTCGCCTACTCAATCTTCAATCTCATCTCTTAATTTCGCAGAATTCGCATCTCCTTCCGCTTGTCCTAATTAAACCCACTTGCAACTATAAAAGAAGTAGGTAAAGACCATACGTGCTGCTTAAGATGAACTTCACCTCGGATCTACCCGTTGTACACATATATAACTATACCCAACCACTAATGGCCCTATTTGCTCTATTTCTCTGACCGTTTGACCGTTACCAACTCCGAAGGTTTAGTGCCGGCGCACACCTTCACAGTGCGAAATATTAATTTCTCATAATTTCTCTAGCAATTAATACATCAGTTGTTTTTTATCGGTTGTTTGTTACAGAGCGCTTGTGATGTCTAGAGACACTTCTAGAGACCCAGGAGCAGTAGATGACACTTCTAAACGGGTTGAAGCCGTTTCCCTCGAAGAATCCAAGAACGACGGCGGCAAATTAACGCCTACGTTTGATAGCAAAAAAGTGTCGTTTGGTGGGCCGTTTAATAATGGCAGCATTCCCACGTCTTCGAACGAGTCCAGTGACATGGACGATGATAACGACGGCACCAACCAGGATTACGACAAAAGGAATCAGTTGAAGAGATATACCCTAAACAAAATGGCCTCCTATCCTTATGGCAGCGAGAAGATGCTGAAAGTTAAGTCTGTAGACAGCCAGTTGAGTGATTCTAGTTCTTCATACTTGCCGGAGTTTAATAAGCGTCCTCTCACTGATACACCTGTTGTTTCTAGCGTGACTTCCCCCGATTTTAACGGAGACGAATACGAAGATATTAGCTCTGAATTGACCCACGAGTTGCAGAATGCTACTAACAACGCCCACAATAATAAAGACGATAAACAGATCGAACGTTTGAAGAACATCTCCCATTTGAATTTAGCGGATTTGGGCAAAGCCAATAATTCTTCGAGTTCTTTGTCTCCTAATGCTTCTAAAGAACATACTCCGCAACCTCCCAATGTTCAAGTGCAACCACCAAAAGAGTCTTCCCACAGTCAACCAGCTCATGTGAGTCGTGCTCTGCAGGCACAGAAAGCCCCAGAGCCAGAACAGGAGCAGAAGCAAGCATCAACACAAATAGAACAACCCTCACAGCTAGAAAAGCATAAGCCCAAAGATGATGATTTTGAGATTCCCTTGCATTTGCAAAAGAAGTTTGAAAAATCAGCATCTTTAGAGAAGTTGAAGACTTTGCTTAATGCTAAACCCAAGCACAAGAAGGCTTATACATTGAATATTCCTGGCCAAACCTCATCCAAAACCTCTCCGGATGGAAGAATTGCATCAGTAGACGTGGGATCGAAGTTGGTGATTGTTATGGTCGGTTTGCCTGCTAGAGGGAAATCGTATATTACCAACAAATTAACCAGATACCTTAATTGGTTGCAACATGATTGTAGAGTGTTTAATGTTGGTAACACCAGAAGATTAGATACCAAAAATAACAATGGCCCTGAGGATAAACCATTACCCGACACCAATACTCCTAATAATAATTCCCCCAAGAACCCTCCAGAAGGGGCCTCATCAAATCCTAAATCTCCTAACCACAATGCTGACTTTTTCAGTCCTGACAATTTGACATATACGGCATTGAGAGAAAAATGGGCCATGGATACTTTGGATCAATTGTTAGATTACGTGTTGGATGGTAGCGGATCAGTAGGGATATTTGATGCCACGAACTCTACCAAGAATAGAAGATTGAGAGTGTTAAAAAGAATACAGCAAAGATCCAATGGTGAATTAAAGGTGTTGTTCTTAGAAAGTATTTGTGCCGACCCTACCTTGATTGAAAACAACATTAGATTGAAGTTATCCGGTCCTGATTATAAATCCATGGATCAAGAAGTGGCCCTTAAGGATTTTGTGGAAAGATTACACAATTATGAAAAGGCCTATGAAACCATCGACGAGCAGGAAGAGAAAATCCCTGGGTTCCAATACGTTAAAATGATCGATGTGGGAAAGAAAGTGGTCAGTTATAACGTGCAAGGATTTTTAGCATCACAAACGATTTATTTCTTATTGAATTTCAATTTGTGTGAACGGCAAATATGGATCACTAGACACGGAGAAAGTATCGACAATTTGAGTGGAAAAATCGGTGGTGATTCTCGCTTAACCAAGAGAGGTCATAAGTTCTCCAAGACCTTGACCAAATTCATGAACTTCCAGAGACAAGAGTTCCGTAAAAATCAATTAGAACAATTCTCTAATAGATTAGAGTTGAGATACAATGAAATCGTCAAAAAGAGTGATGGGCAACTAGAAGACGAAGATGATCCAGTTAATCAAATCCCAACCGAACCAAATTTCTATGTGTGGACCTCTATGTTAGCCAGAGCCATTGAAACCGGAGAATACTTTGACGATCAGGTGTATTCTATTAAAGAAATGAGAATGTTAAACGAATTAGGAGGAGGGAAATTCGAAGGATTAACTTATGAAGAAATCCAACAGAAATATCCTAAAGAATATCACGCCCGGATTCAGAATAAATTAACCTATAGATACCCCGGAGTAGGAGGAGAAAGTTATTTAGATGTGCTAACAAGATTAAGACCATTAATCAACGAAATTGAGAGAACTACGGATCACTTGTTAATTATCTCCCATAGAGTGGTGTTACGGATTCTTCTTGCATATTTCTTGAACCTTGACAGATCTTCCATAGGAGAATTGGACGTTCCATTGCACACGTTGTATTGTTTGGAGTCAAAACCATACGGAACCGATTATCGGATGTATGAGTACGACGAGAGTTTGGATTGGTTTGTGAAGGTGGCTCCAGAACACCAGAAGAATATGAAAGAAGTAGGAGTGTTATATCAGCAAAGAAAGTATTCTGTTATTCCTACAGCCCCACCATCGTCAGCCACAGCATCAAATAATAGATATAAAGCTGATATTATGTCCAGAAGAAGATCTAGTCAATATAATGGCCAGCATTCTCGTCCATTAAGAAGAAGTGTTAGCCAAGGGTTTAAATCCAGTGGAAACGGTGAATTCAATCAAGAGGACATTAAAGAAGAGCCTCTGCCTAAGAAGTGATTTATGAATGTATGTAAATATAAGTGTAGCCTGAGTAGAGTAAACGTGGAGCACTGAGTATAGAGCACAGTGCACAGAGGATGGTGCATGGAGCATATATACATAGAAGCCTACAGCTATAGTAACATACAGAGCTATAGTAACGTATGCTCATAGAAGCGTAGAAGCATACATACTGAACTTATACTCTCATAAGCCCATGCTCATTGCTCATTGCTCATAGCTCTCTGACAAATGTTCGCGCACTCCGTGGTCGTGCCGCGAACCGTATTGTTCGCTAAGCGTTTGATGGTCTAAAAATGGTTAGACATCTTTATACGGCAAGAACCCAATTTGAACCCCCGTTTGCTTGCACAGTTAACAAGCACGAGGCCACCAAAAGCTTTAAACCACTCTAATCAATATATACTAGTATTTGTCCTACAATCTTCTAAACTCATATCTTCACCAATGTTTCGTACCATGTCTTCACCTATTTTCTTACATAGTAATCATTTGCACCGCGTCACCACAGACACCTAGTAGTTAAAGCCGATACCAACAATCCCCACACATCCAAGTATCTATCCCTCCATCCCTCCTCACCCCCACACATAGCATTGCTCTTGGAACCAATTTACCCCGGTGTCTGGACATATCAGGTTTTTGTGGTGGTAGCAAGTCTAGACCTTCTCACTAAACGCTGCGAGCAATAAGCGGTTGTTTTTCTTACATGACGAGGACGTGAGATATATCGCACCCTAAATAAACCCGGATTCTATTAACTGTCATTAAAACTTGTAGTGTTTCATGGACGAGCTGGGCCCCGACAGAGTCCCCGATAGGGTCCCTGCCACCACACCGGCGCCCGACGCCCCAGACATCCCCTCCGCTAAGGAAGAGTCCAAAAAGCTCCCATCCGCTAAGGAAGAGTCCAAGAAGCCGCCTAAACCTTTAAAAATAGATATAATACCCTCCAAGCAACTGGCAGCCCCAACACCTATACTATCGTCATCACCTGATCCTAATGATTCGGCTTCTTCCAAATTGGATAAGGCAATACTATCGAACCTTAATAAGTCATTAAAGGTTAAGCAAAAGATCATCAACACAAAGGAACCTCAGCCTAAGAATCCTGCCTTAATCACAGAAATCATCAACCGGTCTCCCCAATCATCGTCTTTCCCAAACAATATCTCCAATCCGTCTACTTCGACGCCTGCTGGTGCCAGTAATCCTCCAAATAACCAGGCTCCGGGACCAACTACCTCGGAAATCCACGACAATATTCCCAATCTTCAATTAAATGAACAGCCTTCAGCAAACACTTCCAACGCCCAGAAGGATTCTAAGAAGTCCAAGAAGGTGGCCAAACAAAACTCCACCCGAACCGACTTCTTTGCTGCTAAATTGGCCAGTGCTGTGGATGATGTAGATACTTCTGATAGTGACGAGACGTTTGTGTATGAGAATAACATTAACGACGAATTTGACGAAAACAACGACAATAAGACCATAGACCCTAGTTCGGAAGTTAATGAGCCTGATAGTGGCAGTGAAGCGAATGCTGCTACCAAAGCTGCTGCTACCAAAGCTGCTGCTACTAAAGCTACTGCTACTAAAGCTACTGCTTCTAAAGCTGCTACGAATAATGATGACGACGCCGTCCCACAAGATGAAAGACCCTCCGACACCACGGTAAAGAATCACCAAACCAGCATATCTGGTAACATGATCATAAATAATGATAACGACAATAATGAAATGAATGATCAATTTTCTGCTACCGATAACGATGCCAGCAATATCGAGAGCCCCCCAACCGCAATGAGCCATAAGCCAGAGCCAATTGATTTGTCTAATATCCCTAAATATACCGCTCCTGATTCCATTGGTTCCTCTCATTCAGTTAAACATCCATCGTTGAAGGCTCCTAAACCTATTAATTCCAATAAACCTATACCTAACGGGTCTTTGAATAACAGTAACCAATTCTTAGATAATTTGGTTAACAAGCCTTTAAGACCTCCTACTCAAAGAAGTATGTCTAATTATTCAGTGCAAAGCCATCAACCTTTGTCGGGTAATAATCCTGAAGCTGATAATAAACGGGATCCCAGTCCCTTTAATAACTCTTCCAATGCATCACCTAATCAAACCCTCAACACGGTCAAACAGATGTCGAATGCGAGTGATTTGGAACGGGCTTCTTATAGCGTGGATGATGCTACTGATACCAGTGATCATGACAAGGCTGGAGGCAGTACTACCAACCCCACATCTGGTTCGAGCCGTGCTGGTAACATTAGGAGACCTAATGTTTCCAGGAAGAGGAAGAATGTCAAAAGGGAGGGAGATCACGATATTGGTCACGATGCAGATAATGATGATAATGATGAAGATACCAATTTGGAGTCAGACGATAATGATATGGGTGATACCAATCTCGAGTCAAATGATGAGCTGGATGATGAAGAGGATGAAGTAGATGTGGATGATGTTTCTTCACACGATTCCTATAGTTCCCACAAATTGATTTCCTCATCCAATACGACGATGCCACAGAAACCTAACTGTAAACCAATTAACAGCATTAAAAAGCATAATAACTTGGAATCAACAAACTCCTTAAGCAGTAAGGCCACCTCTTCCAATAAGAAAAAGTCTACATCCTCTTCGTCGAAATTAAGATCCACTACTTCAAAGTTATTCGACAAGAAAGGTGCCCAGCCCAGAAGGTATAGTATTGTTCCAGATGATATAGATATTGAGGATTTTGATGATGAACTATTTTATTATGATAATAATGTGAGATTTCCTTACAATTCCAACAACAGTTTGAACTTCAATGAACAATCTCCTTTGATACATAACCAACAGTCAAAGATCCCTCATTATAGATCATTGAACCTAAATCCTAATACACCGGGGAATAATAATCAGAGAAATAACAAATCCAAGCGGTATTTATCGACCGGACAATATCCGTTCAACTCGAATACTCATACCCCTCCACATTCAAATTTAAATCCCAGCACTCCTACTAATGCTAATAATGTCAATCAGGGAAATGGAAATGGAACCGATATCTTTCCATTTCCTTATCCAGAGCAACAGCGAAACCAGAATCCTTATTATTTTGGATTTGATGAATATGACGATGAAACTGGGTCCATCAATGAACACCAATTTGATAAAGTCTCTAGAAAGGCTTCTTCAAAGTTCAATTTCCATAATGACTCACCTTATGGCAATAATCGCTCCCATTATCCCCACTTATCCAGCAATAATCACTTTTTATTACCAAGAAAGAGCTCGTTTATGAAATCTGACTATAACTATGTTAAGCGGATTTTGTATACGTTGATAAGTATCATTGGAATTTTGACTATTGGGTTTATCATGGGATTTGTGATTGCCTCCACTAAGGATTTGTCCAACGTTAATATAACTGATGTTCAAAATCCAGTGGTCAGTCAGGATGAGTTGGTGTTCAATATAATCGTGGAGGCGTTGAATCCAGGATGGTTTACAGTTGATATTAGCGACGTGGAGTTGGATATTTTTGCCAAAAGTGGTTATTTACCAAGTTTACACTATATTGATACTGCCTTAGAGGAGGAGGACAAGTATAGTCGCGAGGAAAGCACGGTTGAAACTGTTTTGCTTGGATCTGTGTACAAGTTAGAGTCGTCGATTTCATTCTCTGGAGGATTTTTCAATCGAGGCCTAATATCCCAAGCAGGAGAGATAAAGCTAGTGCTGCCTGGAAAAAACCTAACCAATTTCAACATAATTTCCAATGAAGATGGGGGAAATGGCACAACTCCCGATAACTCTGCCAAATGGGAAATAATTTCCAAACATCCGTTTGATTTAATCATTCGGGGAACTTTGAAGTATAATCTACCCCTTACTAAGAATGTGAAATCTGTAGTGGTCACCAAAACCAGTTACATAGATTCCACCATTGATACGGTGGATATTCAACAAATGCAAGCCAAGCACCCAAAACGAGAGGATTAATAGAGTACAGACTTCCACAGCCCGTGACCAGGCAAGAATTATCTAATAGCTTATTTAAATATATAATTGAACAAATTATCGCTCCCGGGAAGAATTCGGGGGATCAATTGGATCTTGAATTCCATGGGGTCAAACGACGTGGATCGAGGATTGTTATTGTTCTTGAAAGGATCACAAATCATTTTGAATTGTCTGTTGTTAGGAGACTTGATCTTGAACAATAATATTAATCGACTGATTAATATATACATTTCCTTGAAAGCCAATATGTTTCCAGAACACATTCTAACTCCTTTTCCAAAAGCAAAATGACCAATCAAGTTCTCGGAAATCAACTGTTTCTTACTATCTAACCATCGGAAAGGATCAAAATTGTTGGGATTCTTGAACACTTTGGGATCGTGGTTGGCTCCATAAGCATTCATGAATAAAGTGGAGCTCTCAGGAATGGTAATACCTTCATAGTTTATGTCCTTAGTGGTTACTCTTGGTAAGCTCAATGGGAGTACTGTGAAAAACCGTAACGTTTCTTTAATAAGAGCAATAATAAATGGACTGTTCATTTCAACGGCTACTCGTTGCCAGCATCTAATCACGTCGCCTTTGTACTCCAGGAGTAATTCATTCACGGCTATTTCCTGGTATTTATGTCCAAAAGGGTAATACCCCAATTGTCCTAGTAAGTGATCGAGATTCAAGGGAGTATTGTCGAGCCCAGCACTGATCATCGTCAAGCAGATACTTTGTAACTCATCGTAGTTGATTTGTTTGATGTTGGACTGGAGATAGTATTTGCTAATCAAGTTTTGTTTGAAGCACCCGGAATATTGCCGGGATCGATTGTATAGTATATCCATATACTTGTCCCTCTCGATTCTGGAGTTTACCGTGGAAGAATATGTCCAATAGAGCATTTTCTTCAATGTTCTTACAAATGGGAAATAGTCATCCAAGTTAGCGATCGGGGACCGAAACTTGATTATCTTATTTTCATAGAAGATGATCTTGTCACATAGCTGCTTATCAGTGTTAAAGCAATCCAACTTAAATCCGTAAGTAATTAGTATAGAAGTCCGTAAAGTGAAGTACTGAAAATATCTCAACAAACTTATGTCGCCAAAGTGAAAGGTTGGGTTTGTACTTGGCTGGTACTGATAATCGGAATTGTGCTTGATGATTTGTCTAATGGTATAGCAGGTTTCCTTATCAAGAAGTTGAACCAACCCTTTCAAATTCTTACTGTTTAGGGCCTGGGAAATAACCTGCTTTCTTCTCTTGTACGATTCTCCCCACGGAGTGGTTCCAATTGTAAACCCTTTGGTACTAGAGACGATGTTGTGCAAAGTATATTGCAAAGGTCTTGAATTCACTGATGACTTTTTCCAGATGTCGGCCACTGCTTTAAACGAGTTAACCACAATAATCCGCTTATTTCCAATCCTGATTTGAAAGATGTCCTGGCCGTACTGTTGCTGCCATTGCATGTACTTTAGTGCTGGGTTATTCCTGATTTGAAAGTAGTTCCCAACGATTGGTAACCCAGGTATCTCAACTATGCCTTTGAACTTAGGGGGAGAGGTTATACCAAACAAATCTAGGAGAATCCAGACAACGAGAGCCAACACCACTATAAGGTCCCAAGGATGTAGTTTACTGTCAGTCATCATAGCATACAATAGCATTACTCCATCTCTTAGCATAGTGTTCCCTGCTTGTGTTTTGTAAGTCCACAAATTTGCAACCAAATTGGCTGCAAAAAAAAGTCGCAAAAAAATCAACCAAATACAAAGGCATACATTTTTTTGGGTCTATAGATTATACATATATATACATATAGATTAACTATGAGAGCTATAGTTACCAGCATTCAAGTTGCTGACACAGTTAACCGACTGTTCATTGCAGGTGATGGAATCGTTGAGTAAGTGATTTACTATAGAAAACTTCAATTGGATTCCTGATTCATCTTCACTACCTTTACCATTAGTCATGAACCTAGCCATCAACTTTTCATCTGGGTTAGCAGTGGACAAGTTTATTGGTTCAGTATATCTCCAAGTAATTCTATTCTTCTCTCTGTTAAAGGTACCAGTAGGTCTTGAACTAGCAGAAGTTGTCTCTACGGTTGGAGCTAATGCCACAGATACCACTAACCCATCTAACGTTATGGAGGTATTGGGGAAGTTAGGGTTCAATTTCAAGTTAATTATTAAACTTGATTGGTGATCTTCCACTTTCCATACTGAATGGATAAATACGGGAATCTGATCGATATTCAAGTTGTTTTCCATATATTTGATTCCTCCCAATGTTTTATTCAAGATTAAAGATGGATTCACACTGAAGAGTGTTTCAGATAGTTTTTCAACAAACAAGGTATTCAAAATGGTCTTTTCAAATTTATTTGGGACTGTCAAGAACAATTTTTGGTTATTGGTGTTTCCCTGATAATTAAAAGCTAACTCACCAATGATGGTAGCTTTAGTCAAATTATCTTGTTTGAAGTTAACATTTATAACTTGTGAGTTAGATATGTTCAATCCAGGGATCAAGCTCTCACTCAATTGACTGTGGTTAAACAAATCGGTTTTACTGATCAAAGAATTTCCTGTATTCTGTGTAACCAATGAGGGTGCAGTGGGTGGTTCAATGACAGAATCTCTGGTACTGGGTAATGAATGGAATATTTGTGATTGAATTTCTGATCTACGTTCACTACCATGATGTGCTACTTTTCTGGCAGGTGGTGGAGCTGGAGCTGGAGCACGGGGAGAGGGACCTGAAGCCGAACCCGAACGGGAACCAGACCCAGAACCAGCAACGACACTCGAAGGAGCCTTATTAGAAGTAACCTCTTTTTCATTGCTGTCAGATACAGCAGCAGCGACCCCTGCGGCCCCTGCAGCACCTACAGCAGCAGCACCAGCTAAAGCAGTTCCTGCATTAGTTTTAAGATCAGATCCATAAGCATTATTTTTCTCCCCTTCAAATTGTGGAGCATTGCTTGGTAAATTACCCACCTTGTCATCATCACCCACATCAGGTTCAGGGAAATCAAACTTTTCAGGCTTTTGAAATTTAGGAGACGTGGTGAAGTTGTTTAAATCATCACCACTTTCAAAACTGTATTGTGTTTGTCTAGACTTGTTGACATTGAGATAGTTTTCCGTGAGAGTTGGTTGAGGCAAACCATCCAAATTGTGTTGTTTCAACATAGATGCCTTTTCATTATCATTCGACTCAGCTAAAGGAGGATTAGCTGAAGGGTCCATAGTTGATGGACGATTATAATCCCGGATCTCATCATCGTCCGAAGAATCATCCGAATATTTAACCACATTAGGGGTTTGAGTATCTTCATGTGTGGTATTGTCAGGTAGAATAGGCAAGTCCCGATTAGGATTAGAATTGAATGAAGATTGGCGATGTGAGTTGGCAGAAAGCTGACGATTCGATGGTTCATTAGCAGTTGGAGAAGTTTGGTCCAAGCTGGTCTGAGAAACGGAAGTTGGGGCCATTACTGGGTGAGAAGGGCCACCAGAAGCCCCGCGTATTTGAGATTGAGATTGGGCCGAGGCTGGAGCTTGTTGAGGGGGATGAGAGGGACCACTGGAGAACGAATTGGTCCGGTTTTGGTTGATTTTAGGAGGCTTGGTATAACTGGTATTATTGACAGATTCGTTGTCGATGTCGTTCACTACCATATCATCTTCCCGTAAGTTGGTTAAGTTTGTTAAATTGGTATTGGTAGTTTGATTAGAATAAATGGATTCCAAATCATTTGATTTCTTAGATTTTCTCTTCTTCCCTCCAAAGATGGATCCCACCTTCGATCTCAATTTAGGCTTTTCAGTCTTTTCAGTCTTTTCCTTCTTCTCTTTACTTCCGAAAAGCCTAGATTGTCTATTAGCTTTCTTGGTAGGGTCCACAGATTGAGCAGAGGACGGCTTTCTAGATCCAACACCCAGTTTATTGGCAGCAGCAGCAGCCGGTTTCTTGGGCAATTCTGGGTATTCTTTACTGACTAAAGTTTGTAAATACTTGTTCATTTCGTTTTCAAGGTTGAAATTGTTCAATACGGCGTTCAAATTCGATTCATTGACGGATTGAGCCCTGGATAAATTGGAGTTATAAAAGTTGAATAAGTTAATAAGTTGACCAAATACCAAATTCTTCTCAGAGCTTTTATAATTCTTGAAGTTCTCCAAGATTTGGATCGATTTTACGTTCCATTGATACTCATTAATAGGATTCTCTTGAGCAATCTCCATCAATTCTTGATTATTTATCAACAATTCCGAGAATTTGATATCATTCTTGAGTAAATTCAATAACGGAGAGATTATTTCCACCTTGATAAACTTGATTAATCCATCATTGTTGGCAATATTGGCCTGTAAAAATTGGCCATAGCTATCCCATACATTTCCGAGCATTCCGAATTCGGGGTTTTTATTCAACAATTGATGGATGGAGTTACCGTGAGAATGCAAAAGCTGCTTCACTTCATAGTTTTGTTTCTGCAAAATGTCGACCAACGACTCAAAGAACAGCACCAAGTGGCCGTCAATTAATTGGTTGGTTTGGTTAATCCCTTCATTAACTATCAGGGCCGACTGCTGGGGCGACTTAGATGTCAATATAGTGGTACTGAAATTGGAAGATTCTAACTCCGACATGATATACAAGGGACAACGGAAATAATTGAGAAGTATATAGGGTTAGACGAAGCTAATGTGTGGAAATGAGCGGTTGTATTGGCCCGGCACTTTTTCGACAATTCGCACTTATTGCGAACATCCTGACACCCACCGTTATCCCCGTCTCAGTCTCACTGCCAGTCTTGTAGTGAGAGCTGATAGTGAGAGGTGATAGTGAGAACTGATAGCTCATAGTCAGAGCACATTGTTAAAGCTCAATAAAGGCTCGATAAAGACTCATGTTATAATACGCACAGTGTAAGCACATAGTAAGAGCTCAATCAAATACACATAGCAAAATGCAAATGGTAAAATACTCATAGTAAATGCACCCTGAAGGCTCACTAAATGCTCTAAAGCACAGCAAGCTGTAAAGGTATATAACAACATTAAACAATCAGGCAACCAGCTAAGTCACATAACCGACTGAACAGCCAATGAAATAGTCTAAACCCATAAGATTAGATAACATTACATATGCATAATTAGGTATGTAATTTACAATTGATTAGACAATGCTTACCCAGTCAATGTCTTTAAAAATAGATTTACTTGGAAGCACAAGAAAATTGCACACAATCAATTCGACTAGCACCCATTGTCAAGAAGAAGTATCCACTAGGCAGGGGTTCTAAAGTTCCAATCTCACAAGCGCATTGTGAGACATGCGCATTATGACTCAATAGTCATACGGTGTTTTCACCAAGATCGTCTACAGATGAACCTAAGATTCCGCATTTATGGTTTCAATCTGATGAGATATCACCTGATAAACACTAAATCTTTCATATGGTTCCCGTAATTCCCTAAGTTTCTTTTTCAATTACTAATCTGGGTCTGAAACTAGCCAATAATAATTTTCAACCCCATTTTTGCGACCTCGTAAATCAAGATTATTTTTGCGTGCGTTGACATCCACAACATTGACAGATAACCAAAACAAAAAGCCGTAGAAATCGCCTATCTACTGGTTAGGCATTTGCTGGTGCAGTTGTCTCAGGTAAAAATTGGAACTGTTGGAACCGTCCAAAATTGTTGGCTATTTGGTGACTATTGGTGATTTGGTGATTCTTTGTTTATGTTTGGGTGTTTTCCCCACTGGTCCCGATTTCTTGGGCCTTGCTCTCTAGAACTCTAAACCATTCTAACCACTATTGTCATCTCACTCACAACATGAACTTGGCAATCAGATAGTTTATATTTATCAACGGGTCCTCGAATTTGATTGGCCAGAATTCATGAAATCCGCCGCACCCCTTCCCGATTGGGCCACAAGCTGCTGTTATCTCTAGCTATCAGTACATAGTCCTGCATATACATATCTTATCGGCTAACAGTAATAAACCACCAATTCCTGGCTTTGTTAAACGGTTTAACGTAGCCGTCCAATTAGGTTCGATAATTGGTGGTGGGAATTTTAAGCACCTCTTTTGTATATAAATGGTTTATATTCCCCGTCCTGTGCAAAAGCCCTTATTACCAATTTTTTTTTTCTTAGAATTGTCCTCTCTTTTAAATATTATTCAATATGAGTAGTGAAACTGAATTCCCTGGTACAGGGACCGGAGGAGATATTATGGAATTAGATTTAAATGAACAATTCGATAAAGCTGATATGGTATGGATTGGAACTGCTGCAGTGTTGGTGTGGATTATGATTCCTGGAGTTGGATTGTTATATTCTGGGATCTCCAGAAAGAAGCATGCCTTGAGTTTATTATGGGCTTCTATAATGGCAGCATGTTTAACAGCGTTCCATTGGTTCTTCTGGGGTTATTCGTTAGTGTTTAGTCACGATGGATCTGAATCGGTGTTTTTGGGAACCTTAAATAACTTTTGTTTGAAGGGAGTGTTTGGTGCTCCAGCTGTCGTTTCGTCTGTACCTGATATTTTATTCTGCTTCTATCAAGGAATGTTTGCAGCTGTGACTGCCATTTTGGTTGTTGGTGCAGGATGTGAAAGAGCCAGATTAGGGCCAATGATGGTGTTTTTATTCATCTGGTTAACTGTCGTCTATTGTCCAATTGCTTACTGGACTTGGGGATCCAATGGTTGGTTGTTCAACTTAGGATCTTTGGATTATGCCGGTGGTGGTCCAGTCCATGAAAACTCTGGGTTTGCTGCTTTAGCTTACTCTTTACTTTTAGGAAAAAGAAAAGATCCAGTCGCCGGGAAGAAAATGCCTAAATATAAACCACATTCAGTCTATTCAATTGTGTTAGGAACTGTGTTTTTGTGGTTTGGATGGTTTGGATTTAACGGTGGATCTACTGGGAATGCTACTATTAGATCCTGGTACGCTGCTGTTAACACCAACATTGCTGCTGCTAGTGGTGGATTAACTTGGATGTTTGTTGATTACTTCAGAACCGGAGGTAAATGGTCTGCCATTGGTTTATGTATGGGGGCCATTACTGGGTTAGTGGCTATTACCCCGGGTGCTGGGTTTGTTCCAGTTTATTTCTCCGTGGCTTTCGGAGTGTTCCCAGGAATTGTCTGTAACTTTGCAGTGGATTTGAAGGATTTATTACATATTGACGATGGGATGGATGTGTTTGCTCTTCATGGTGTTGGTGGATTTATCGGGTCTTGTATGACTGGATTGTTTGCTGCTGATTATGTAACTGCTGCTGATGGTTCTGTAGCAGCTGATCCATCTGCTGCTATCGATGGTGGTTGGATTAACCATCACTACAGACAATTGGGTTATCAATTGGCTGGTGCTGTTTCTGTGGGAGCTTGGTCTTTCACCATCACTGGAATTATCTTATTCGCTATGGATAAAGTTCCTCAATTAAGAATCAGATTACACGAAGATGAAGAGTTATTAGGGACTGATTTGGCTCAAATTGGAGAATATGCTTATCACGAAGAAGATGTAGGTGATCATGAACCATATATTTTGGAACCAATCAGATCTACGGATGCCAACTTGGCTAAATTAAAGAAGGCTGAGGGAAATGAACATCCTGATCCAGAGGAGTTGGAAGGAGAAGCTCCAAAGACTGAGGGGAGCGATAGCGATCACAAAAGTAAAGAGGTTTAATAATCGGGGTTACGTAATTGTGTAGAATGTACGCGTATTAATAGTGAGTGTAGTAATGTAGAGGAGGAGGATGAGATTAAAAAGATGAGATAAATGAGAGCACAAGAAGACCAATGAGATAAATGAGAGGAATAAGATGTCTCGGAACTTAATGATAAGATCTGTCGAAGATCGTGTTTAGTAGATCCGCATGTTTCAGGCCAACCTGATCCATTGTTTAACACGCGTAATACGTGAGAATGCAATATGTGAAACTACACAATGCTTAAACTCATCAGCAAAATATACGGTCGATTAGTGGGACTCTTTGGTTGAAATCTGTTCTATATGCTATGCAGCATTATTTCCCATCTCGCCTAACTTCTAATTAAATCTTCCCTTACTAGACCGCATTACATTCGGACCAAATCATATAGAGTCACCTCCAAGACACGAGTCAAAGAACGGTAAGAGTCAAGAATCGTATTATTTTCCTTCTTATAGTTGCCTAATGTATGTGCATGTATGTGCCTCAGATCTGGTCTTCATACTCGTCTAAAACTTGCAACAGAGAACCTGAAACGAGAGGTGCAATAAAAGAGCAGTTGTGCTGTGTGGACACGAGAATACTGCCGATTATAATGGATCGTCTTCTCGGTTAAACCAACATAATTATAATTTACTACCACCAATGATGATCCTACATTGTTTGTGATACTCTGTTACTAAAGTAGTAAATTTATTAACCGAGTCTACCTCTTGACAACCACTCACACCAGTGAGGGAGAATAGTGGAAATGGCCAAAAAATTCCTTCCTATTGTCTCCTAAGTCTTGAACAATGTAACCAAATATTTTCTATTGACTATTAAAATTGGCAACAATATCCCATCCCAGTATTAGAGGTATGCCCTTAAACAATAGGCCTGGGATTTCCCTTGATTAAGTTAAAAATAAATGGGATTTTACTCCATTGGTACTAAATCTACTAACACGTCTACAACCCCCGAGATCTCCTCCTAATACGTCAACTTGATTGTAGGTAATTAGCATAGACGAAGTCCGGGATTATTGCCAATCTTCTAAGCACTAACCCAGCACCAGAAGCCGGCAAGGAAATTCCGCTTCTTATTTAGGTTGGGTCCATTTTTAGTAGTACACCGGCCAACAGCGGAGATTCTCTCAGACTGGGGTGGGAGTTGGGGGTGGAGGGTGTTGATTACACGGGGCCCACAGAAAACATACAGGGGTGAACCTGAAATGCGCCCTTGAACGACACATTGTTTGGCCCGGTATTAAGTTCCTTCCATCCTCCACCAACAATCAAATGGAATTAGGGATTGATTTTGATAACGGGCACGCAACCGGTGCAGGCTTTAAGGGACTGGTTCCATACGCAGCCTTCCTTTTTGGGCGGTTTGCCCTTATGAGAAACCTGTGTTACATGGACTTAATCTGAGATCCTTTTTTTTGTTTAATTGCTTGGATTGTTCACTAACTGTATACTATAACACCTATATAACCATAGGAAATTCCCAGATTTTTTCTGAAGTGGTTTTTTTTATTGGTTTGGTTTTTCTGTTCCTTTTCGTTTTCGACCACAATCATTATCAATGAGTTTCTACTTGTTACCTCCTGTGTCGTACCAGACACAACAAAAGTTGAAGAATCAAGTGGAGAGAAAGAAGCATAGTCATAAGCATAAACATAAGCATGATGGCAGGTCCGACAGATCTGACACTAGATCTGAGACCACTAGTCACAGAAACCTTAGACATCAAAGCATAGATTCCAGTGCTTCTTCTGTAAGGTCTCCACCAAAGTCCGTGAGATCTCCTTCGATATTCACAAGAGGTGATAGATCCATTGATGAATTGTCTAACCTAGATTCTTTATCAATACAATCCGACAATTCTAATAAATCTACTAGCACTACATGGACGTCCAAGACGAACACAACATCAAAACCAAAATCTGATAAAGACCGCAAGGCCAAAAACCATACTTACAATTATACCTGTAATACAGACATAAATGATATTATTAAATACGGAAGAAGTCATAGATCCAAGATTCTCATGATACCAATGGCTATTACAATGGCAGTCACTATGAGCCAAGCAATTACACTGCCAGTCAATATTCTCCTAGTGAATGTTCTTCGTCTCTTTATTCCGATACTGCAGACGACCGGGTTATGCATGAAGGAGTGGATAATAACTACAAACTAGACTTCAAATCAGTACCCCAATCCACTTCCAGGAAGACCAATCTTGAACCAATAATGGATTCTCCGACCACTGAAAGTCACGGTGATAATTCCGATGGTTATAAGAACTCATTCGAATATCAATATAGTGATGAAGATCCAGAAGATGAAGATGCTAACGAAACCAACAAACTCACCCGTGTATACTCTGACGTTGACTCCATCTTTAGTACCAAGGCAGAAGCCCCTAAGTCCAAATTGAAACTTTTTGGGGCATAATCATATTCACCCACTCGTATTCGACTCCTGGCCCACTAGAACTGGATTCTAGAGCCCAGGTTTTCCATCTATTTTTTTTCCTTTTTGTCGGCAGGCGTTGTATAGTAAATCATCTGTAATGTGTAATATAATATAAGACTAATTAGAATCGTTAAGGTTTCGTAAAACCCCGAGATCCGGTGTTTTTGCAGTCATTTGTGAGCCAACACTGGGATAAGGTTTTATGCGAAATCAATTTTCAGGATTGATCGCCCGTAAATGATTAGAGTTCGGAAAAAGAAATACGAACAAAACCATAAGAATGGAAATCATTCGATCTGGGGTCAAATTCATAGCTGATTAACATTTGACTGAGGTTGATTTTGTCACCATTTGGTGGCCCATGGATTTGTCAACAATCATACTTTGTGCGGAGATAGTAAACAATACACGTTGGTTGTAAAGGCGCACTTAACGGGTTAAAATGTCTCGACAAGAGTTGGGCTCCTATGGGGCGCTAGAGAACATGATGGGAACACCCAATTCGGGAGTGAGAGATTTTCGAAGGTTTCACAAAAGGAAGTTACCATGCAAGGTTATGTAGGCTCACCTTGTTTCAGATCAACGATTTACCACTGAAGAACCTGTTCTAACAGGTTTATGGTTTTAAGGTTGATTGACGAGTTTGTTCTAGACCGAAGAAGTGTCATTCATACCAGCGCTTATAAAGCAGATTCCATATAGATCAGGCGATTGGACAATTGGAATCTTAACTGCTGATGCCGAAGGAAGCCTGAGTTTCTGTTAACGTTACGATTCTTGGAAGCTGCAGGGGGACGCTTGATTCTCGAGGGGTTGGGATTGCTACCTCAGCGGCTTTTCAAGTCCTTTAAAATAGTTTCAAACTAATTCTCTACTTCTAATATGGAGTTTCATCCTCAGAGGTTTAGCACAGCTTCATAGTTTCTTTCAGTGTTGCAACCACCTGGGAAACTGGAACTCAGAAGCTGCAGATCACCGTAGCGCAGGGCTCGCAATGGAATTTTGCAGCCGGATAGGGTTTAACATGGCTGTGGTTTAGGTTCATTAGAGGAAGCATGAGCGCCATATCCGGACGGCTCTTTGATTCCTTGCGTGTATTCTAAAAGCTTTTATCCTTGATTATATTCAATACAACAGTGTAGATGACGATGAACAATTTAGATCTAGATTCGAAGAAACCGAAGGTGTTGGAGGAGACAACATGAAAAAAAAAATAAATATTTCCTAAGATTGAGCACCTTCAGCTTCAGTATAACTTTAGTAATCACTTGGAAACCTTCGATTATGACCCATTCATGTGAAGCTAAGTAGAAACATCCAGTGTCTTTCTCCCCCGAAGTTGCAAAATGGATACTGAAAGAGGCTCATTAGGGAAATTTGTCTAGTGTACTCACAGGGAGGACACATTAGGAGCAACCTTGTATTGATTAGAATCAAAATGAGTTATTAATTCAACCTCTAACCACCTTTCTTAGGAATACTCCACAGAATTCTTTAAAGATGGTTTAATAGATAGATTATTTATTCTACATTACTTAGTAGCCAAATTGGAGCCAAGTAATATTTAAATTGACAACACTCTTCAGAAGCACCTATAATATTCATGCTTGTCAAACATAGGGTTTCTGCTAATCAAGTCCTACGTCATTTCACCTTGAATGTGATTGTAATATGGCTCTCCTTAGTCATTGATCACAACAGATTCGCAGATGAAAAAATATATATATACATGGAAGGAACATATGTAGAGACAGACACTGGGTTTAGTAAAAAGTAAAGACCAAATCCATTGGCTGAAACCAAAATACCAACGTCTAGCAGCAGAATCTCTGCAAAGGTCTCGCAACTATTTTGCAACCATCCTGGGGAAGACACGACCTGTAATATTCCCCGACAACCGCTATCATGCTTCTTATCTATATCGCGCGCTATCAAAACACGAAAGGATAACGTGGGAATCACACATACCTCCTTATATAAACCATGACAGTTGCACAGATAATCAAACCCGGTGACGGGCTAAACGACTTGAAGCTCAATGATAGCTTGTATCTGGTTGTGAACCAGCTAAAACACCAAAAAATCAATTTAATTTACTCCAAAAACGATTATTTAAATACCCCCATTAAACTAGAAATAAAACAGAGAGGGATCAACTTGGTATTTATTAAAGACAAGTTGAAATTAATTGAAATAAACAAGTTTAAGGATGAATGCTCTGATTGGACCGACCCGTTACAGTCATACGATTCGTTTAACTATACATACAATAATATCAGCTTGAGTAATCTAACAAACGGCATTACCTTAAAGTTGATTTATAATAAGATCTTTGGGCCAACATACCCCGGGAAGTTTGTTAACAACAATTATTTATTAAATTACCCGGGGATTGCGTTTAAATTTAACCTAAACGGGATGACCATTAATGAGGATACTAATTTAGAGTCATTACTAAATTCATCGCAAGATTTCTTCTGTGAAGAGATGTTTCTTTTCAATGAAAACTCGTTTGATGACTTTTTAAGCAGTGCCCAAAACAAAGACACCACCAGTGTCAGTCCTAGTGTTAGCAGCAAGAATATTTCCCCTATATCCCTGTTTAAATTGAAGGTCAATGTTAAAAGAGGAATAATACAATTAATCGTAAATTCCCAACCTCAGGAGATCAAAATCGGAAAAACCACACAACAGGAGATTCTCAATATCCTAGGGCCTCCTAATGATTCATTTAACAAGTTCGATTCTCGATTAATGATTCATAATAAGTTTTTCAAACATTTGAAGTTGGCGGATCATTCGGTCAATTCTTTCTTCAAATTCAACAATTACTTTAATCTAGGAATTGATTTCCTATACGATTTGAACAACAATGGGAAATTGCTTAAGATAATCTTGTACAACGGGAATTTGATAGAATCCAATCATTTTGGCCATTGGAATAAATGTAACTATGAGATATACCTGGGAATTAATTCTACCGAAGCTCATGCTTTCAGCGATAAAGATTATAAGATGACCAGTGACGACTATTTCCTGGAGATACCAAAACAATTCTTTGATCAAACCACGGAGACCACCAGCACCAGTAACACCGAACAAAGTGCCACATCCTCTCATGGAACCAGTAATTCGAATAATCCAATTATTCTAAACCGGGCCGAATCGGAGCTTATTAACATGGATGTGATTCCCATTAATGAAAGCAATAATTGGGGGCAGTCCAAACTATATTGCTATGACTATTGTATCTGGGAGGTATTAAATAATGATTGTATAAGTTGTGTTACCATATATTGAATATACTGTAGTACCAACATTAGTGCGAGCCGTACAAATTAGGGCCATCAACCAGTGCGAAAACTTTCCATTCGTTTGTGCGACATCATCTCTTAGTTAAGAACTTGTTAACGGCCATACTATGAAGCTAACACAGGCTATAATAGAAAATAGTCCAAGGGTATTGAACCCCGACAAACAGCTAACCCTTCAGCTCCGCAACCAGCAACTTTCAGACATCGGAGAGCTTCCCAATGTTTATGAAGCCGTGGATTTAAGTAATAATCAGATTCTAGAACTATCGCTTCAGCTGCCTTGCAATATCACCACCTTGATTGCCAATAACAACCTCGAATTATATTCGGTCGATACAAATAGCTTCCCCAAACTTTGTAGTTTGTCTGTGATGAACTGTAATATTAAATGGAGCAATCTAAAAACCTGGACTTTCCCACATCTCCGCCATTTGGTGGTTCTCAATAACCCAGTAACCAGATTACCCAATTACAGACTCTTGGTAATACGAACATTTCTGTCCTTACAGACACTTGATTTTACCCCGGTTTCACAAGCTGAACGAACCCAGGCTCAAGAGCTTGCACTGGAGCCACAAGAGACAGACCAGACTTCGAAGGAACTGCTTATTGCTCAGTTAAAGGCATCGAATGATATTCAAGAGATTGAGAGATTAGAACGACTTTTAGGCAACTAGACATAAGCTGTGCCTTGGACAATGTTGGGTCAATTTACTACAATGCATTACTTCTGTAAACTATATAATGATCTATAGATGATCCATAAATGATCTGTGTAATACTACAACAATATACAATATATAAGAATCATGCTCTATATACAACTATGTAGCTTGATGAAGTGCATCTTATCATTGGTCCCATTCATTCCATTATCGTTGTATTCGCTCCTCCGCCCCTTCCATGTGTCGTCCCTTGTCGTTTCTCGTCCCATTCTGTTACCGTGATTTTAAGCGAAAATTCTCATTTCTTCACCACCTTCGGCACCTCCTTTTGTTGTACTATGAGTCGACCTAAAAGAAAGGCTACAGAGAATAAGACCTACGACGAGTCTATGGAGGCCAGCGTCTCCAACAGCACCAACAAGGCAGCCAAAGTGTCGGAATCGGCTAACACTGGATCCACTACTCGCAAGTCTTCATGGCCGACAGACAAGAAGCTGGGAGGCAAGAAGGTAGACAAAAAGCTGCCCGACAAAAGGGCTCCATCGAAAGGGCCAGGAGCTACGGTTGCACGAGGCGTCGGACGGCCCAAGTCCAAACCGGCGCAAAATGGAAGATTTGTCCTACAATCGACCAAACCTGTAGCTTCTCAAGTGGTAAAGAATCTGGCTACTGGGGCCAATGAGAGTGACATTTCCAGCGACAATGGAACTAGAGTTCCTTGGAACTGGCAGGGGACTCCTCAAGCCATTGACTACTTCTCCAATAAGCTCAATTTAAAGGGCGCTTACATAGATATGGCTCAGAAAATGCTTATATGCCCCAACCAACAACACTTACCAATGGATTACGGAGACACATTCAAACGCCGGAAGAACTTTAGTCTTCGAAAGGGGGATTTCATCTATATGATCAGCGAGCCCGCCGGTGAACCGTACTATATCGGGCGAATCTTGGGGTTTAAGTCTAAGGTAGCAACCGAGGCAAATATTGTACAAGACGTGGAGAACTGTTTGTTTCAGATTCAATGGTACTACCGGCCACGAGACATTTCCAAGTTCTCTGTGGATTCCCGGGTCCTTTTTGCTTCTATGCACACAGATACGTGCCCATTGAACAGTTTCCGTGGAGTGGCTATTGTTAAGCATCGACAGGATATTGATAACATAGACGAATATGTTCGAATGCCCAACCGATTCTATTTCGACAAGCTCTATGATCGGTATATGATCAAGTTCTACGACATTTTGTCCACTCAATATTTGATGGATATATCTCAAAATGACAAGAGCCAGAACTTTTTAAGAGCTTTGAACAAGAGATTTGAATTCATATTTGTGGAGCCTCCAATGACCAAATTCTTGATTAGTGGGTTCAAGTCTAACTCGTGTACATGTGATACATGCGGTCAATGGTGCTCTACTCAAGATTCTGTGGACTGTGTGAGTTGCAATAAGTTCTACCATATGACCTGTTTGGACCCTCCTTTGTTGAAGAAACCTAGTAGGGGATTTAGCTGGACCTGTGAAGAATGTACCAAGATCCATATGCGTCAGTATAAGAACAATAAAATGTTTATGTTGAGCCACGATAATAAACTGTCTAATGAGAAAGAGTTGAGTGATGAAGACAATAGTAACGAAGGAAGTACCAGTCTAGAACCAGAAAACGATCAAAGTAGCAATGATGAAGAGATGGTAAAGGATTCCACGGACGTATTACCAAGGTATGAGTTGATGGCGACAGAGTTCTTGAACAACGATGAATTGACGTTTGACCAACGACGGCTAAAAGAGGAATGGTGTATGCGGTACTTAGGAATGCATGCTAAGCTAGAAGATGCGGTTGATTTGGAGGATCGGTCTCCTTACCCAAGAGCTTCTACACGGGTTGGTCCCAAACACCAAGCCCATCATATCCCCCAGTATTTCAATCATCCTATAGTTTATTATGACGGAAAGAAAGATGGTCCGGGAGTCGGCAAAAAGCAAAAGAAACATACGAAGGTGGAGGATACTAAACCACTTCCGATTCCAAAGGAGTTTGAGGGTGTAGATCCCAAAGAATTCCCTCAATGGTTGCAGCCTCGTCCTAAAGGTTACATAGAGAGAGGAGTTGATGACGGAGAAGGAGAGACCTGTACCTTATTATGGAAGCCTACCTCAGAAGATATCGAAGATAATTTTGCTAATCTTGATAAGTACGTTGAGCAGTGTAAGCCAATAGCCGAGACCCTTGAAATGTCCCCCAATTCCCCCAACTTTGTGGACAAAATACTATACAATTATATGAAGCATCATGGGAATATTCCTAAGGCTATAGATGAGTCTTTGACCATAACCAAGAAAGATTTGAAGGAGCCACAACTTTCTCCAGCTCAAGTAAAAGTGTTTGAGGAAGGAGTTAAGAAATACGGGAGCGAGTTGTATCCCATATATAAACTGATGAAGGGGGTAAAATGCAGTGAAGTTGTGAGGTTTTATTACAATTGGAAGAAGTCCAAGAATGGAAGGTTGATTTGGGGGAACTTCGAAGGACGATTGAAGAAGAAAACCCAGAACATTCAAAATGAATCTAAAGATTCCCAGTCTAAACTACATTTATTTAATCACGACGATGATTCCTCGTATGACAAAGCTCAAACTACCAGTAAAGAATTTGTGTGTAAACATTGTGAGACGACAAGTAGTACACAATGGTTCCGCTTGACAGGGTATGACACCAATGTCACAACCAATGATGCCAACAAGAAGATCTCCATCACTGGGTTGTGTTTTAGATGTGCCAAACTATGGAGACGATATGCGGTTGTATGGGAAGATCCTGTTGAAGTCGATAGAAAGATCACCAAAAACATGAAGAAAAAGATAGAAGCAGAGCTATTAAGAGACGCCGAGATAATCTTGAACCACGCTGATGAATGTGGCGGACTTGTTACAGACGACAAACGCAGAGAATATAAGCGGAAGATCAGTCCATCTCCTTCTGAGACCGATACTGACTCTAGTACTAAGAAGAAGCTGGTTAGTGACGCCAAAACCAAGGCTAATGGTAAAAAGTCTGAAGAAACTAAGCGTAAGGCCGACACTCAACCTTCTTCTGTAACTACCAAGAAGCCAAAGATCGAGAAAGAAAAGGCTACCACCAAGACCAAAACAGATTCTGAAAAGCAGCTTGTGAAAAGTAAGACCAAGGACGAACCATTGCCCAAACCATATGAAGTTGAACATATAATAAATCCATTTTTGAACAGAAACTATATTCAACCGAAGGATGTCAATTTAGTATTAGGTATGCACAAGGAGGAGGGTCCTTTAAAGGCAGAGACTTTGCAAGAGTTGATAACCGCATTCAAGACTAAAAGATTATGTGATTTATCAGCATTAGTTCGTAAAATTGAGAACGAAGACAATAATAGCCCAAGAAAGGTCTCCGCTGCCGAAGCTAGTCAGTGTTGTGCGGTTTGCAAGCAATCAGATGAAACAGCCAACCAATTAGAGTGTGGGAAATGTGGAGTATTTGTCCACTCTACTTGCATTGGTGTTAGTATACCATTAGGGCGCAAGACCGTCGAGGAATGGTTGTGTGATTGTTGCACTAATGATATGCACCCCTCCTTCAGATATGATAGATATAAATGCTGTCTTTGTGATCAAAGTGGTGGGTTCATGAAGCCCATTTATGACACGGGAGATTGGTGTCATATTTTGTGTGCTGTATTCTGTTACAAGTCCGTGGACCTAAGGGCCATCAATGCTATTAGTAATCTGAACCTCAAATCTATAATCAACAATATTAAGGACGACAAAGTGACATTGAAATTAATTATTGAGAACATCACCAATAATATCGAAATCAAGAATGTCGACAGACAGTTTTTATACACTCTTGGTAAATGCTGCGAAGTGTGCAAGAAATCAGGTGGAGTAGTAAAATGTGCAGACCCGAGCTGTTCTAAGCACTACCACGTCACTTGTGCCACCAGTCAGAACGCCAAAATCGGTTTCCAATTACACGATACCGAAGCCAAAGTTAAGGTGCAAGATAAGTTGGGAAAATTAGAACCAGCCGTTTTTTGTTCAGAGCACTCAGAACGGTGTGAGGATTTCCATCGTCTTCGGGATCCTGGTAAGAAGAATCAAACCAGTAAAGAGCAATTGCCATTGATACAGTTATTCATGGACGACTTGGTTAAAAATAATGCTCATAGCAGGTTTTCGGGCGGCCAGTCAAGAGCCTTTAATTATATGAGTATGGTGAAAGACATCGTTTGTAAAGAAGACGAAGTTGTTCCTCAGCGAGCCTCTCCAACTGCTTCATGTGCTAATTGCCATACAACAGTATCACCAATCTGGAGAGAACGCGGTATGGAAGTGATCTGTCAAAGGTGTTTCCATAGTCAAAGAGAGACAGAACCAGACCAAGAACTGATTAGCTTCCCGGAAGATTTCAGTCGAATGAGTGATGAACCATTGCCGGGGCCGTATTTCGGCATTGAGGATGAGAACGACTATGTGACCACCATACACCAACCATCGAATGATCTAGTGACATGAGAACAAGTATATAGTAAATGCATGGCCTAGAGGATAGAGTAGAAGTTAGCATTAATTTAGTAGCAATTCTCCCCCACTTTGGCGGCATATGCCGCGCCAATCTTCGCACGAGCGGTCACACTGGCTGGCACCAACTGTCCGTCGCGCTCACCAGCTCTCGCACCAATCCTTGCACGAGCGGTCACTAACGCTGGCTCCTCCAACTCTTCATCGCGCTCATTCTAGCCTACATCGCGCTCATTCTAACCTACATCGCACTCATCGACGTTACTGTACTCTACTCCACCATGATCCTCCAAGATAAAGACATGCCCCAGATCCCTGGGGAACAATTACCCCGAGATGAAGCTCAGGAACTCAGATTGATGGTGGCTGACTTATTGAATCGGAAAAACCCTGGATTCCCTGGATCCCAGCCGGTTTCATTTGAAAGATACCATTTGACTGATACGTTGATGAAGAAAGATTACTATGTTTGTGAAAAGTCAGACGGGTTAAGATGTTTGCTATTTATAATCAATCACCCGGAGAAGGGTGAAGGAGTTTTCCTAATTACTCGGGAAAATGACTATTATTACATTCCCAATATACATTTTCCTTTAAGTATGTCTGAAGAGAAAGGAAAGACGTTCCACCATGGAACGTTGTTAGACGGAGAATTGGTGTTGGAAACCAAAAATGTGAGTGAGTCATACTTAAGGTATTGTATTTTTGATGCTTTAGCCATAAATGGTAAAGATATTACCAATAGACATTTGCCTACAAGATTAGGGTATATTACTGAACATGTTATGAAGCCCTTTGATAACTTCAAACGGAAAAATCCTGAAATAGTCAATTCACCGGAGTTTCCGTTCAAGGTGAGTTTTAAATTGATGACTTCATCTTATCATGCTGATGATGTATTGAGCAAAAAAGAACAACTATTCCATGAATCGGACGGGTTGATTTTCACTTGCGCTGAGACTCCGTATGTGTTTGGGACTGACCCCACATTATTGAAATGGAAACCAGCAGAAGAAAATACCGTGGATTATAAGTTACAGATTGTATTTAACAAGTTTCAGGATCCAGATATGGATCCGAGAGACCCTGATTCTACTTACACTGATTATGATTCCAGACCTGATATTCTCAATTTACGGGTTTGGAAAGGAGGTAAGGATTACGAGGATTTCACAAAGTTGTATATTACTAATAGCGACTGGGAGAATCTCAAAGGTCTTAATGAGCCTTTACAAGGAAGAATAGTAGAGTGTAAGAAAATACAAGACAAGCCAGGATTTTGGGAGATGTTAAGATTTAGGAACGATAAGTCCAATGGGAACCATGTTTCGGTGGTGGAGAAAGTGTTGATGAGTATACAAGATGGAGTCAGTGAGGAAGAGATCATTAAAAGTTGTCGTTTGATTGAAGATAGTAGGAAAAACAAACTAAAACGTAAAGCTTCGTCTGTGCCGAAAGAAGAGCCTGTTAAGAAAGCTCGGTCGGAAGAGCAACAAAATGGCGCGTTCGAGGACATTCCCACTTATGAAGATAGTGATGACGAATAAAGAATGTATTAGTTTTAAGTTTGTAATGATTTTGTATCTAGTAGTTTTGTGTAAATACTGTAATATATTTTGTGAAGTGAGTCTCCTCAAATCATCATTTCGTGGAAAGTGTCCTTCAACTGTTGAATCGTTTATTCTGAGACGAAGTTTGTCGCGAGTACTATTGGTGCTGCGAATTATTGGCTGCAAAATATTCAAGTTATTGCTTTCAATAGATAAATAGATACATTTCTATGGGATACTCCGTTGAAGGTTGTTGAGCTGGTTCTCCTTGAGCAGGGAAGAAAATTGTCAACTTTGTATATGTTAGGGTTATGTTTGACTTATGAAGAGTTAAGAGAGCAAGCATGTTGCGCAATCTGATTGCAAATATAATTGTTTTCAATAGGAGTGCAACTGAAAGGCGCCGATTTATTATTACAGCCATTCACGTAATCTTGTTATAGTAAATGGATTTTGACTCTACAAATCTTATTTCTATGACAGCAGTATATATTAAATAGTCGAAACAATAATAAGTAAGAATGAGCATATGACAGACATTTGGATATGGGTTTTTGAATTAATACTAAACGAAGAAAAAATTCAAGGGACACAGGGCCCTTTCTAATAGTATATAAGCTGGTTGATGGTCGCCATCGTAAAGTAAATCACAACTACGTAGGGGAAAAAGTAAGCAATGCTTTACAAGAACTGGCATGTTTAGCTATACATATATGTAGATAGGTTCTATAATTTCAGAGCAAGAGAAACCAACAATCAATGTTGGCAGCTTTTCTTCTTGCGTTACGGTTTCTATACCGCGACTTCGTAAGACGGGGGTAACAAGGCAGAATCTAAAGACCTGTCGGAGCTCTTAGGACAGTAAATTGGAGGAGCCAAAGATCCATTTAATGAGTCAGAATTGTGGACATCAATGGGTTGCACAAACTTAGCATGTTCACCATTATTGAGGTAAACCACAAATCTTAATTGATGAGAACATTCTACAATGCTGGAATTAACAGATGGATGAAGGAGTCGACATTCACCATTGGTGTCTGAATGCATTTTATGCAAGGATAAATCCAAGTTGAAATCCAAGGAACTACTTTCAAAAGCCAGACAAGTTTCATCAGGTTCATCGCTATTATCGAAATCCCGGTTACTGGAACCACTGAAAATGCTTCGAAGATTCAGACCGAGCTGATTCCTTCGAGTTGGAGTCATTTCCGACAACTTTATTCGATTTACTTCAAAGAACCGGCTAGTCTTACATTCTTTTTCCTGTGATTTATTGATAAAATAATAATAAAAGTTGAGCTTGAAGTTTTGCAAAAGAAAAAGTTCTATTTTTGTAATCTTTAAATCCTTAACTTGATTGTTAGGAGCGATCAGAAGTTGAAGTGAAAAATCATTATCAATAAATAACTTGTTAGGAACAGTCAACTGATAATTAAACAAATTGGTATAAAAGTTCCCAAAATGATTCATCTCAATCAAAGAAATCAACCGTATCAAGGAAACAGGCTTGCATTTAACCAATTTTTCGTTCCTAGTCTCAATCACCAACTCGATCCGATAATTGGTAATGATATACTCGGTCCTTTGAGTTTCAAATCGAGGATTGAGAAGAATCTCAAACGGGAGCTTATGAGTCCCTGCTTTCACCGACATAGCATCAAACTGAAACTTTTCATTCAACACTTCAAACTTTTGGAATCTCTTCTTCAACATATCACTTTTAGCTGACTTTAAGCGGTACTGTTCATAATACATTTCATTGGATTCCCCTATTATTCTAACCTCGAAGTGCTTAATATCCACCGGTTTTGAAGCTCTTAAGTCGACATTCCCAAATACCACCGTGGCCTTAGACGCGTCAAAGAACACCTTGTTATTTAAAAGCTCGATGGACGCATCAATACTATCTTTAAAGAGCTTCATTGAAACTTCCGAACTTCCCCTATTTCTAGGTCTTCCCTACAAATCACTTCCAGAACTTCAAAGCTGTGGAAACGTACCAAAAAAAAAATAACACGAATTCAAAAACCAATATGAAAACAACCCGGATGGTCCTGCAATATATATACTCCCTCTGCGTTAGTAAAAATAGAGGGTGCCGTATAGTTTTACCCACAAGACATCAAGCCTGACTCGGGTGCGACATTGAGTCATTGCTTTTGATCTCGCACGCTGAAGTGTGGAGCTTACGAAGATGAGGTATTTTTGATATAAACAAACCACCAATAGAACAAAATGAGGTATTTACTAAGGTTATTGTTAGACAAGAGAGATTCTTGGTAGCAGGCAGTGCTAATAGCATTAGCAACCGAACAAGGGGTGGAGTGAGCGATTTTTGAAGTAGTGTTGTTCAGAGATGTGTTTTTGTGAGTTTAGTTTGTGTAATTTGTGTGTGTAATTTGTGTGTGGCTGCGCAGCGTTCGAATTACATTGTCTGAAGCTATGTATTTGAATGGCGTGTAATATTAAACACTGTCCAGAACTGAATGATTTCAACTATAACCTTCTTTAGCTAAATAGAAATGTGCACTCTTATGATTTATAAAGCCTCTCCAAATTTCTGAAGAGGTAAAACCCAATCATTTATAGTTCCCCAATCATGTACGTTAATATTGAAATCAATCCTTTTTGATGTCGTCATAATGTGGAGGGAGCCAAAACCCATCTGGTGCAATATTGCGGTCATTGCAATAGCTTTGATAACATGGAGGAGACGATTTCATTTTCAAAATATAGGGATTATTAATCTCAACAGCATGACAGAAATCTTCTTCCTCTCCGTTACAAAAGTGGACTTTAAAATGCATTTCATGATAACATTGTAAGCTATCCATGACAAAAGTAGGCTCTATAAATAGAAATTGATGATTCAGATCTATTCGCGTCCGGTTCAACTCAAATTCAAACTTAAAGGTGCTATAATTTCCGTCTCCCTTACCAACAGGTTTACAGGTACCAATGGGAACTTCTGTTTGCTTCTTAATAACACTCACTGTATGAGGAGACTCGATACCAGAATTGTCATATCTTCTGACATCGGCTTCAATGGTTTGGATAAGACTTATGTCAATACTGTCCACATTTAAGTAGTAGTCCTTCGGTAGACACTTACTAGCATCAATAAAGAAGTCTAGTATAAAAGGCTTATCTAAGAATAAACTTGAATCAGTGCTCAAGCAGTAATTGAAAGCATTGTTCTTAACAGTTCCAAAATAGTTTAGCGATGAAATACTTATATCTTTAACAACATTTATATCGCAGCTTTTGATTATGCACTCACCCGAAGTGGTTTCCAATTCAAGCTTTATCTTATACTTCGTAAAACCATATGGACTGCTCATAGTTGGGTAGTTGACAAAAAGTAATCGTTCGAACGGGAAACTATGCTCACCTTTATTAATATAAGGAATGTCAAGATCAAACGGCTCATAAAATAAATTACGCTTGCCCATCTCTCTTCTGCCAAAACTTTCTAATTGTCCTTTAGCATCCAAGTATTGCCCATAGTACATAGCCAGCTGTTCTCCTATTAGAGAGATTGTAAATTGTTTAACCCCGATAAGTTTCCTTGTTCGCAAATGTATTTGTCCCATAATTACCCCAGGCTTCGATCCACAAATGAACACATCTCGATTGTACAATTCAATCGAAGCTTCCACTTCTTTCCTAAACAAGTTCATCATTTTCTACAATTTGTTGCAGCCAAATATTAGTTTCGCGATTAGCAGCCTTGGTGAACGCACGATGATCGGCACCTACCAATTGCGCAGCACAGATTAATTACTTGAAATGCACAGGAGCTTATCCGATTATTCAATCCTATAAGCAGCTGCTTTGTTGTCAAGTATGAAAACATTTGGAGGAGAACAGAGCCTCTCTTTATAGTATTCATCATCAGTAAAGCCACCTGACAGTTTTGACGCCTCTTGGCGTTTATAGTGAGTAAATGCGGATGCGGTTACCGTGTATGACTAATACATGGAGAGACCCTCCGTTTGACACAACCAGGCAGGAGCTTGGCAGATGCACCATATAACTTTCTATTTATTATACAACTCTATAAATATACACAGCAAAGTAGCGGATTCCCATCCCGCTTCGAGTTTTGGTTACTCACCGCAGCTTGTGCAAAGATTAAGCCCTGATATCCTCATAATGTGGAGGAAGAGAATAAGTATCAGGAACAAGACATTTATCTCTCCCCTCCACCATATAGTTGGGAGGTAAAACATTCCCAGTTAAAGAATCGCAATTGCGAATTTCAATAGTGTGATAGAACGTATGACTCAGACTATCATTGAAGTTGATTTTGAACTTTAGTGAATGGTAGCATTCAAAATATCCCGATGTAAAGGTTGGATGAACAAACTCAAGACAGTTCCGTTTATCTGCTTCATAACAATCCTGAAATAATCGATGTATCTTGAAGGTTTTATAATATTTATTCTTTGTTTCGTTCTCTTCACCACTAACTTCTTGAGGATCAAAAGTGCCAATTCTTAGCTCTTCAAATTGATCTTTGGTGGTCGAATCTACGGGCTCGGAATTGGTGGCTCTGCTATTAAACTTCAAATAAGTGATTTGACAGGTTTGAAGTAAAGAGATCTCAAGATTAGTAACATCCAACGCATCAATGCCAATTTCCCGTCTCCCCACCTTTAGCTCCATGTCATAAAATTGGTTAATGAACACAATATTGTTGATATCCAAGTGATAATTAAACATATCATCATTAACTCGGCCAATATAGTTCATAGGCTTGAGATGAATACTCTTGACTACATTTAAATCACAAAATCGGGTGACAGATGTGTTATCGGCCGTTATCATTTCAAACCGCAAGGAATACTTCACCAAGGCATAGTTAGAAACCAAGCTTTCCAACGCGACATAAAGCCCGATTTCAAAGGGGAACTTATGCTTGCCTTTGGAGATATGCGATATATTGTAAGGTAATCTGAAATCTACCAAGTTAGACTGTCTGAATTGACGTCTGATGGTTTCTCTAGTTTCGCCGGGGTCATCGGAATAATCTTTGGGATACTTCCCGTAATACATCTCAAACAAGTCCCCTATTAAGAACACTCTGAAACTTTTGATTCGAAGGGGTTTTTTCAGGGAGATGTTGATCTCACCAAGGACTTCTGTAGGTCTATCATCGTGGAAGAAGACGTCCGGACTATATACATCTATAGATGCCTCGATAGACGGTTTTAAGAACCTGGACATTTAATACTGTGTTTGTGTGGGTGGAATAAATGAGCATAAACTAGAGCCCATGATAAGGAACACGATAAAAAGATAAGATTATAAAAAAAGGATATAAAAAGGATTAATTAAAGAAGTCGATAAAAAAAGATAGTACAAAAGAAGAGGAACCCAAAGAAGCGGGCACTAAATGGCATCACAATATAACGGTAATCAGCTATTGTCTACAATAGGGGAAACCGGAACAATGGCCAGAAGCGCCCCGTTCTCATATCTATGATATAAGAGTCAAATTGTAGTGTGTGGGCGGATTTTCCTAACAAAGATCGGTAATACCAGAGATTCTTAATACCTTAATATACGAGACAAGAAAAGTTCCAGAAAATCGTCTATTCCAAGACGTGGTCTGGGTGGGGAACAGAAAGTATGTGGTAGTTGCAATAGTTAGGTAAAGGAATGGGTCTATATTATACAGAAGCTGGAGAATGCCCAGCTATATGAAAGCTATACACAATAAATAAGAATTTTTATCGTTCAAGGTTGATATTCTTACCAAACTTTGAGTACAAACTGGCTTTTAGTTCGTTTAGCTGGGAGTCGATGGAGTCAATTTCCGACTCTAGGGATTCCATCTTGTTACTTAATGTAGAATTATCGGATTCGATTCGTTGAAGAGCTTTCTCCACTGTGATAAACACAAAGACATCTCCTAGTTTGTATTGGACTTTTTCATCCTCATCTAGCAATTCGATTTCTAACGATAAATCATCCAAATAATCCTTTTCAGTTTTGAATTTGTCCAATTGAGCTGTCAATTCATCTTTGGTACTGATCAAAGAACTAAACTTATTAATGTTCTGTTGATCTTCCCATAATACTTGGACGCTGTTGGTTTGTCCTTGAGGCAATAACTCCATGATTTTGGTAGTTTGGATAGCTTGTGTAGCTTGTGTAGTTTGTCTAGCGTCCCTGTAGTTTCTGATAATTTTTCTCACCTTGGTAGCTCCTCGACTCTACACGACTCTCTAACTTGAGGTCTCAAGTATTTGGAATTCTACACGCCGGTCTCCAGAGAGCTTATCTATTTAATTTACTAGCTTCAATATTCTCATAAAGAGGAAGATAAAGCAGCAATGTCCGGATAACGAAGACTATTGGCGTATGCACCAGTCTGCACCTTGGGCGCCGCGTCTGCCTTGCCATTCAGTTTTAACCATCGAGGGATCTCACATCCCCAAATGCGGCAACATCTCCGTACCCCGTATTTTTGATTCCCATATTTACTACTGGCCGCATATATAGTGCTGCCAAAAACCTGGACATGGAAATACATCCACTATGGCAACAGGAAGTATAGCCACAGTGCAAAGTCAACACTCAGTTCAAGCATCCATACTACAGCTTTCATCACATGATGCTAATGCCAACAATAAAGATCATGGAATAATGAGTTCCAGAAACCCGCCTAAAAATATGTGGAGAATTATCGCCATCTTCATCTTTCAAATTACTCAAGGATATAATGATGCCACTCCAGGAGCGCTTCTACCATACATGGAATCATACTATGACATCACGTATACAATAGTTTCTTTAATTTGGATGGCTAACGCTTCAGGATTTATTTGCGTAGCTTTAATGTCAAGCAAGATTCAACCTTGGTTAGGCAGAGAAAAGTCCCTTGTAATGGGAACGATTTTCTCTATCATCATGTACTCAATCGTTCTGAGTGGCACCAAGTTCCCTGCAATTGTGGTGGGGTTTTTCTTTGGTGGTGTTGGTTTAGCTATAATAGGGGCACAAGCGAACGTGTTTTTAGCCAGGCTCCATAAACTGTCCAAATACTTATCATTTTGTCATGCTTCTTACGGCATTGGAGGCACAGTATCTCCACTTTTGGCCACAGCAATGGCCAGCTCGGGAGTTCCATGGCACTATTTCTATACTATCTTATTAGGAATGATGAGTTTATGCTGTGTTTTGTTTGGTCTTACATTCAAGGGGAGCGATTCCGATTTGGCTCCTTGGGACCATGATAAAGCCACCCCTAAGGAAGAAGAACGGAGTATTGGTATGAAAGACTTGGAAATACATGTTTCCACCAGAGAAGTGGCCGAATCGACCGTTGCTGGCACCTTTAAAGAAGCTATTAGTTTACCTAATACCTGGTTATTGGCGTTTTTTGTATTATTTTATCAGGGGTCTGAAGTTTCTTTAGCGGGGTGGATAGTTACGTTTTTGTTAGATTATAGAAACGGCCCCCCTAGTGTGGGGTATGTAGCTTCGGGGTTTTGGGCTGGGTTAACTATTGGCAGGTTAGTCTTGACTAGGCCGATGGATGTCAAGTTTGGAGTCAAGCGAAGTGTTACTGTAGTATCCATCATCTCGCTAGCTCTAGTAGCATTATGCTGGATCATTGAAAATACCATAGCTGTGGGGGTTTTGGTGTGTGTGGCAGGGTTTTTCACAGGGCCCAATTATCCGTTGATGATTTCTGTAGTGGCGGATTTAATTCCCCGGAAAGTTCAAGTAATCTCATTAACAATTATTACCGCATTGGGGTCATCTGGAGGAGCATTATTCCCCTTTTTCGTGGGGCTCTTGTCCCAGCAATTCGAGCCATTTATAGTTATGCCAGTCTTTTTGATTCTTTACTCTTTAATGACAGTTATGTGGATTTGTTTGCCTAATATAGATCTAATTCGAAAGGGCCAACCAAGCTCCACATGGATACAACGAATATGGTAACGCCTCCAACCCTCAGTAACATCGATATAGTACCATTTGTATATACATCTCTACTAATAAATGGCTGCAAAGGCTGCGATGGATGCAAGTGCGAACAGTTGACAGTTTCTTACATAATCGGACCCTTATAGTAACTTCCGCCCCTTCCAATTAGGAAAGATGCGACTACCGTTAATAACCGTTGTATTTATATCCACCACATTCCTAAGTTATAATTAGTATCTAATCAATGCCTAGCGAATCTCAATACAAATTGGTGCAAATCACCGACAGTCAATTGATTGACTACACCAGAGAACAAAACTCTCAATCATGGAAGGACTTCTTATCCACTAAACAGTACGTGTTGAGAGAATACGTGTTGGGAAAATGTGAGATGACAGAAGATTTGTTGGTGTTCATGTTACAAGATTCTCTGAATCCGGACGAAAGACTCTCCTCTGTTGAGTTATTAATAAGAGATGCTACTCGATTCTACATGGAGAACGGGGTTGTCAAACAGAAGCCCATCAAAAGTGGTTGTGTTGGGGGAGTATTTACTTACAAAGAGCATCGGGGTCAAGGCTTAGGTAGAATCATGATAGATCAATTGGTAGATATCTGTAAGAAAGAAATCATTGGGGATGAAGGATATATCTTTTTATACTCCGAGGTGGGGGAATTTTACAGCAAAAGCGGATTCAAATCGTTCCCGGTTGACGTTTTACATATGGATGTGGATTTACAGGTAGAGAGTGAATACTTCAAACAACAGAAGGTTGGTCAGGTCCAAGTACCTGACGGGGTATTAGAAACCGTAGGGTTCCACGAGTTCGGCCCATTATTGGAACAATACAAGCAGCAAGACGATCAGGAAATCATGGCTCGGGTGCAAGAAGATGGTAAACCTAGAGTTTCGCTTGATATTTCTTCTCATATAGTTGATTGGTTTCATTTAAGAGCCAAATACTTTGCGTTTTTGTTGTTTGATCACGATGAAGCTCTTACGGAAGACATTGATTTCTATAATGATAGTTATCCTGAACTTGTAGAGAAGTTGAAACCTATTGGGCCACCAGTGTTTGGACTTAAATTAACTAGTTCTAAAGGTTTAGTAGGTCACATTACTTGGACATATAATTGGAAGAATCTGCTGTTGGGGTCCGCAACTATCTTGGAAATCTATATCAACAAGGAAGTCGTAACTGGCGATGTAACTGTCATGAAATTAAAGCTTATTGAATACGTGAAAGATTACTTAAGACTGTTACTGGATACTTGCAAATACGAGGATTTGCTGATATGGTGTAATGAGTTACCGGGGGCTGATCTTGAGCGCTTGGGAACTGTTAAGGAGAATCCTTCTAGAAGTGCCATTCAAATGACTAATGCTGTTGATCACGACCAGTTAGTAAAAGGAGAGATAATCTGGGAGAATAATAACAAGTTGCCATGGTTTTAGGGTTCTGTGAAAGATTATTACTGGTCATAATTCTCTATGTATGTCAATTCTTGTCTATGTATAGTTCCCTAACTAATTCTTCAATTCTTATACAATTTATTCTGTGTGTTGGGACTCGTACTTCGTATTCAATTCACTAATCACTTGTTGCAAGTTCTTCAATTTTCCGTTACCCAACCTCAAAAGAATGTCATCGGTACTCCAGTCTTTAGATTTATAGAAATTGATTTTGTTGACTAACTCCTGGTACTGTTTGATCAATACCCCCTCGATCTGGTTCTCTTGGATGATTTGCTCAAACTTGGGGATTTTGGAATTCTTCGTCACAAAATCAATATCCTCAATATTAAAAATACTAATAATAACCGACACAAAGCACAAGAGCTTGTTAATCCTGTTATTATGCTCATTTGATAAGCTGTTCAAATTAACATAGTTGCTTGTCAATTTTTTGGATTGTGCTCTTAAATGGTACTTGATAGGATCTGTTTCAATGTCGTGGCACAATTCAAACAACCATTCGCAATCAAATGGATCTGAATTATCCTGGTTATTTTCAACATTGTCAATTGACTCGGAAGGATATTCAATCAAAGGAGCAAAATCATAACTGGCCAAAGTGGTCAAAGACTTTTTAAGTAACGAGTACTTTGAAGTTCCACTAGGATACTTTTTCCAGATTTCCTGTTTTAAATCCGACGGAGGGTCAGGAAACCCTTTGAATTTCAAGAATTCGTCGTCGGTTAGTTCTATATTGGGAACCTGCAATTTATATAAAATGCATTTAATGTTCCCCCAATGAACAAACGATTTAAGAGCCACCAAAATATGAGGATCGTTAATCGATTCTGATCCAAAATAATCAACCATATACTTAATCAAGAAATACCCGTAGATTTTCGTCCCCAAATGATGGTCAGTATGGAAAAAATTCACTTTAGACGCTGCCAACAAATTAAACCCCATGTTAAGGTGGTTCTTTGTAATTTTCAAGCTAAAATTAATCGACCCTTTAACTAATTCCGGAGGAAATTCCGACTCGAGATCCGAATCCCTGGTGGTTCTGTAATCAATAATATTAGAATCTTCAGTCCATTGGTTTAACTCCAATTCTCGTGCAACTCCTATAATCGCTAAACAAAAGTCGGGGTATTCCTGAAGCAATTGGCCGTCATTTATACCATATAGGATGTTATAAGAGGATATAATCGATAATTTCATCGATGAATCATTACTATTGATCATCAAATGTTTATCTTCTTGCTTTACTCGCTGAAACCCATTCTGAATAAACTTATATTTACGACCATTCTTGTTGTACTCCAACTTATTCAACGATCCGATGGAGTTTAAGATCTGGTCGGAGATGTCCACCAACGCGTCGCTAGAATTCATTGAGTATGGTGTGGTAAGGTATCAGGTGTCGTATGAATCAACTAGTTATCTACAAACAGTTGGAATTCAATGAACTATATGAACTAAATGAGTTTAGTATGAGTTGAAGATGTTTACCGAAACGTAAACAATTACGCGAAGGTCGTGTGGAGCGCATTTATGCTGCTGTTACTTAGGGTGCCAAACTTTGTTCATAGAAGCACTATTTGCGTAGCCGGTGTATACAGAGCCTTAACGAGGCAGCGACAGATAGCAAGATAGCAAACGTTAACGAGACTGTTGACGAGACTGTGAAAGTTATCGAGACTGTTGACGAGACTGTGAAAGTTATCGAGACTGCTTCAAAACCATCTCATGCGACTTCAATATACAACTCTATCATACAACTTGAAGCATACATTGTACGCAATACACTCAAGCGCAGTGCACCGAATACACTTAATACTCTACACATTAATAATATCGTTATTCATTAATCTATATACCCACCCCATTATACATTTAACCGCTGTTGTTCCTTCAAAACCTTTATTTTTCTTCTTCTAGCATTAATAAACCAATTGGATAACTGTTGTTGGTTTAACCCAGTACTTAACATTAATTGGTTCTTTTCAAAAGAATTGGGATATGGATGATTCAAATGATCATTTAACCATTTCAATAATATATAGGTCGTCTCTTTTGGTAAATTGTTTCTGACTTTTCTTTTGTCTTGACCTCCTAGACTAGTTGGACTGTTATTCTCACTTGCAGGTGATCTAGTACTAGCTTTATTGAAAATAGGAGATTTAGATGGGGTAGATCCTACTGACAGACCAGCCCCTTCATTAGAATTCACTTTATATAAATGAAGATTCGACTGGTAATGATAATTCGACGAGTCGGAACTAGCAGAACTGGACCTAGATTTGAGCGATAAAGGATTTAATGGTAAGAAATGTGGTGGTTGAGGTTGTGATTGTGATTGTTGGGAAGATGGGGGTTGGTAATTGTATTGGTATTGAGAATTGGCGTAAGAATAATGAGAATGGGGTGGCGGAGGTGCTTGGAATCCTGAGGCGTGGGGTGGTTGTAAATACTGATTACTAGGGGGCAAATAGGGCCTGTTAGTTGGGCTATTTAAAATATCACTGATAGGGGGTAAACTAATCTTGTTATTCATACTAACGTTGTTAAAGAAAGAATATTACAAAAAAATGAGAGATATGGCGGTTATATATTGTGAAGCCTACAAAGAAAAAACACCAAGAAAATCTGTCAAACAGGAATAGTTCCAAGAAAATGTGTCAAATTCTTGTGTCAAAAACATTTCTTAGCAGAATCGTGCGCCAAAGAACGAGGCTTAAAGTGTGACTGGCCAATCGACTGAGGCAATAATTTGCTCTTTGAGCTCCAAATACTTGGCCCTTATCTGTGACTGGTATGGAAGGCCTCCTAGGGCGTTTATTTACCTTGAAGTAACGTATAAACTAGCACCCTAGTGATCTTCTCCGTGATTACACTATTGTATCTCATGCAACCTTGACGTGTGTAGATATCGCTTCCTGCATATGGATTCTATGCCAAGAAATTGCTGCACATCTACAATTCTGGGTTAGGCGGTGTTGTAGGAAGTATCAGGGCTCAATAAAATAGGAGAGGTGTCAAGCAATTTCACTGGATGACACTCACTAAATGACGTTCTTATGACACCTGTCTCGGTAGGGCGCCTTTGATGAAATTGTGTGTTCTTAACTCTACTTGTGCGTTGCTTGTTATAGTGCGCTATATGTGTATTATCCCCGCCTAGCTTGTGCTAGCTCATACTGCACCTTCCATGGCTGCAGCCATGCTCTCATCTACGTCGTAGCCTCCCAAACATCCCTAAAACGCTTACATAACAAAGTTCCACTGCTCCCGTTCGTAAACCATTTAAGTTCCAAGACTCTGTGGAGCCAAGACTTGTGCCCCAGAGTGACCTGACCCAAACGAGCGGAAATTAAGATCTTCTGTTGACAGGTCTCCCCGCCACCACCACCACCCCCAAACTGGTGCTACTTTGATTCTGGGTCTAATGCCGCACCAGCGATCATCCTGATGTGCTAATATATTAGCATGCTTGTGCAACTTTAATGATGGTGGCTGCCATTGCTATAAACACTTCATTATTACAATGATAGGGGTAAGCTTATCATTTGCGAGATGATTGGGGGTTTTCTTGTCGTGGCGTTTTCTTGATTTCTTATCTCGGTGATTATGCCAAGGGTTTTTGAGGTGGAACGGAATGCTCGCAGTACCCATCTGGTTCGAACCGATCATTGTGGCCACCTGTTAGGTGTCTAGCTTAGTCTAACTGTGTCTAGCTTTGACGGGTGTCACCGAATTATATATATGGCACTATTTAGGTTTGCTAAGAGTATAAGAGTACTTTGGATCAGAGTTTGAATAGGATTCGTATATTGTGTTATGGTATGGTTCCATGCCGTCTGTGGCTGCTCAGGTCTGGATTGGGTTCGGGTTCGCTCGTTCCAATATTCGTATAAACGCATAATCGGGTATTATCACTCCTAATTGGGCAGGTGTCAAATCGCCTTGGGTCGTGCGCCAGCGGTGTTTTTGTTCGAACTCCCGACGTACACAATCAACATTATAATACTAGCAGGAAGCAAAATTATCGATCCAAAGATCCAGCAGAGGTTCCTGTGGATCATCCGAAAATTATCTGTGACAAATTGTTGGCATTCTTGGTACTCGTTTGAAAGGGGTCTTCCCCAAAAATGAGGAGACAAAGCATCATTATATATGGTTTTGATGCGGTTCCGTTCACCATCCAAGGTCATGATGCTTCTCTTGAGGTATAGCTTGTAATCCAACCCCCCATATTCATCTTTCTCTTCTGGCAACAAAGGTTGTTGTTCTATTGAAGCAGCAATGTCTCGTCTTTGTTCGAACTGTTCGTGCTGTCTACTTGTAGACTCCCCCAGATCTTCACGGCATATATCTTGTAGAATTTTCCATAACAACGGATTGAATCTCTTCAATACTTCAATGGTTTCCTTCTGTTCTGCTTCTGTCACCGGTAACAAACTGTATTCAAACGCTTGCTGCATCCGTTCTAGTAAGGCATCGATTTCTTCGTCAAACAAACTGTGCAAAAAATAATGCTTCTGTCTTTGTAACTGCCTCATTCGCATGAATGCCTCGTCATCTTGGTAAACTTCAGATATAAACGACATCTCGGTTGCCATTCTTTGTTTGTCGACCTTCGTTTGTCGTTTCTATTTTGAAGTTGCAGTTATTTTGCGAATTGACGACAGTTGACAGGTATTTGAGCTTAAACACGACACTTAGCCCAACCTTTCGTTCAAGACACTTTCAAACTCCAGTTTGTTGTACTTGATATACTTGCCTTTACTTTTGGTAAAGTTTGTATTCCCATACTTGTCATACAACTTGAAGTACGCATTCATGATCAATTTTTTGATCTCACTGACTAAATAGTGTTTCAAGTTTGGATCCAGGATACTAAATTTCTCATAGTTCTTAATGGCTGATTCAAAAGATTCGTTGAAAGTTTCGAATAATTTTTTGATGGCATCTTTTTCTTTGGAGGATAATTCATTCGACTGGTTGGTTGCACTTAAGGCGGTTAACTGGGTCATATCTCGAATAATAATATAGGAAGCATAATTCCAGTCATCCAAAAACAATTTCAAAAACCGGTTCTTTAATTTGGTTAACCTTTCAGCTCCTACAGCCCCCAATATCTCGTATAAATTATTCAGTCTGTTGACGATTGTCTCAATCAATACGGTGTTTTTGATTAAATAGAACCCTTGAGTGGATTTCTTTAAATCTCGTAATTTGATCTCTAGATTGATCATTATACAATCGATTAAATCACTAATGAAATTACTTAAAAGCTGTGGTTCTTCCAAATCATTCTTAATCACAGAAGTGTAGACAGTGATAAATTTTAACAGCTTGACATTAAGCCATTCACCGATGTTGTAGTTTCTGGTAATTATATTATTCAATCCTACAGGATAGTCACTAATTTTCCGGATTTTAGTAATGATCTCAACTACCATTTCAGTAGAATTCAATTCAGTGATCTTCTCTACTCCTTGTATCTTGTATTCAATAAATTTCAAATACTCCTTGAAAAGTAATTTGAATACATTATTTAGTTTGTTCATGCTAAGACTGATGTTATAGTCCGTAACTTTCTGTTGAAACTTATTGGTAAAATCATCACTGAACCCACTCAAGGTTTCTTCGATTTCAAGAATCAACAAATCGTGGGCAATAACATTCCCTTCAGTGAAATAAGCCACATACACTTTCTCAATCAATTCATTAAAATCATTCATCACATGGTCTATGATCTGGGGAAAGATTTTATGGTTGTTTAATTTGCCCAATAACTCGTACTCTTTGTTCAATAACAGAGTTAGTTCTCTACAATACACATTAATACCGTTGCTTCCCCTTTCATAAGGAGGCGCTTTAGCACCCATACTAATAGCATTGCTTTTCGAAGGCTTGAATTGATTTTGAGGATTATTCTCGATTTGCTTCATCTTTTCCACCAATTTGGCGCTCCGAGAATCAATAAGAATCTTATTAATCTTGGGGTTTTCGTTATTGAAGTATTTATTAATCATTAATATATCATTGAATTTCCCCCCTTCAACCAGCTTCTTGAAGAAGCTTATCAACTTGAACTCCAGCTTGTCAATAAGGTTTTCGAAATTGATCAATATCCCGTAGAATTTCTTGATTTTGGTCTTCATTTCCTTTAGTAACTGTTTCAGCTTCATTAGCGTATCTAGATACTTCTTCAAGCCGATAATATCGATCCCATTGTTCAATATCGTCTCGTAGTGATTAGTTCTCTCCGCATAGTCGCTGACTTCTCGGAGTTTGTCGATTCCCTTTTCTATATCTTGCTTATCGTTGGTCAATTTATTCACATCTCTGAGTACGGGCTTGATTTTATCGGATGCATTGGTCGACTTGTGGGAGATTCTCGTGAGTGACTTACCAATAGAGTTGAATAGCTCCTTGCTCTTGATGAGGTTCTGGTTTAAAACCGCCACATCGGCTTCGTCTACGTCCACCATTCTGGACTTTTCTGTGGCACTTGTATTCTGTAACAATCTGAGTAGCACTTTGTTGATCTATCACTTTGTGAGGCCCACGACTGGCGCGCACTAGTGAAAAGACTTAACAGTTGACAGAGATGTAGTCATCGGATTTGTTAGAGATTGTAGTAGAACACCAGGGACATAATAATGCTCCCGTGTGTACGTAATACGCCTATTGAATTAGAGCAGTTACAGCAACAACTTCGAGCCGCCGAAACTTCCACTTCCAAGAAGGGAAAAGCCAAAAAGTTTGTTAACCAAATAGGCTCTAATGAGATTCAATCTTGGAAGTTTAACGAATGGGACTATTATAAACAATTAGTGCCATGTCAGGCACGGGGGTTGTTCACGTGTGGCAATGATATCGTGGTCAGGGGTTATGACAAGTTTTTTAACATCAATGAGGTTCCTGATACTCGGGAAGACCAATTACGTCAGAAGACGGTTGGCCCGTTTGATTTGGCGGTTAAAGAAAATGGATGTATTATCTTTGTGGGGGGGCTTGGAGATGGGACTTTGTTGGTGTGCTCTAAGCATTCTACTGGTGTACGGCTGGACTTGACCAGGAACCACGCAGTGGAAGGAGAGCTACAGTTGAAGCGACAATTAGCCCATATTGGAAGATCTGTAGAAGATTTAGCTAAGCTTTTATATGATAATAATATCACATTGGCGATGGAGTTATGCGATGATACCTTTGAAGAGCATATTTTGTCGTACAGTGGTCGTGAGGCTGGGTTGTACTTGCATGGAATTAATTATAACACCATTCAATTTAAAACATATCCTATTAAAGAAGTTGAGGCATTCGCAGTGGATTGGGGATTTAAAGTGGTTAAGGCGTTTACGATCGATACTTTTGAAGAGTTGATGAAGTTTTTAAAAAATGTGGAGCAACTGGGGACGTGGGAAGGACGAGAGATCGAAGGATTTGTGGTGAGATGTAACAGGTTGACTGCAACTTCACAACTGGATTATTTCTTCAAGTTTAAATTTGAGCAGCCTTATTTGCTATATAGGAATTTCCGGGAAGTCACGAAGCAGTTTCTCGATGAAGATAATCATAAACCTATCAACGAGATTCTCAAGAGGTTCAAGAATGAGAAGTTTATTATGGCTCTATATATCGAATTTATCAAGGAATTTTTCAATGAGAACCCAGACAAAGGTCAACAATTTTTGGATGGATATGGAATTATTGAGCTCCGGAAGCTATTCTTGAAAAGCTTGGGATTAAGTGATATTAGTGGAATGAATCTATTAGATATAAATCGAGACTTATCCAATAGAGTAGATCAAACCAAAACTTGTAATAAGTATGTCATGATTCCTATTGCTACTATAGGATGTGGTAAAACCACCGTTGCTCATGCTTTACAAGAGTTATTTGGATGGGGACACGTACAAAATGATAATATTTCCAATAATAAGCATAAGAATCAATTGGTGAAGCTAAGTTTAGAGGCTCTAACCGATAAGCCATTGGTGATAGTTGACAGAAATAATCACCAGAAACGAGAACGGAAACAGTTGTTCGATCAGTTTTATGACTTGAAAATCGATTATTTATCGTCAAGCGATAATTTAATCTTCGTTGGTTTGAACTTCGTACCAGATGAAGTTGATGATAGAGAGATTGATAGAATCACCTATGAAAGAATCGCCAAAAGAGGAGACAACCATCAATCTATTAAAAATGACACAGACCCTCGGCTAGTCAAAAAGGTTATGAAAGGGTTTATTTCCCGGTTCCAACCGGTTGATGTTCATAACGCACCTGACAGTGAGTTTGATAAAGTCATTGATGTTGATTTCAAGAACGACCCTTTTGTTAACGTGAAGCATATTCTAAACCACTTGCAAGCCCAATTTCCTGATTTGATCGAGCAATATCCTGACGACGAAAGAATCAGGGCCGCCGTAACCACCTCTTTAAACTATAAGCCAACGTTCACCAAAACTTTTGGTTCCGCTTCCAAGCGTGGGAATGGACAATTTCCAACTATCCAAACTCAGAAGAAAAAAAAAAAGGTCGATTATTTCGGAATCCAAGCTGACCATGCATCCGTTATAGAGATATTACAGCACAATTGTAATAACAATGATTTATGGAGATTGTTGAATTCACTTGATCGAGTCCAATCTGAATTCCATGTAACATTAGCACATAATAGCAGTCTGAAGGTTGATAATGGAAATCCTTGGGAAGCGCTTTGTACTTTATTGAAGGCAAATAAGAAGGTGCCAGACACAGAATTTCACTATACACCATATAAAGCCGATATTCAACTTTGTCAGCTTATGATTTCGGAGGTAGCCGTGTTTTTCGTTGTCGAAGTTAAGAGATTCTTTAAAGAAGACAACCAACACGAGCTCCCAGTTGATATCCCCATTCTCAACAAATACCTTCATATCACCGTCGGCACATTCAAGCCTGAAATCAAACCGTTTGTTTCCAATGTAATCTTGGACAAATTACACCAACTTGGCAATAATTTGGCCGGTAATAATATTTATACTATAGACTATGAGAATAGCCCATACAAGGTCCAAGTAATAGATATAAACGCATCGACTTTGTATGGACAGCCATTATTCTCCCACTACACTTGACCTGTGTATATACCTTAATAAACATAGCATTTTATCCCCTTCACTCCACACTTCCAATCAAACTCCGTCTCATCCATTTCTAGTTGCAGCCAAAGTTGCAACGGTCGTGTGCGATCCCATTCTCATTCGTTGAGATCTCTAGTAAAAATTTTCTATATAAGCAGCGAGTATTATTGACATCTACACAAAACCTGGTGGGTCTGACCAAGCTGCTGAACCAACACCGGTATAGATTCCACTCGAGCCATCGAAACAAATCCAAAAACATAGCCGCTGTTTTCGTTTCGTTCCCTTCTTTCTTTCGGCATCCTTACTTCCCTGTTTGTGCTCGTTAACATAAAGTGAAACATCGTGAATCTAGGCTCCATAATCCTGCCACCTTAGGAATATGAGTGATTTATACGTGGTGGTCCATATAGCAACCACGTGTGATGATAACAACAATTATATTTCACGAGACTCCACCGAGATCATCGAGTTATCTTGGTCTATAGTGGAAGCTACCAGCCTAAGAATCGTTCATACTGAAACTGTTTATATAAAGCCTATTAACACTCCTATCACCATCAGCTGTAGTCAGGCTACACGAGTGACTTGGGAAGACGTTAAAAACGCCGGAACTTTCAAGGATGCCATTACAAAATTCGACAGTTATATCCAGACCAATGTGGTCAATCTTAATAAGGATTTTTCATTTGTTACGATGGATATTAGTAAATTAAGAGTTCAGTTACCTCGGGAAGCTAGAGATAAGGGGGTAGTGTTACCTTCTTACTTGCAACATCCACGGATCTTTGATTTGCAGAATGAATATGCCAAATGGCAGAAGACTCATCCCGAAGCTTTATCGTATAGTTCTAACTCATTACAGAGTATTATTACTGCCTTGGAAGTGGATATTGGTGCTGCTAGAGTTCCAAGCCCTCCGTCTGCTTGTTCAACTCCACCACCTTCTGGCCAGGGTCCTGTTTCCACTTCTACGTTGCCATTAACGGCACAATCTTCAATCATGTCAAATTCTTTGAGTAAGTCTATATCAGGCTCTACCAATGACGAAGACCAACAACATACCCTGGCAGATGAGAAGGGAAATGACGCCCAATCGGATTCGTTAATGGTCAGTATATACTCCAAGTTGTTGATTCAGTTAATTAAGAAATCTTTGCCTATAGAAGAACACGATGGGGTTTTAACCAAACCTTATGATTCCAGTCAAGATGTGAAATTGTTTTTGACTGAAAGATCCAAGATTTTATATTTGTCAAACTTACCTTTCGATACTACCCAATCTGAGTTAGAATCTTGGTTCACTCAATTTGGGGCTCGGCCAATTGCATTTTGGACTTTAAAGAACGTGGAGTCTAGCAACAACCAAAATGCTAATCAAAATGGGAACTTGACTTCAGCCAAAAACAAATCCAAAGGGATTTGCGGGTTTGTTGTTTTCGGGACTCATGAAGAAGCCACAGATTCTTTGTCTATGAATGGAAGAGCATTAAATGACAGGCCCATTGAGATTCAACCTTCTAGTACGAGAGTATTAGATAAAGCCAGTGAATTATTAACCCCATTTCCTCCTTCCAAGAATAGGCCTAGACCTGGGGATTGGACGTGTCCGTCTTGTGGATTTTCGAATTTTCAAAGAAGAACCGCCTGTTTTAGGTGCTCATTTCCTGCCACTAGCGCTGTGGCATTCCAAGAACAGATTCATCCAAACAATATGATGATGAATCGTAGAAATAATAACAACAATAGCCCTAACAATAGTGCTGACAAATTGCCGTTAAATAATAACCACAATAATTCCCAAAATTATGGAAATTATGGCGGTCAAATGTATAATGATAATGGTCATGTTGCTGGTATGAATAACAATGGTAACAACAATGGTGGGGGAAGAAATTATAATGGTGGTAACCAAGTTCCATTTAGAGCAGGAGATTGGAAATGTACTAACGAAGCGTGTCAATATCATAACTTTGCAAAGAACTTGGTGTGCTTGAAATGTGGTATGAACAAGCCTGTGAACTTACATAACTCGAACCAGATGAACAATAAAGTTAATCAATTGAATTCTGTAAGTTCCACAGCTGCGGCCATTGCGGCTGCTACTGCTAGTGGGCAACCATTAAACTTGAATAATGCGTACATTAGTCAACCTCAACAACAACAACAGCAGCAGCAACAACAACAACAACAGCAGCAACAAGCTGGGAGCGGTCTTAAAGCACATCAAGGCAACCCACAAGCATTCAACGCGTTGTATCAGAACACCAATTTGAGTAGGACCAACTCTAATGGGACTCCGGTTCAAAACGCTTTGTCAAACATTAATTTGCCCAACTCCCAGTTATTAACCCAACAGTATTTTATGATGCAACAACCCCCACCGCTTGACACCAACAGTCATGGCACCACCCAAACTATGAACTTTTCTCCAACTAATGCCACCTCCACTATGAATCCTCAGCCAGCTCATAGTACCGCGCAACCTTTGGGGCCCACTCAATCTATTTCCCCACCAAATACTGCTACTAGAGATACTTATTCTCAATCAGCCACCACATCTCCTGGGTTATATCAAGCATTTGGGTATCCACAATACCAAAATAATAGTACTCCAACTACCAATGCTACAGACCCAGTTAATTTTTCCATTTCCAACCAATTTGGTTCATTAAATTTAAACAACAGTTAAGACTATTCGTTCTCTTTGCTTGATTTTTTGTTATTTGTTTCCTTAGTTTGTAAGTTGTGTTATTTTGTAAGTTTAGTTTGCATGGTATTAGGACGGTCAGGGGCCGAAGAAAAGTTTAGAGGTAATTAAAATGGACACTACTGTAGTAATATAAGCTTTAATAGAGACGTATCTTGTAGGTTGTAGCTTTAGTGAAGGCTTTCTCAATACTCGTTTTTCTTTCTCACTCGGTCTCGAAATCATCTCTCACTGACACGTAAACTCATTTATTTAAACAACAAACAAGAATGGTGGACGGTAATAAATACTCGGTGATCTTGCCCACATACAACGAGAAGCAGAACTTGCCAATTTTGGTTTACTTGTTGGCCAAATCTTTTAAAGCAGCAGATCTCGACTGGGAAGTGATTATTGTCGATGATAATTCACCAGATGGGACCCAGGTAATTGCGAAGAAATTAATTGATATTTTCGGGCCCGAACACATTCAGTTAAGAGCCAGAGCCGGGAAATTGGGGTTGGGAACAGCCTATGTTCATGGATTGCAATTTGTCACCGGGAACTTTGTGATTATCATGGATGCAGATTTCTCCCATCATCCTGAAGCCATTCCCCAATTTATTAAGAAACAAAAGGAAGATGATTACGATATAGTTACAGGAACCAGATACGCAGGTAACGGTGGAGTTTATGGATGGGATTTGAAGAGAAAGTTGGTTTCCAGAGGGGCTAACTTTTTGGCAGAATTTTTCTTAAGACCTAAAGTGTCAGATGTGACGGGTTCTTTTAGATTGTATAAGAGAGAGGTATTAAAAAAAGTCATTGAAAGTACTAAATCCAAAGGATATGTGTTCCAAATGGAAATGATTGTTAGGGCCAGAAATTTGGGTTATAATATTGGTGAAGTGCCTATTAGTTTTGTAGACAGATTGTACGGAGACTCCAAGCTTGGAGGATCGGAGATTGTGCAATATTTGAGTGGGATCTGGAACTTATTTACCGACAGCTAATATACGACCGTATGTTTTCTATTATAATCTTCTATATTCTTTAACCACTACTCCCCTAAGACATTTGTATAACTTTCTATATGTGTCTGAATATTCTTGAACGCGCAAAGCTTTGAACATTTCAAGCGTGCAAAAAGAGAAGAATAACCAAAGAATGGTGCAGAATGGAAATACCCAAAACAGAGATAAATATACTTATCTAAGGAGGATCCTCGGAGAAGACAGATTCAACTCCATAAGAGCTTCCAAAGTGCTTATGGTTGGAGCTGGAGGCATTGGCTGTGAATTACTTAAAGATTTGATGCTCATAGGATATGGAGAAATTCATATAGTCGACTTAGACACCGTCACTTTGAGCAACTTGAATCGACAATTCTTGTTTCGTCATAAGGACATTGATAAGTCTAAATCATTGACGGTGGTGAAAGCAGTAGAAAGGTTCAATTATTTTGACTGTAAGTTAGTCCCGTTTCATGGAAATATTATGGATGTGGAGAACTTCCCGTTAAGTTGGTGGAATCAATATGATTATATCTACAACGCATTGGATAACCTTGAAGCCAGAAGATATGTTAACAGTATGTGCTTGTTTCTCAAGAAGCCATTAATGGAGAGCGGTTCTACCGGATTTGAAGGACAGATTCAACCGATTTATCCATATAAAAGTGAATGTTTTGACTGTCAGGCGAAAGTAACACCTACTACTTTCCCTGTTTGTACTATAAGATCGGCCCCTTCTAAACCAGTACATGCTATCACTTGGGCTAAGGACTTTTTATTCCAACAATTATTCGCTGAAATGCAAACGGTGAGTGATCAAGAGTTACAAGAACAACGGAAGGAATTGGAGCTGGAAACTGATGATAAACAAGAAATAGAAAACTTATTAAGAGAGACCAATGAACTTCAAGACTTGAAAAACGTTATAAAACAAGGAAGTAAAGTGTTTATTCCACAAATTATTTCCAAGATTTTTGTGAACGATATCGAAAGATTACTGAACATTGACTCTTTATGGAAGTTTAGATCTAAGCCTGTACCCTTGACAGAAGACCTCTATTCTAAGGATCTCGAAGAGCTTCTAGCAGATGATTCCAATTTGGACATAATAAACAATGATACAAAGATTTGGACTTTGGCCGAAAATGTTTATGTATTATACAAAGCCTGTGAACTGCTTATAGATAGACTACAAAAAGAGCCATTTATTTCCTTTGACAAAGATGACGATGATACCTTAGATTTTGTGGCCGCCGCAGCTAATTTAAGATGCTTTATATTTAATATTGAAGTTAAGAGTAAATTTGATATCAAACAGATTGCGGGAAATATCATCCCTGCTATAGCTACTACAAATGCCATAATCTCGGGATTCTCCAGTCTGGAGTCTTTGAAATACTTTGATAATAAAACTTTTGATCTGGCTTTTGACAAATCGTCCACCGTGTTTGTTAGTATCAAGCCAAATAAATATATCACCAGCGCTTCGTTATTTGAACCCAATGAAAAGTGTGCTAGTTGCTCATTATCTACAAGAGGCGTTTTGAGTATAACTAAAGAAGAGATGGCCACAATGACTTTGCAACAATTGATAGATCATTTGAAAAGTGCTTATAATTATGAGGATATTTCGTTGATATTGGGCAAGTTCAAATTGATCTATGACTTTGATTTTGAAGATAATGTGGGAAATACCTTGGATACCATTGGCTTCAAAGGTCAAGACACATTATTGGTGCAAGATGAAGAGGACAATTTGGAGAATTTAGAACTTTATGTAGATACTAGTTCAAGTTTCCTGTTACCAGCTGTTACTCTACGTCCTAAAAAGCATGTGATCACTTCAGAGCCAGCAGAGAGCAATGACACTGATGATTTGGTTGAAGACAAGACTTCAGACGCCATAATAATCGATGACGAGATAGAAGAAGTACAAGAGCCATCTTCAAAGAGACAAAAATTGCAGTAACGAAGAGAAATGAACGAATAAAGAGTATTAAGTTACCACAACGTCTCAGAGTATATTGTATATACTGCATAATTATTGCCACCTGTAACACTAATAACTACAACCACAGAAACTAATCAAAACGTAGAAATATAGTAAACGACAGAACCGATATATAAACACATGAGACAGTTATTGTTACTTGAGTACGCGATGGAGCTATTTCCGGTGAGCCAGTGTTAATTTGTGAGACCGAGCAACGACTCGCACCAAATCGTCACTAAATCGTCAACAAAAATTGTTTCGTATTGTATCATTCAAACTAACATGTCGTGGCAAGCATACACTGATAATTTGATTTCATCGGGAAAAATCGATAAAGCTGCTTTGTATTCCAGAGCAGGAGACTCTTTATGGGCACAATCCAACAATTGTCAATTGGATGGCAAAGAAATCGCCGAAATTGTTAAGGGATTTGATGATCCTTCTCAATTACAGGCCGGAGGAATTCACGCCTTGGGGGTGAAATATTTCTTATTAAGAGCTATTGATGATAAATCTCTTTATGGTAGACATGAAAATGAAGGGATTATTTGTGTCAGAACTCAACAAACTATTATAATTGCTCATTATCCTCCTACTACTGTAGCAGGTGAAGCCACCACTATAGTTGAGAGATTGGGAGATTACTTACGTGGTGTTGGTTACTAGATTTATAGGTAAGTAGTTAATATGACAGAACAATCAGACTACTTTTTTGGGTGTAATTGAGTGTCCTACGTGTTTGAAGACGTGTATTTGAACTAATCAAAGACTGTTTAGTATATGGGTTAGTTCAAGAATTGATTGTTCAAGAATTGACCATTCAAGAATTGACTGTTCAAGAATTGAATAATCCAAGAATTGGTCAGGCAATAAGGTGGTTGTATTGCAGGGGATTATTATGCTACCCTTTTCAGGGTAGAATATTATTCTCTGCCAAACTCTTCCACTTAATTGATATAGTCTCCCTTGTTATAGTATATGTCAACATGAAGACAACGGTATAGACACGATCAATCATGATTCTCTTTAATTATAATATAATCTACTAACGTCTACATAAGGCTCCATAAATATCTCATTAAGCCACAACATTTCCTTCTGTTCAAGCTTCTACATTTTCCAGCCACTAAACAAGAACCATTATACTTAGTATAGACTCTTTATTGTATGTCTTTGTCTCTCTGTCAGTTTAGTATGTAAGTCGATATAAAATGGTAATCGCACATTAACACCCACTTGTGCGAATTTTTCTCATCCAATAACTCGTCAGATAATTCATCAGTAATACTACCAAATGTTAGCTAGAGGCATTAGAAGTTACAAAAAACCTCAGTTGAATTTCAAGAGGTGGAATAGTAGTTCCCATGGTCACGATGATCATCATGGCCCAGTTAAAGAGACAGAAATTAACTTGGTCAAAGTATTTGGGATCGCCGTATTAGGAGGCATTTCGTTAATGTTTTATAAGAATCACAAAAATGGTAACGAACCAATAATTAAAACCAAATCATATAATGAAGTGGAAGATAGACCCACCTTAAGAAACGAGAACTTTTTAAAGAGATATCAAACTTCATTTATTAAAGGATATATGAGAGATAAAGGAGGGGTAGGACAAAAGCAATATAAAAGAATGTCTGAAGGAGCCTTACCAATTAATTTAATCCCAACTCATTCCCCAGACACCACCCAATTTGGAGCAGGTATTAAATTAAACCAACTTGGACCAAGAAGAGAGAACCCCCAATATTTTGCTCCATTGAAATAGAGGGAATGTAGATTAGTTTACATATTGCATATTTGATCATGACAATGATAGAATACACGTACATTAGACATTTTATTCTGTAGCATCTTGGAACTATCTTATTTTTAAATATCTTGTTGAATGTTGAATATTTTGGAACATCTTAACTTCTTAACTATCTTTGGAATTTGGCGTAGAATCGTGAATTTGGCAAATTATAATTTGGTGCGGAGTGAATATCATCTCCAGTATGAAGCATATATTCACTAGATTACTTAGTATGAGTGCCAAAATTGAGTGGAACGTGATTATTTATGATAAACCCAATGCCAACAGATTACCTGTCAGAGGGGAGCATTTGACAAAGATTCCCAACGACGTTAACAGTGGAATTGTTAAATCAGCAGGAGCTATTTATCAAGATGCAGAAAAGACCAAATTCGCCGGAAGTTGTTTCCATATGATGGCATCAAATAAGGAAGAAATCATTGAGTTTTTAAAAGGGGATCCTTACTATAAGGCAGGGGTTTGGGACATTGATTCAGTAATTGCCAATCCTTGTGGGATAGCAGTAAGATTACCTAAGAAGTTAGATGGCACTGAGGAGAATTTGTATAAGATTTGATCAATAGACAAAGAGGTGTAGAGCATTAGTGTAGAGCATTAGTGTAGAGCATTAGTGTAGAGCATTAGTGTAGAGCATTAGTGTAGAGCATTAGTGTAGAGCATTAGTGTAGAGCATTAGTGTAGAGCATTAGTGTAGAGCATTAGTGTAGAGCATTAGTGTAGAGCATTAGTGTAGAGCATTAGTATAGAGCACCGCCACTGTGACTGTAGAGGTCCTAAACATACTCTCATAGCATTTTGTTATTGCTACGCTAAAATCCATCCTGGCCATGGGCGCCCCGCAAAGTACGCTAAAAGTTCCCGTCCCGACTCAGCCCTTTCGATGCCCGCCACATTCGCATTCACATCTTATTACGGTCACCACACCTGATTACGGTCGGATTTCGGGACAGACCCAACAAGGGCAAAAGAGCCGTAAACGGAGACGGGTACTGTTCCATTATATTGTAGTCTATCATACGCATCGGTTAACGTTTCGTATACGCTCTTCATTACTGCTCTCTTATCTTCGTGGTAATCTCTGTGCTCGTTCTATTTTCGCTCAATTCTCGCTAGAGCAAGGTGGCTGCAAATAGACACCAACTTCACCAACCACACCAACTACACCAACTACACCAATAACTACTAAATCACCACACAGCCAAAACCCAGCACACACCTCCGACGATATACCTTCCGAGCCTCATCAGTCTCGAAAAACCACAACAATTCAACAATGGACAAAGTTCATCTTGGTCAGGTTTCGGGTCGGAACTACAAGTGCGGGATCTTTGTTCCGGCACTCTCCTTATCGTTGAATATAAGATCATCGTAGTTTCCCTTAGTTGTTGTATTTTTTCTTTACTTAACAAGTAGTCTTCATCTAATTGTTACTTTTCAATTGCAATGGTTGAAAGTAAACTGGAATTTGCTAGTGCTAATGCCAGTGGTGCCAGTGTCTCTGGTGGTAGCGCCGCGCCAGCTGCTGGCCCCACAGATCTGAGACCAAGTGACGAATACGAAGAACATGAAAGACCCTACGAAGGATTCGATCCTCATGTAGAAAGTGACATCCGAGATCTAGCCAGGCAACTTACCAATTCCTCCCACAAGAGCGGTAATGTCAATGCCGATGGCTTGTCTTTAACTAAGACCCTTAGTATAATTTCGCAGCAAGTGCCTGGCCAGAACCCAATGATAGAGCCAGCAGAGGTGGACCCAAGACTAGACCCTAATAGCGATGAATTCAGTTCCAAATTCTGGGTCATGAACTTAGCCAAATTAACCCAATCCGATTCGGAGTATTTTAAACCGTCTAGCTTGGGGATTTTCTTCAAGGACTTGAGGTGTTACGGGAAAGCCAGTGATGCCGATTATCAAGCCAACTTTGCTAACGGAATATTTAAATCAGCCAAAGAATTGGTTCAAGATGTATTCAACACTAACAAGGGAAACACATATGACATTTTGAAGCCCATGGACGGGCTTATTAAACCTGGTGAATTAACGGTAGTGTTAGGAAGACCAGGTGCTGGGTGTTCTACGTTTTTAAAGACACTTGCGGGCCAGACTTATGGATTCAACATTGATCCAAGCTCTACCATTTCATACGACGGGTTGACTCAACAAGAAATCACCAAGCATTATTCCGGAGAAATCGTTTATTGTGCCGAGACTGAAAACCATTTCCCTCACTTAACCGCTGGGGACACCTTAGCATTTGCAGCCAAAATGAGAACCCCACAGAATAGACCTTTGGGAGTTTCTAGAGAGCAATACGCTCAACACATGGCCGATGTTGTATTAGCTACGTATGGGTTGTCACACACTAAGAACACTAAAGTTGGTAATGATTACATCAGAGGGGTTTCTGGAGGAGAAAGAAAGCGGGTTTCTATTGCCGAAGCTGCCTTGTCTCAAAGTAAGGTTCAATGTTGGGATAATTCCACCAGAGGGTTGGACTCTGCCACTGCATTGGAGTTTATTAAAGCTCTAAAGACATCTGCCACAGTGCAAAAAATCACTCCATTAATAGCCATTTATCAATGTTCTCAGGATGCTTATGATTTATTTGATAAGGTGGTGTTATTATACGAAGGGTATGAGATTTTCTTTGGTGATTCGGTAGCTGCTAAACAATACTTCTTAGACATGGGATACCATTGTCCACCAAGACAAACCACTGCTGATTACTTGACGTCTCTTACTAACCCTTCTGAAAGAGAAGTGATTCCTGGGTATGAGAATAAGGTGCCTAGAACTCCTTTAGAGTTCTATAGTTACTGGCAAAATTCCCAGCAAAGACAAGATTTATTAAAGGAAATTGATGAATATTCTCAGGAGAAGGGTGATCACAAGAATGAGTTCAAGCAAATGCATAGGGCCAGACAGGCCAAACACACTAGAGAAGGGTCCCCTTATACCGTGACTTATTTAATGCAAGTCAAGTATATTATCCAAAGGAATATCTTGAGAATAAAGGGGGATCCTTCTATCACCTTGTTTAGTATGATTGGGAACCTTATTATGGCATTAATTACAGCTTCCGTATTCTATAATTTACCTCAGACGACCAATTCGTTCTATTTTAGAACTGCGGTTGTGTTCTTTGCTACTTTGTTCAACGCCTTTTCTTCGTTATTGGAGATTTTCAGTTTATACGAAGCCAGACCAATCGTGGAGAAACACAAGACCTATGCTTTGTATCATCCTTCGGCAGACGCTATGGCTTCAATTTTGACAGAGTTGCCTTCTAAAATCATTACTGGTACTCTTTTTAACATTACCATCTATTTCATGTCCAACTTAAAAAGAGAGGCAGGAGCCTTCTTCTTCTTTTTATTGGTAGGTTTAGGAGCTACATTTACCATGTCTCATATCTTTAGAACTTTGGGTGCTGCTACCAAATCGTTATACCAAGCCATGACTCCCGCTTCGCTTTTATTAATGTTGTTAATTATTTTCACAGGGTTTGTCATCCCAACCCCTGATATGTTAGGCTGGTGCCGATGGATTAATTATTTGAACCCAATTGCTTATACTTTCGAGGCCCTAATTGCCAATGAATTTCATGGCAGGGATTTTGAATGCAGTCAGTACATTCCAGCCGGACCAGGGTATCCTCAAAATGGAACCTCCATTGCTTGTGCTGCTGTGGGAGCGGTAATTGGCCAGTCTACAGTTAATGGTGACGTTTACATTGAAACTGCCTACCAATATAGATGGAGCCACGCTTGGAGAAACTTCGGTATCAATATTGGCTTTACTATGTTCTTTTTGGCTACCTACATAGTGCTATGTGAATATAATAAAGGTGCCATGCAAAAAGGGGAGATTTTATTGTTCCAAAGAAGTGCATTAAAAAAGGCTGCAAAAAGCTCCGTGGGTGGAGGAGACTTAGAGTCTGGTAAAGTGGAAAAGATTGTAGATGATTACGAGAACTCCCAGACATCAGGGTCTGCTTCCGATGACAAATTAGACGAAAAGAAGATCAACAAAAATGAAAATATCTTCCACTGGAGAAACTTGACTTACCAGGTGAAGATTAAATCCGAGGATCGGGTGATTTTGAGTGATGTTGACGGTTGGGTTAAACCAGGACAAGTCACGGCTTTAATGGGAGCCTCAGGAGCTGGTAAAACCACTTTATTAAACGCATTAAGTGAACGGTTGACATCTGGGGTTATTACAAGTGGTACTAGAATGGTTAATGGACATTCGTTAGATTCTTCATTTCAAAGATCTATTGGATATGTCCAGCAACAAGATTTGCATTTAACTACCTCCACCGTTAGAGAAGCATTGGAATTTTCTGCCTATTTAAGGCAGCCAGCTCATGTCAGCAAACAAGAAAAGGATGACTACGTGAATCAGATAATTAAATTATTGGAAATGGAAAAGTATTCTGATGCGGTGGTTGGGGTTGCTGGTGAAGGTTTAAACGTCGAACAAAGAAAGAGGTTAACTATAGGAGTGGAGTTGGTTGCTAAACCAAGTTTATTGGTATTTTTAGATGAACCTACATCCGGTCTTGATTCTCAAACTGCTTGGTCCATTTGTAAGTTGATTAGAAAATTGGCTGATCATGGTCAAGCTATTTTGTGTACCATCCATCAACCTTCAGCTATTTTGTTGAAGGAATTCGACAGATTATTGTTCTTGCAAAAGGGAGGTAAAACTGTTTACTTTGGAGATTTAGGAGATGAATGTACCACTTTAATCAAATACTTTGAGAAATACGGGGCTCCTAAATGCCCCCCTCAAGCAAACCCCGCTGAATGGATGTTAGAAGTTATTGGAGCTGCTCCTGGGTCTCATGCCAATCAAGATTATTATGAAGTGTGGAAGAATTCTGATGAATACGTTAAAGTTCAAAACGAGTTAGATACAATGCAAGCTGAGTTATCTAAGATACCAAGAAACGAATCTCCTGAAAGTTTGAAGTCGTATGCAGCTCCTTTAGGGAAACAATACCTAATTGTCACCAAAAGGGTCTTTCAACAATATTGGAGAACTAACGATTATTTATATTCCAAGTTTTTGATGATTATTATTTGTGCATTGATAAACGGGTTTTCCTTCTTCAAGGCCAATAAATCCCAGCAGGGTCTTCAAAACCAGATGTTTTCTGTGTTTATGCTACTCACATTGTTCAATACTTTGGTCCAACAATATTTACCCCTTTTTGTCAGTCAAAGAAATCTTTATGAAGTAAGAGAGAGACCTTCTAAGACGTTTAGCTGGGTGGTGTTTATTGCTGCCCAAATCACCACAGAGATTCCTTGGGCCGTGGTTGGTGGGACTGTCGTATTCTTTTGTTGGTATTTCCCCATTGGCTTATACGAAAATGCCGTTCCCACAGATACCGTCACTGAAAGAGAAGCATTCACTTGGTTCCTTCTTGTCTTATTCTTTGTCTACACTTCCAGTATGGGACAAGCTTGTATGGCCTTTAATGAATTGGCTGATAATGCTGCAAACTTGTCTAATTTATTATTTTCCATGTGTTTAATCTTTTGTGGGGTTTTGGCCAGCCCGGATGCTTTACCTCAGTTTTGGATATTTATGTACAGATTTAATCCGTTTACCTATTTCGTGAGTGCTATTCTATCGACGGCATTAGCTAATTCGGATGTACAATGTGCTACCAAAGAATTGGTGGAATTCTTTGCACCAACTGGCGTTACCTGTGGTGATTATATGGGTCCTTATATTGCGGCTGCTGGTGGATATTTGACTGATCCTGACTCCACAGGCACATGTAGTTTCTGTCAAATATCTAGCACAAATGCTTTCTTAGATAGGGTTAATGCTAACTACAGCACCAGATTTAGAGATATGGGTATTTTTATTGCGTTTATTGTGTTTGATTGGTTTTTGACGGTACTTTTCTACTATTTAGCTAGAGTTCCTAAAGGGACCAGGCAAAAGAAATAGGCAGAAGAGACGACAACAGTTGATAATCTTTCACGTGATATGGCTTAACATGTTTAATAGATTAATATATCAATAAAAAGTAATTTTTGCAACCGCTTCCTTCACTTGAGTGAACGATTTCTACTTAACAAGCCGATTTCTACAGATTTCTACTTAATGGGCCGTTTTCTCTAGCTATACAAGTATCCCCACCACCTCTCATGCTACGTTGACTACAATTTGCATCTCAACACTTATATCATATATTAACTATCTTCCTCAAAATAACCGGTAAACCAAAACCTCAACCCGAGGGGTTCCTTATTTACAAGATCATAGACCAGCTATATCTAAGTAAAACACATGCATAATAAAAATAAAAATCAATCTTCAAGGGGTTTGTTCCATTAATCCTTTTGTACTGGGAACTTCTTAAGCTTTGTGTTAAAATATCTCGATCCCACGCTATTATGGGGCTCTGAGTTGTAAGGGTCAGCCTGAAGGCGTCCAGATTTATTGATATGCCCTACCGCAGCCTGTGTGGTAAACTTTGAAACCAAAAAATCACTTGAAATCACAAATATGGGAGCTAACATAAGTAATATCCCGTTTGTTTGGAATCTATTCATGCTGGAATACAAATAAATATAGAGAAAATGCAAGGTGTTGTACGAGACTAAAACGTATCACGTACCACGGGTATCACAATATGCAAATATCTATAACAGCTTTCACCGAGTTTTACAACAATTCTTGCAAGGGGATAGACAAGGGTATGTATTATGTCTTATTGGTTGTTGTTGATTAATGATGAAAAATCTTATTTTGCTCTTCGCGGGTCGCACCATGCGATCCGACCCGGAGCCGCACAGAAATAAAACAACTACATCACATTACTATATCATTTATTATATATATAGAAGAAAACACAATATCTTCCAAGCAGAGATCAAGAAGTATCACTTAACTGTATAAATCATCATCTTCATCATTAGTACCAAAAGCAGCACCAGTACCAGCAGTTGATTCGTTAGTTGCACCAGAACTTGCTTGATCATTACCACTTGCACTTTCATTAAACTTGAAATTAGAGAATTGACCTCTTGATGCTAAAAGTTGTTGAGCATAAGCTTCGTATCTTCTCAATTCTGCATCCGAAACAGATCTCTTAGCAGATTTCATAGCTTCTTCGAAATGACCTCTGGTTATATATGGAACTGGGTCTTCTTCAGCTTCACCATCATCTTCTTCCTTCTTCATCTCAACATCTTCAGCAGGTTTGCCGTCTTCTTTGACTTTACCGGCTTTAATTTGAGCTTCAATAGAATCTTTAATGGCAAATTTGGCAGCCCTTTGGACAATGTATGATAAATCAGCCCCGGAGAATCCATTGGTAGTTTTAGCAATTTCCAATAATTTCAATCCTGGTTCTAATGGAGTGTTACGTAATTGAGCATCCAAAATAGATAATCTTGCCATTTCATCTGGTAATGGAACGTAAATTAATTGATCTAATCTACCAGGTCTTAATAAAGCTGGATCAATTTGATCAGGTCTATTAGTGGCACCAATCACGAAAACATTCTTTTTGGCGTTCATACCATCCATTTCAGTCAATAATTGATTAACCACACGGTCAGAAGCACCACCAGCATCTCCATTGGAACCACCTCTTGATTTAGCAATGGAATCCAATTCATCTAAAAAGACAACCGTTGGGGCGGCAGCTCTAGCTTTATCAAAAATATCCCGAATATTGGATTCAGATTCCCCATACCACATACTTAATAATTCTGGTCCTTTAACTGAGATGAAATTGGCCGATACTTCAGTGGCCACAGCTTTAGCTAATAAGGTTTTACCAGTACCTGGGGGACCAAAGAATAAAACCCCTTTGGATGGAGCCAAACCGAATTTTTGGTATTGTTCTGGGTGTAAAACTGGATACTCCACAGTTTCTTTTAATTCAGCTTTAATACCGTCCAATCCACCAATATCATCCCAGGTAACATTAACATTTTCAACCACAGTTTCACGTAAAGCAGATGGATTAGAATTACCTAGAGCAAATCTAAAGTTTTCCATGGTGACTCCGAGAGAGTCTAAAACTTCAGCATCGATAGTTTCTTCTTCTAAATCGATCAAATCCATCTTCTCACGAATCTGTTGCATAGCAGCTTCTGAACATAAGGAAGCGACATCAGCCCCAACAAACCCATGAGTCTCGGAAGCAATGGCTTCCAAGTCAACATCATCAGCCAATTTCATATTTTTAGTGTGGATTTTCAAGATTTCTAATCTACCAGCAGCATCAGGTACACCAATATCAACTTCTCTATCAAATCTACCGAATCTTCTCAAGGCAGGATCGATGGAATTAGGTCTATTGGTAGCAGCTATAACTACCACATTAGATCTGGCCTTCATCCCATCCATTAAAGTCAATAATTGAGACACCACTCTTCTTTCAACTTCCCCATTAGTTTTATCTCTTTTTGGAGCTATAGAATCAATTTCATCAATGAAAATAATCGAAGGAGCATTTTTCTCTGCTTCCTCAAATGCCTTTCTTAAATTGGATTCCGATTCCCCGGCCATTTTGGACATAATTTCTGGCCCATTGATTAAAAAGAAAAATGCCCCGGTTTCATTGGCAACAGCTCTTGCCATGATGGTTTTACCAGTCCCAGGAGGCCCATACATTAAAATACCCTTTGGAGGCTTAATCCCAATAGATTTGAATAATTGAGGGTGTCTTAAAGGTAATTCCACCAATTCTCTGATCTGTGCCATTTGTTTTTGACAACCACCAATATCATCATAACCAACATCATTCAAATTGTTTTCTTCATCCTCTCTATTAATAGGTTCTCCTTCACAATGAATAATGGTATCTTGGGCTACAATGGCAATTTCTTCAGGATCTACCTCTACAACCTTAAACTCCACTTGTCTCATACCCCCTCTTACAGTAAATAAATCCCCCTTTCTGACAGGTCTATAAGCTTCAACGAAATAAGGCTTCAAATAAACATCAAATAATGAACCAGTGATCCCTTCAACAGTATCAGCAATAGGCAATACCGAAATTCTATTGGCATACTTGATATCAGGACATGGATGAATGGTTATAATATCCCCCAATCTGACCCTTAAATTGTTCCGGACACATCTATTAACTCTTGCCACTCCATCTTCCATATCATCGTCCGCCAATACAATCAATACGGTATCCTTTCTCATCTTCCCTTTAACCAATACCGTGTCCCCTCTAAATAATTGTAACAATTCCATGGTATTGGAAGACATGGTCACCACTGAGTTATCATCGTTAGTAGCATCATCCACCACCAATGCATTGTCTTTCTTCTTTCTCTTCAAAATAGCGGTGGCCACTTTATCATCTTTGGATTCGCCCCCAGAGGCGTCCAATAATGGTTTCTTATCGTCAGGTGCCATGTTAGTCAATTGCTCAATACACTCGACTTACTATATATCCCCACAAATCTGCGTCGGTACTTTTATATAAAAATACAATTACTTCAACAAACTAGAGAGTTACCGAAGTTATGGATAAATGATTTCTTATATATCGTTATTGCCACCGAACCAGTCGGGAGGAAGCGCGCGGAGGGGTTTTGTGTAACTTTGCTGTTTCTAGTGGGTTCTATATATATAATCGCTCAACACTTGAAACAACATTATAAGTAGGATGTCAATTGCTAACGCTTCGTGTATCTTCTGTAAAATCATCAAGGGGGAAATCCCCTCCATGAAATTGATCGAAACAAAATACACCTATTCGTTCATGGATATTCAACCAACGTCTGATTACCACTGTTTGATCATTCCCAAGTATCATGGAGCCAAGTTACATGATATTCCCGACGACTATTTGGCCGATATCTTGCCTGTGGTGAAGAAATTGACCACCGTGTTGGGAATGGATGTGAATAATACTCCAGAGGGTGACGGGTATAATGTGTTACAGAATAATGGGAGAATCGCTCACCAAGTGGTGGACCATGTTCATTTCCACTTGATTCCTAAAAAGGACCCTGAAACCGGGTTGATTGTGGGATGGCCAGCACAGGCGACCGACTTTGATAAGTTAGGGAAATTGCATGCTGCTTTAAAGGAGAAATTGGAGAAGTTGTAGAAGACCCATGGTTTAAATGATTGGTTTGATTAAGTATTTTATGTCAATATACATTTAGTTGTAGAAGAACCAGGACTAGAATAACGTATAAGAGATGAGCTGAGATGAGCTGTTGATTAACTTTATATATTCATGACTTCTATGTTGTAGCAACTGAGGGATATTATATATTATATGACTTCTGTGTCGTAGAGTATAAGAGATGATTTGTTGATTTACTGTACATATTATACGACTTCCGTGCCGTAGCATCTTTAACCATGTCTTACAAGATCCCCCCGATGAATCCCCCAAACCATCCCGCCAAGTAACTAGTGAAAAACGTCATGGTTTGTGCCCCAAAAGGAAAGTAACTCACAGTATAGTATAACACAGCAAAGATCTCTATAATTCCCGTTATTATGGTCAATATAGTACTCCTTAAAACGATCGAAGAGTATAAAGTGGCCAATACAGACCCAAAAAATACAGCCGTAAACACGATTCTATGGCTGGATAATAAATGCATGGTGTATTTCTTAGGACCCTGGAGAATCCCAAATGATAATACGAATAATAATGAACCCAAAGACCATAACATCCCGAATTTCCGAGGTTTCAACGCTAGAACTGGAAATAGAAAGAAACTTAGACTGAAACATAAAGCTGAACCGGCCAAGCACATGGCAAACCCAATGATTTTCTCCACATTAGATAGTTTAAACCATGATGGTTCTTGAACTGCTGTTTCATTTCGGTAGGTGGGTAGCGAAGTATATAAGTCGTTGGCTCCGGTCTTAATATAATCAGACCATTCGGAGAATTGGGGGAACCCCCGGCTGCTGGAACTGGGTCCTACAGTTCTATTGGTCCAGTTGTTGAGCTGTTGTCTGAAGGCATTTTCTGGTTCTGACATGATGATGAGTGCAAACAGATTTGGAATGCGACTGATAAGAATGAGGGGTCGTGAACGACACAACAACGAACTATAGCTAGCTAGTATATAAACATACATTTAAGATAACTCTATAAACCAAACCTAGAAATTACGGTTCTGTTCATTCCCCGTAATGATCTCCAGAAAAAACTCATCAGGATTGAAACTTTCTTCTGGCTTAATATATTGAGATTGAGACTGATTTTGAAAATCTTGTAAGAAATTAGCATTATCTTGAGGGTTCTTGTTGGCATCAAAAGTATTGGTATCAAAACCAATGTCGGGACTTGGTTCCGGATTGGCATTGTCCTCCAACGCTTTTATCTTTTGTTCCAAGTTATTTCGAGTCTTTTGCTGTTGCTCAAGGACATATTGTAAATGGATTACATATTCCACAGATTTATTCAATATGGTGCTTTTGTTTGGCTTAGATTCTTTGACTTTAACTGAAGATAACAACTCGTTAATTTCTTTACTGTTCAACTTTGAATTCTTCTGGAATGTTTGCACTGCTACCAATTGAGGATTTAATAGTGAAGGAGGCACCAACAACCCCAATTCTTTTATTCTTTCCTTGATTAAATCTCTTCTTCTTCTTTCAACGGCATTATGGAACTCTCTTCTCCGCTTCAACTTTTCTTCTTTACTTAGCTGTTTAGCTGGGACATTTTGACTATTAGATTGTTCAGAACTATTCCCACCAGGAGCTGATGTACCTAATGTACCGGTATGTGTTGGAGGTGATAAGAAATTGTTGGCGTTAGTAGGGATACTGGTGCTCGTAAGGTTTTCGGAGATATTTCGGGTATGATGACTATTATATTGAGGAGGCGAGTTCAAATAAGACCCAAAATTGGGCGATCTTAACGTGTCAAGACTATTATCAAAATTGGTACCTCCAGGAGACATAAAATTACTTTGTTGAGGAGACAAGTAAGACCCAGTATTTATATCGTAATTATTGGTATTTTGGAACGGTACCGATACACTGCCATGTCTCGATAGATCTGGACTGAAGGTATTATTATTGGCATTATAACTATCATTATTCAAAGAATTGACATTTATAGTTTGTTTTCCCGGAGGAGAGAAGTATTGAGAATCCAAAACCGAGGGTTGATTATTAGGAGATATTAACTCATCTAGATTTGCCGCTGCTGGTGGTTGACTCAGATTAAACGGTGGACTAGCAGTTTGTGTGGGATAAGTTAAATTGTCCATATCGTCCAAGAAAGGATCATTATTATAGGAAGACGAAAAATTATTATTGGGACTGAAAAAGTCACCGCCTCCCCCAGTTCCATTGGTGTATTGTTGGGGTTTAAAATCTTCGGGATTTGTGTAAGGTTGTTCTATATTTAGGCTAAAGTTATTGCCATCAGCGTCGTATGGTTGTTGAGAATAGGAATTGTTCTGAGAATTGGTCGATCCATTGTGTCCTTCCGACAAGTCCACATTATTCCCGGACTCATATGGATTAAAGTCCGAAGGACTATCTTTTAAATATTGTTCCATTGATGTTAGTAAGAAAGGTTCTAATCGGGGATAATAATCAGGAATATTAATCGGAAATACAGAGGGATTTATCAGGAAGAATGTACCACAAACTTGTAATTAGCAAGGAAAACGTTATATTAGGCAACTCCGAGCGTATTGAACAACCTTTGGGAGTAAATGTCTATCAATCGATTGACCTAATGAACGTTATTATAAGTTCCTTGGTTGTGCTGCCGTAAAGATGTTTAGAAAACGCTGGGAATTCGCGCGGGGGTTACCCGGCCCTATATCCCTTGCAGCCGTTGCAACAGTTGTAATTGCAGCAATTAAAGATTACTTATATACGTGAACAAAGGTGTAATTTGCTGGATGCACAGAGTGAAGCAAGTGGAATGTGTTTCGTATTGCTCCTGCCATTGTACCTATTTTATTACCTTCTGTGTATCTCATAGTATAACCTTATAGTGTCTCATAATTATCTCATATTGTGTCGTAGTCTCACTGTCTCATATAGTGTCTCAGAGTGTCTCATAGTGTCTCATAGTGTCTCATAGGGACTCATAGGGACTTATAGGGACTCATATTGTCTCATACCAATATTTGTTCTTTCTTTCTTGTTTGTATATTAATTATATTAGTTTGTTACTACAAGCTACTATTTGCTAGCTAATTACTAGCTCTAATGCTGATAGCTGTATGTTATCTCAGTAATCTCAGCTGTCTCAGTAATCTCAATAATCGCCTCACTTTCCTTGTTCAATCCCAAACCTCTGTTCTACGTAGTCCGAAAACTCCTGCTTAGTCTGCTTTGCCTCCATGGCACTGAAGATCGAAAACCGGAGCTCGGAATAACTTCTGACGACGTCCGGCCCAATGCTATTTCGAGCTCTTCCACTGAAGTCTGTTTGTGTAGAAATACTCTTCCGCTTCCTCATACTTACCGAAGCTGGGTTCTCCTGAACTTCTGGTGGCGGCCGTGGAACAAAAGTTTCATATTCCTTAAACCCAGAGGCGTTGGACCACCGATTATAGTTTTCCACCAACTGGGGATATCCAATCATATCCGTTGAGATTCGTTTAGATGGTTTCTTAAACTTCCCCGACGTTGGCGACCTAGGAGCTTTTTTTGAATTGTCTCCAGAATCTTCCCATTTGCCTTTAGATCCGCTAGATCTTCGATCTTCTTGGGCATGTTTTCTAATATCAATATGTACAACTTTGAGTGGTTTCAAGTCACCAGGACCTTTGAACTTCAACTCCTTTGCTCTTCTTGGGTTGAAATTTTGAAACCATCTCTTTTTGGGTTCACTATCTATGGTCTCCTCTAATCGAATTGACGGTTGCAAAGACGCCCGCTTAGGAGTCTTAACCGACTTTGAACTTATTGTACTCTGACTGCTGGTATCCAAGTGAAATTCTATAGGTGGACCCAATCCACTGAAGGTATAAACATTCAGGCCCTTCGTTGCTGGATATGTAGGTTTATAAAATTCATCTTCAAACAGACTCACTCGAGCTGACAGTTCGGGCCTGGAACTTCGAAGATCGTCCTCAGTGAACACCAATTCATCGTTTAAGTGGTGTGATTTCTTAGGTGGTGGGTGGGGTAATAACAACGGTTCTTGTGCAATCTCTGGTGTTATTAAATCGAAACCAGTCTTGGGAGACGGTGGAAGATCTTTATACTTCCCTGGGACGCTTCCATTAGAACTTGATTTGGCTCCAAAAATGGGCCCATTTAGAGGTGCAGGTTTGGGCGAGGGCTGCTTCGGAGCCCATTTACCAGTATGTTTTGATGCAACTCTTAATTTAGGTATACTATCCTTTTGGTTATTTGCTTCGTTGAGCCTCTTGCTATGTAGTTCTGCAGCACTTGAGCCGTTACCTTCAGAGTTGTAACTCACTTTTGCTGTTCCAGAATCACTGGCGACCAAATTCGGAGTCCTTGATTTAGCAACTTTTTGCAGCAATTCCGTATCTCCTGTTCGTTCATTACTAGTAAGCCCTGGGTAGTCTGCTTCATCGCTCCTACTTCCTGGTTCTTTCTGGTCATTGTCAATGCTCTTATTATCAGTGCTTTTAAAGTCTTCAGAAACGGTACTTGAAACAGTGTTATCATCTTTCCCATTAGCTGGTTTTGTGAGATCTTCAAAACCCATACTCATGGTCAAATCAGACTCCAACTGGTACAAATGAGTCCCTGAGGTGGACGACCTTCTAGTACCACAAGACAGAATGTCGTTTCCACTGTGATAAGAATGACTTATGGATTTCCCCGCTCCATATTTAAGGAAGAGCTCTTCAGTAGCGAGTGACTCTCTTTGTTCCTTCTTATGTAGAAGATATGACGTGCTTTTTACTAGCCTATCGTATTCGCTAAAGTCGGTTTTGTCAATGGTATCTCTTATATCCAACTTGGGGTTCAAGATGGATCTTCGACTTAGTTTCTTAGCAGAGAGGGTTTCTGTAGTAAGTTTAGTATGGTTGGTGTGATCGGTTCGGGTGGTGCCGTTTGTTTTGGTAGTGGTGATGTTAGCCGCCTCGGGGCACGCTTGTTTGGACTCTGTGTGCTTCAGGTCTGTTTTAAATAGTAGCAGTTGAACCGTGGCCATTATGCCCCGCTTCAGGGACTGCTTGTGTTTAAAAAATCGCCCCATAGACGCCCATTAACTCAAGCACGATTTTGGTCACAGAAAGAATAATTACTTAGAGAAAGAGTAACATTACAAGAGACGGGGCTATAGATACTCGTGATGTATACACCAATTTACCCGATGTCTTGCATCAGAATGCAGCCAGGCAGTTTATGAAAGGGCCACGACCTCGCTTATATTAGTCCAAACTATTGATAAGATTAATGATTGGTTAGACACAAAGCTACAATGGTATAGGTAGATTGATTATGCGTGGATTGGGGAGGACCTGTGACTACGAGGTGTTGTTAGTTAGTGGCTTAATATGAAACTATGTTTGTAGGTTCCATTGGTTGTATATGGATGAGTGTAACTGCTTGCGATTGTTTATTACGACTGGTGGTCCGCTCTGGAACTACTATCTTCAGGCGAGAATAAAGTTTGCAACTACAAACTTTAAAGCTTAACTATTTTGTCTTACGTTTGTTTATAATCTTCTTCTTGATGTGTTTCTTCATTTTTGTCTTTCTCTTCTCTTGTTTGGCGACTTTGGCAGCCTCTTTGCGGAGCTTTTTGTCGTCTTTATCCTCGAACCTCTTACCCCGAGGCTTTTGATCTGTGTGTTCATAATCTGAATCCAGTTCCGAGTCAGAATCGTCCTCGGAATCTTCATCGTCGTCAGATTCTGCTTCTGACTCAGTGTCATTACTGTCTGAAACATCATGTTCATTTTGGGATTGCCTGAGGGCTGGAGCTTGGACTTGTTCTCCTACAAGATCAGTGACAGTGGTAATTTTTCCTTCTGAAAACTTGTTGAAATCCCTTTCGTCTAATCCATTTAAAGTTCTAACTAGATGAGTAGATCTGAAGATTTCATCTTCTAGAGCATCATTTGCATCGTCCTCCGTCTTCAAGGGTAGCTGATCCAAATATTTTCCTAGCTCCTCATCGGAGTTATCTTGTATTCCTAGATTATTATTGTGATCAGTAACATATCGAAAGACGAGTCTCTCTGGATAGACGTTGATTTTCTTCCGGCTGAAGAAATCATTGACGTTTTTGATATCCATTCGAAGAAAATCCAACGACATGGGATGTTCGTGCTCCACCGATTGTGACACATCTATGATATACAACCGATCTTTATGAACAATGGAATTGTATTCACTTAAATCTGCGTGCACAAGTTTGCACTCCCGGTACATTCTTCTCATGTAAAACAACATCTGGTGATAATAGTGAACGATTTCCTCCACGTCTTTAAATTCGTGATCTTTAAGTTTTGGGGACGGTTGGCTATTTCCTTTGGTCAAATATTCCATCACCAACACATGGGATCGTATATCAATGGGCTCAGGACAAGGAATCCCATGACTATATAACCGCTTCAAATTTCTAAACTCCTTTTCAGCCCATAATTTAACCATTTTTCTAGGATTGGATTGGTTTTTAGAGTTCCGAAACCTGTATTCTCCATCCACGTACCGTTCTCTATCTTTGAATACCAAGATCGACGTTTTGTATATCTTAACAGCAAACTCTTTCACATTATCTTCTTGTTCTTGATCAGCATGGTACACATTAGCTTCTTTCCCTGTACTGATACACCCATTAACTCTGGTAATAACCCCCTTATTAAACAATTTAGCAAGAAACCTCATTGTTCTTGGGTCCAAAACCTGTTCTACTGTGGCTCTATTTGCTCTATCCTTTGTCTTCTTGGGACCTTTCTTGATGGAATCTGTGCTAATCTTATCAGCATATCGAGCTACAATATCGCTCTTTTCAGTGATATTCCTCGTATTAGCAGCGGAGGGTTGGGAACTCATCCCTTTCCGTATATCAGGAGAATTGTCACTGGTGTCTGAATCCGAATCATCACTAAAGGAATCATCTTTCACTACCAACAGGCTGAAATCAGAGGAAATGTCGTGGTGTTCCATAGTTAACGGTTTATTTTATGCGATGAGCTTGTGAGATGAGCAGAAGCTGTCGCGAAATGGAACTGAACTGGACCGTTGATCGCGGACGTACTCCAAATATTCACTATTAATGAATTTGTCGTCGGGGCTTGTGCTCGTGTTGCCCCAAGTATGTGGAATAAGATGGAGCTATTTTGCTCCCATTGACTGTCGGACTCGATCATGTTAACCAAGCATTTTTTACTAACCAGATTTAGAAGTTTTTGGGGATCATTCCCTTGTTTATAGGGGTAGAATTGGTGCTAGGTGTGTCTATTTTAAACAAAGCTGGTGGAGCTTTTGGGGTTTTGTCTCTTTTAACAGGACATCCTATTAACTTTTGGCAGTGGTTGTATAACATGTCATGTTTATTGATCTTGCCGTTATATATTTCCGGCTTGAGCCATTTGAACGACAGGTTGAAAAATGTCAGGAAGATGTCGTTGGTTTGTTTGGTGTACACGTTTGACACCGTCTTTGGGTTATTATACACATTTTACTTTTGTTACTTTTGGTTTAATCATGAAGATACAAACCCTACGGGGAATGAAGCTCGGGACTTAGTTGGATCTGCTGGTACTTATGACTCCACTAATCCATTTGATACCAGTAAGAGTGAATCCTTAGGGAAAAATCTTTCTCAATCAGCGTCACCAGCTAGAGAATTATTCTTGACTGTGAGTGCTACATTAATCACTACAGTTGTAAGATTTTACTTTAATTTGGTGATAATTTCGTTTTCGAGGTTGCTCATTAAGCAGTTTTCTAAGGAAGGAGATGTTACTGTTGTAACTGAAGAGGAGCACCAATTATATCAAAGTAAAACTTTGAATTCTCGGGTGAAGAAGTTTATTCTTGAGCTCGAGATAAAGTCTGAAGAGTACTTGGCCGATTTCTTCAGCAAGAACTAATTTAATATGGGATCTAGTGTCTATTGCATTATCTTTTGGCTTATAAGACTAATACAACTCTACTTATAAGTTATAATATACAAGTGTAGAATTTGGATGTGTTTGGTGTCGCTACTGTTTATATACTTGAGCTGGTGCCCTAATATCTAGTTCGTTGTAGCAATTATTTATACTATAAAGTCTACAATGTCAGATAATATTACTACGCGACATTGATCTTCAATTTCTTACTGTGCTCTCAGCCACGACACACATTTTTCTATGCTATTTCTAGTCTATAAAAGCAAGTCATAACCTTACTCCTTAATATTAATCCAACTTAAGAAACGTCTTTCCTTGAATAAACTGGGAGCTCTTAAACATCTTGAATTATAAACTAAACTATACAAATAATAACATCACGACATCTACGCGACATTCAACCTTTTGAACCGCCGGTCGTGTGCGCGCTTATCGTTGTAGATCAACCTTTCTTCTTTATACTACAAATGGGTCAATCTCTAAGCGTAGGTTCCAGTGGAAGCTCCCACGAGCCTGTTACTGAGACTCGAAGAGCCACCGTTGAAGAGGTTATTGAGTTGTATCAAAAGAATTGTCGATTTCTTTTACGTAAGCAAGAAATCCCCGCCCTTACTTCTAAGTCCAATGTTACTGATTTGAAAGAGAAGAACTCCCTTACTCCCAGTGATTTGGCGTTCTTGTTCCAATTGTCGGGTAACATTGATGAGGACATTTCTGCCATCAACCCGGGACTCAAGAATGTCGTTCAAATTTTGTATGACATCACCAAAGTGCTAGGGTCCTTTCCGTTTTTACGTGGGGGTTGCAACAATGAAGACGCGTTAACTATGGACGCTGTGATAGTGGCTGCCATGTTCCATACGGGCCGATTTCGGAGCCTTTTAGGAGCAGACTACGATTTTGGCCGGTTATTATACATTGTATTGTGCTACAGAAGCTTAACTGATTATGTGAAACTTAACCCGCTTCCAGGCAGTTCAGGAGACGAGAAGGCACCAGAGCTAGGAGAACAGACCGTGGACTTAGAGGTGTTGGTAGAAGAGGATAATGTGTCTTTAGCAAATAGGATTGTGTGGAGTAAGCTTCCTAGTATCAAGAGTTTTGATGATATAAATGTGAACGAACTATGGATAAATGGATATGACTTACATCAATTGGTCACGTTGTTTTCCATTTTAAGCTCTGTTCCTAAGAGTAAAAGGTCTAAGATGTTGGCTTCTTTAAATATTTTGTTACGGGAAAAATGGAGTGACTTTGAAGAATATTCTTTAAGTATGATAAGATTTATTGATATTAATATCAATTCTTCCAACTTAAAACAATCTCGTATCAGTTACGAACAATTAGCTTGCACCGAGTTCAGTGTTGTCATGGAATTGATTAAAAATGGTTTTCAAAAGCTCTTTAAAGCTGGGTTACTTTCTCCCAATTTCCAGAACATCAAGGGCCCTACGATTGACGAAAAGAAAGTTCTGAAATCTGCTTTCGAGCAATCAGCACTAATTGACTATGCATCCATCTCTTGTATCGGGAACGCCTTGAAGTCTGCCAAATCAGGCATTAAGATCACAAGTGAGAATCTAATCAAGCTTTATATTGGGAAGGAAGCAGGTTTTTCTATTAGATCCCTTGAACTGAAGATATTCAAATGGCAAGCCCCTACGTTATTGCTCGTGTCAGGAAAGCGGCTAAAACCCAAAACCGCCGCTACTAACAGACGTTATTTGCAGTTTGATAGTGAATTTCCTCGCTTCTTTAGATCTACGGAAAACCCTGTACAAGAATGGCAAACAGAAAACGATCGCTTGACTTATGCAGTGTTAGTGACTCAGCCTTGGAGGACCTCCAATAAGAAGAATTTTGGAAATCAGGATTGTTTGATTTTCAGATTAAAACCTCATTTTGATTATTTCAAGAGCTCCAGTAATCCGGTATTAAATGGACACCTGATTTATTTCAATACCTTAGGGTTTGGATTGGGATTTGGCAATGACCAACCCATTAATAAAAATGGGGTCAAAAAGTATTTGCCGGGAGAGGTTTCTCTAACGATTGAACCCAACTTGGAATTTGCAGTTTTCAGGCATGTTACCACAGGAACCGGATCTTCTTATTTTAACAAATCAAATCAACCCCAGATCAGAAACACTGATTTTGAAGATCGGTTTATGATCACCAATCTCGAAGTGTGGGGAGTTGGTTCGACGAAAGAGTTGGACGAGCAGAAGAAGCAATGGGAATGGGAGCAGAAACAGGCAGAAGCAAGACAAAGTGTTAATTTAAAAAACATGGGAGAGGAACGGGCATTTTTAGAGATGGTGGGACTTGTGGGGAACCATGGAGGTTCAGGAGGATCTGTTTAATTATTGCATTCCAGTTTAACGGTATTTTATTTAACTAGTTTATGTATAGAGTAATATTGGGTTTGTATGGCACTGTTCTGTGTTATCTTATGGCGTTTCTATAGTGTCTTTCTAGTGTCGAAGTTTCCATAGTAAGGGCTCTCATTTTCATCTCATCGCGACCTCATCCCATCGAGCCCATCGCACCTCATCACTTGAATTTTTCAGCACTGGAATAATATTAAAGTACGCTGAGACATGGCTAAAAAGCAAGGAAAGAAAGTCAAGGATAGCAAGCCGCAGACTGTGGTCACTGACAGTAGATTTGCGTCTGTGCACTCGGATCCACGTTTTAAAACTCCTAACTTGAGAAATGTAAAAGTCAAGGTTGATGACCGTTTCAGTAGAAAAGAGTTAGAAAAGTTGAATGCCGGCTCGGGCGGAAGAACAGTGAATATCGATAGATATGGGAGGAAATTGAAGGATCAGGGATCCAGTTTCGATAAGTACTTCGAAGAGGAAGGTAGTGACAAGGAGGAAAGTGAAGATGAAGATAAAAGTGAAGACGAAAGTAGCGAGGAAAGTAGCGAGGGAAGTGGAAGTGACGAAGAAATTGATGAAGAGAGCAATGACGACAATGAAAGTGAAGACGAGGTCAATGTTGATGAGTTCGGGACGAAAAGTGATTCCAAAACAAAAAAGAACGTCAGCTTTGTTGATCGTGCTAGGGGAGAAGGTGCAAGCGATTCAGATTCCGATTCAGAAAGTGAGGTATCGGAAGAAGAAGAGTCCGATATTGAGGTAGAACAAGGCAAACCAGAAGAAGGAGATCCCTCTGATACGTTTGCCGTAGTGAACATGGACTGGGATAACTTAAGAGCAGTGGATCTTATGGCTACATTTATTTCATTTGTTCCTAAAAGTGGTCTTATTAAGTCTATTACCATTTATCCATCTGAATTTGGAAAAGAGCAAATGCAAAAGGAAGAAGTGGAGGGGCCACCAAAGGAATTGTTCAAGAAGAAAGCCAACAAGAAAAACGACGATTCTGACTCAGAAGATGAAATAGATACCACAAATGAAGCTGATTTAAAAAGAGCTGCTAAAAAATTGTATGAAGAAGATGATGGAGAAGAAGATTACGATAGTAAAGCCTTACGTCGTTATCAATTACAAAGATTAAGATACTATTATGCTGTTGTTAAATGTGATAGTATTTCCACGGCGAAGAATATTTATGATAATTGCGATGGAACTGAGTACGAATCCACCGCCAATATCTTTGATTTAAGATACGTGCCTCAAGGAATGGACTTCGATGAATCTGAGGCCAAGGATGTTTGTACCAAGATTCCAAGCAACTACAAACCCAATACGGTCTTTATGACCGATGCATTGCAACACTCGAAAGTCAAGTTGACCTGGGATGAAACTCCTAAGGAAAGATTGGCCATTGCATCTCGACTGTTCTCCCAAAAGGAAATCGATGACATGGATTTCAAGGCATACCTAGCTTCTGACAGCGAGAACGAAGAGCACGAAGAACAAACAGCTAAAGATAAATATAAGCTGTTGTTGGGAGGAAGGCTGTTTGATAGTCATCCAGATCAAGATAGTGAAGATGATGTAGATATGGAGATCACCTTCAATCCAGGGCTCAGTGAGCAAGAAATCAAAGCACAAGAAGCTAAATCTAATGACGAAAATGGAGAGAGTACGATTTCAGCTTATAAACGTAAGCAGAAGGAACGTCGGAAACAAAGAATGGACAAATTCAAACAAGAGCAAAAAGCCCAAAAACAACCAGAAAGTGACGGGGACAAGAAGAGTAACCGTAAGGATCTGGAAGACAAATCCAAAGCGGAATTGGAATTACTTATGATGAACGAAGATGGAGAGAAAGAACATGAACATTTCGATATGAAGGACATCATGAAGTCTGAGAAGAAGAAGAATAAAAAGAAGAACAAGAAGGAAGACGTCAATACTCAACAGGACTTTGATGTTGATTTGAACGATCCCCGGTTCCAGGAAATCTTCGAAGACAAAGATTATAGTATTGATCCTACTAGCAGTGACTTCAAGAAGACCAAGACCATGAAGAAGATTTTAGATGAACGTTCCAAGAGAAGAACTCATGACACATCAGAGAAGAAGAGTAAGAAGCAAAAGACTATTCCTAATGAGATTAATTCCTTAGTGGACAAATTAAAGAGGAAATCTAAAAAGTAAGTAGATACAAATAGACACTGAAAGAGAACAATTCTCCAACTCAGTTAAACAGAACACTTGCACAGATTAAGGCCCTTGGACAAAGTGCAATAAAAGAGCAAGAGCACACAATCAGATTTGATTTTTACGTCTCTCAACCAATATCGCGACCTTAACGCGTCGAAAAATCTTCAATCAACAATCTCAATCTCTCACAAACGTATACGTATAACTAATTGTATCCACCATGTTAGGAGCTAGTAGAGCGTTTGCCGTGTTTTTATGGTTGTTCCAAGTCACCAACGCCTTGCACTTCTACTTAGAAACAGGACAATCCAGGTGTTTCTTTGAAGAGTTACCTAAAGATACTTTGGTGGTGGCCAAAGTCCAAGCCCTTGAATTTGATGATGGAATCAATGATTTTGTCAAAAACAGAAACTTGAAGTTGGAATTCACTGTTGATGTATGTATTTTACTAGCGAAGTTTTTGTCCCGTACTAACAAATTTAGGAAACGTTTGATAACGATCACAGGGTGGTGAATCAAAAGGCTTCTAGTAGCGGGGATATTACATTCACCTCGTCTGATTCTGGGGAACATAAGTTCTGTGTGAAGCCTGTGTACTTGGATGGAAGTCCTAAAAGAAGACATAGAATATATTTTGATATAGCCATTGGATCAGCTCACGATTATGTTGATTCCAAATCAACTAATCAAGTGGATGCTTTAACTCTTAGAGTTAAAGCATTGAGTAAAAAATTGGAACAAATTAATTTTGAACAAGAAACTATCAGAGAAAGAGAAGCTGTATTCAGAGACCAATCGGAAATGACTAATTCCAGAGTCATTAAATGGACATTTGTGCAATTACTTGTCTTGGTAGGAACTTGTTTCTATCAGTTGAAGCACTTGAAGAGTTTCTTTGTAAAGCAAAAGATTGTGTAATGCAATCATATTTAGTGCAATATACAATATGTGTATGAATCGGTGGTCGCTGTAAGATTACGAGAGATTTGCTTTGATGTCAATCATAGTGTAGAATTCTGAATATTGTTCAAAGTACAGCTCAAATCGTATAAAGACAGCACGAAGTCTTCCGGCAAATATACCTTCAGTCTCTATAGCAACCACACATACTTGCTCTCAAGTGATCAGGCTTTCAAATGACCATGTGATCAATTGTAACACCATTGAGTAGATGCTATGGAAGCATTAGTTGTGGGGAACTATAATCGCGGGTGTGCGACATGTCACATCGCATCTCATCTCTTCCTCATCTCATCAGCTCCATCTAACACTTCCTTCTTCACTTTTCTTCAGAAATGGAAGATTCCAATGAACAATTAAAGGCACGTATCCTGGCCCTAGAAGCGGAGAACCTCCATCTTAAACAACAAAACTCAAACCGCCTAACCTTGGACGAGTATGAAAGATACGGCAGACAAATGATAGTTCCAGAGTTTGGGTCGCTCCAAGCTCAGATCAAACTTCGAAACGCTAAAATATTGGTTGTTGGTAGCGGGGGGTTAGGATGTCCGGCGTTGCTTTATCTTTCTGCGGCAGGGATCGGCCAAATAGGAATTGTGGATGATGATATAGTAGATAAAGGGAATCTACATAGACAGGTGTTACATACCACAGAAACCTTAGGGATGCTTAAATGTGATTCAGCTAAAGCTTTCATTAACAAATTGAACCCCAATGTTAATGTTGTGACATATCCGTTTCGACTCGCCAACGACAACGCCTTTGAGATTTTCCTGGACTATGACTTGATCCTTGATTGTACTGATGCACCAGCGGTTCGGTACTTAATTAACGATGTTGCAGTGATCTTAGGCAAGACGATTATAAGCGGATCGGGGCTTAAGACCGACGGTCAATGGACCATTTTGAATTTTGAAAATGTCGGTCCGTGTTATCGATGTTTCCATCCTAAACCTCCGGCTGCCAATTCTATAACCTCTTGTCAAGATGGGGGGGTCATTGGACCAGCTATTGGTATTATAGGGTTAAATATGGCTTTAGAGACTATCAAGGTTCTTACTGGTTATTACCTGAAACAGAATTTCACGCCGTTTTTGTGTGCCTTTTATGGGTACCAATTCCAACAGTACAGAACCTTTAAGATGAGAGGAAGGCAGCTGCAATGTGAAGTATGTGGAGAGCTGCCTAGTGTTACCAGAGAAGTCATAGAAAGTCATAAGTTGAATTATCATGTATTCTGTGGAAAAGGTGATTTATATCAGTTAGAAGATAATCTTCGAGTTTCTGTGGAAGAATATAATAAAAGTAAAAAAGATCAAACCTTACTAATAGATGTTAGACCAAAGGAGCAATACGACATCGCTTCACTTCCTGGCTCCATTAACATTCCTTGGGGAAGTGGGTTTTTGAAACGTGACCTGATTGACGATTTACTCCCACCAGGTGTTGATAAAGATACAAGAATGTTTGTAGTTTGTCGCTTTGGTAATGATTCGCAAATTGCTACCAGAACAATAATGGATAAGTTTGGATTTACCAATGTGAAAGACATAAAGGGGGGTCTTCATAAATGGAGTGAACAAATAGATCAAGGATTCCCAAGGTACTAGGGAGTACATCAATTTGAATGGAGATTTTCTGTAATAATTAATCCACAATGGGTTCCAGCGGCGTATGTGGCACTTCCTTTGACATTTTCATTCCACCCTAGACATGATATGTTGACCTGGTGTGGACTCACAGTAATTATATTGGCCTTATCTGGCTGCACCAGTTCCAAACTAAAATCAACAGAGAGACCACTAATATCGTTAGTATTATAACATAGCTTCCATAACCGCAACGGTATTAAAGCTCTATTGATAGTTTTGGAGGGAGATAGGATTTTTCTGGCTACGTTAACAATGAATAATTCTCCATAACTTCCAGCAACCAATATCATAGGATGATTAAGATATCTCGACACACCATAGGCAGTTATAATACCATCAGTCTTTAACAATAAACTCTGCCTTTCATGTGGGTGTCTAACAAATGTGTAGGCAGCCACATCATACGAATCTAAGCATACAAATATCTTCAATTGATCATGGTATACTGGTCTGAGACTAGACCCAAACGAGTCCAATCTTTGACTCTTGAAATTGCCATAGTCAAAGATAAAGTTCTGAATCCCATAAGTATTCACCTGGATTACATATTTATCGGGAACAGGATTCCCTACTGAGACACTACTAATTGGAGTGTCTGCTAAATTGTGAACAAATGAGGGAACGTTGTGATCAAGTTCGAGATTATCTATACAATCCTCGCGGTTGTAATTTGGTAATATGAACTCGGCTATAGACCCATCAGTGAATCCTACTATAACCCGATCATTCAGAAGATAATCATAGGAAGTAACGGCCAATGTTTCAGTCTCAGCTCGAGGGTTTTGTAACCCATAGGAAATCGACAGTCGTATAAGTTCTACATGTTCTGGCCCTGAAGATTTATTTGGGACGATTTTCAAGAAATGTAACCTGCCATCTTTAAAAGTACCTCCTAAAACCCCTAAAACCTTGTCAAACTGTAGAGGAACCCACGAGAGATTCGAACAAGCCCCATACTTCGTAGTGTCGAGAATCTTATATAAGTCCCACAGTTTCGAATCTACATCCAATTCCCAAATCTGAATACACGTTTTGATTAATTCTTTCTCTCCAGATCCACTTTTTGACTCAGCATGGCCGCCAGCGGATCTAATAGTATAGAAAATACTCAATTGTTCACTATCTATAACTTCGGTCAATGGTTCCGATATCACCGATACCGCCAAGTATTGCTTAGACCCAATTGTCCTAGGAAGCCAGCAGAGCGACGTCACAACCCCACCAGTATATAATCCCTTGACATCCCTGTCTTTTGTCTCCAAATCAACAACCTTCCCTATACTAAATGAGTGGGCTGCACCGCCAACATTAACATCCAACCGTCGACCTAAGCCCAATTTCTCAACCTGGTCAGAGCCGCGGATCGATTCCACTCCCAATTCTGGGAAAATCTCGTCGGAACCTTTTTCAATTGCAATTGTTTTCAATACATCATTAGCTATTTGGTCCGCAAATGACGTCTCGTCTAGTACGAACAATTTATCGTGCCAGTATTGGAGATAGTCCAATGATTGTTGAAAAAGGGTCTCATTTGCCCCGTAACTGGGAACAAATCGGCTTTTGAAGGACAAATCTTTGATAGCTTTGGCGGTATTCATGCCCGTAGTTAAACGCAGATGTGTTTAAGATCGCGATATTGACTATGCTTAACTATGCGTTACTTCGCATTTTGAGATATTCTTATGGACACAGGGCTCAACTGCTGCGAGGTAATTCCATTCTGGTGCGACGTGGTTTCATTCTGGTGCGACGTGGTTTCATTCTGGTGCGACGTGGTTTCATTCTGGTGCGACGTGGCCCCATTCTGGTGCGACGTGGTCCCGCAGTGCCATTGATAACATTTCATCGCATTAAAGATCCACATAAACCACACAATGTCAGTTTCCCACTCAGAGCCAAATGGCGTCACTGAACCCACCAGCTCCAATGATGTGTCCAATGATGTCTCCAATGACTCCATTGTGGTCTCAAGTGGCCCGACGACTGTGGACCTGAAGGTTCCCCTGAAAGAAAAGGATTCCCTGACTGCAGACGAAACCACAAAGAAAAGTCCCAAGAAGAAGAAGCGGGTGGTTGATGATGATGACGATATTTTCTCTTTGGGTTCCAGGGATTCTCGAAGGAAAAAGAAGAAAAAGAGGTCCAGAAAGGACGAAGAGTCGGAGATGGACATGCCCAAGCAGGAGATAGTGCTGTCTGAGATGCTGCAGCCTGAGATTCAGCAGCCTGAGATTCTACAGCCGCAATCTAAAGAGAGCACAGATTATTTACAATTCAAAGAGAGCCCGAACGAAGAAGCACCTGATCACGAGATCATCGTCTTGGATGATGAACCGGATTCTGAAGTGGTACCACGAGAGATTGGAGGAAGGGTTTTGCGGAGTCTCAGCAGACCCTCTGGCACTGCTAAAAAGCCTGAATCTGAAACTGCCTCAAAAGCCAGCCCCGCTAGAATTGGGCCCAGATTGACGAGAACAAAAGAAACTATGCCGTCGGAACAAGGCCCACGTCAAGACAAACACTATGGTAGTGAATCTGGCGAGGACGAGGAGGATGAATACTTCAAAGATATCATGAAATCCATTAAAGGCATTCAAACCGAGCGTCAGTCGACTAACAATTACGAATTCAGTGATGTTAATGAAGCGGATAGACCGTATCTAATTGATGTGCTTCCAAAGGTTTATACAGACAGACCAACTAGATTTACCACAAAAGGAACCAAGCTTTTTGGAGGAATATTATTGGTTATCCTTCAGCACTATTCCAAATTGGGGCTCATTCCACCAAGGTTTAGACCCCAAGATTTTTCGCTTTTCTGGATTGGAGGTCGGAGAGAAATCAAATCATTTTTTAAACCAAGTACCTTGAGAATCTTGCCGCCTCCAGAGCTGGAATTGATTGAAATCGGGAAAGTCAAATACACACGTATACATTGTTTGTTGATCTTTCAAGAACTGTCCAGTCAAGCTTTGGATTTGTATGAAGAGTTGAAACCCCGGTCTGCGGCTTTGTTGGGTCCTCCTGATTTAGATTACGATGATGATATAGAAGAAATTGAAAACAAAGAAGAAGAATTTGACGATAAGTTACGGAAGGAGTTGGACGAATATATTGAAAAGGAAAGACTACAGAACATGGGTAAGAAATCTCAATCCCCTGGAAATGAAGTAATAGACTTGGATGTCGAAGATGATGACTATTTCACTATAGGTTTGAAAGGAAAGGATAATAAACGAGTAGAAGTTAAGGTTAGTCCAAGCACTAAGATTGAGAAGATCTTGAATTATTATTTGAAGCAGGTGAATCTAGACAAGAACACCATTAATATGAACAAGGTCAAGTTGATCTTTGACGACGAGGAATTGAATCTAGATGATGTGGTGGGGGACACTGAGTTGGAAGACGATTTTGAAATCCAGGTATTTGTATAAACCAACTATGAACTGTATATTATGTATTATTTACAAGAAATTATCCACAAAGTTGTATTTGAATTTTGCCCATCCCTTTAAGCTATCGGCGTATGCATTTTCGATTCTCTCTTCCTCTGTCTCTATGTATCTGTCAGTTTCAAAGTCCATGTCTAAAGGTTTCACGAATCTGTCCCTACATTTGGTGAACAAGAACCAAAAGATAAAACAAACAGGGAACACTCCCAATTCAAGGTAGGATTGGAAAAAGCTAGCAGTATTCCAAGGAGCAAAGGTAGTCCAGCCCTGAACTAAAATGATGAATGAAACCACAATAACAACAAACCAAGGTCCATAGGGATATGTCCAGTTTTTATACTGCAAGTAATGGGTTTTGTTTTGAGCTGCCAATCCCTTTCTAAATCTTAAACTGGTGATACCAATACAAAGCCAGGCAATTTGGTTGGAAACTCCTACAATAGACTGTAACCAAGACCACAAGGTTCCAGCGCCTATAAAGGAAGCACCAAAGGCTAGCCCACCTACGAACCAAGTAATGATTACGGCGATATAGGGAATCTTCCATCTGTTGGTTTTGGTGATAAATTTAAAGAAATATCCTTGGGTTCCCATAGAGAAAGCCAATCTGGATCCAGCATACAAGGCATGATTCCCAGCTGAAATCACAGAGGTCATAATCACGGCATTCATAAAAGAACCAGCTGACTTAGCTCCTGCCATTTGAAACACTATGGTGAATGGGGAGGTGATAACCTCTCCATTTGATAAATTGGGATAGTTATATGGTACATTCATGCCAATAAAGAAAATCGCCAATATGTAAAACACAAATATCCGAACCCATACAATCTTGATAACTTTAGGAGTTGTTCTCACAGGATTCTTCATTTCTCCCGAGGTCAAAGCAATAGATTCAGTCCCACCATAAGCAAAGGCTGCTGTGACAAAACTTAGAGAGAATCCTCTAAATCCATCCACTATAGGAGCATCTCCCAAAGACCAATTTCTAAATCCAATATATTCGTTTTGTGGATTGTGCCCCGCGTTCACTATTATACTAACAATGAAAAATATAATGATTGTGACGATTTTCAATAACGCCAACCAGTATTCAGTTTCTCCATAGAATCTCACGTGAAAAACATTCAAGAATAACAAAAATACCCAGAATATCAACGCAACTATATATCCATGGAAATCTGTCCAGTATTGTAACACAATTTGTAGAGCCACTAAGTCACTGGCTACTGATACAGCGTCGTTAAACCAATAGTTTGTTATTATGGCAAACCCAAAACTATCACTGCCGAATCTTTTGGCGTATGTAGTAAACGATCCCGAAACGGGAATTAATGTGGCCATCTCTCCAAGGCTCAACATGGTCAAGTAAACCACAATTCCAAAAATCCCATAACATATCAATACACTTAAAGGACCTGACTGACTTAATGATTTACCGGTCCCAAGGAACAATCCAGTTCCGATAATACCTGCTAATGCTATCATATTAATTAATCTGGCCGATAATCCTCTATTTAAATCTTCTGTGACGGCTCTTTGTTCTAATGAAGTTTCTTCGCTTCTTTCCAAGTCCCGATCTATTGAAATACCACTCTTGGTGGTTTTCACGGGGTTAACGCTGTCTACGTCTCTGTAAGACATGGTAAAATAAACAAGGGTGTATGCTTGACTCCAAGTCGATGCTATTAAATGTTAACGACTACTTACAACTTTATAGGGCGTTTTACTGTGGCATATAACTAAGCTATTTCTTTTTTCTTGTTTTTGCATCCATTCACTTCGCTGCCGCATTGCGGCTGCAGATATGGCGGTATGTCGCGTGCAATACTATAAATAGGGGCCGGAATATTCTCGTTAGCGCGGTAGAAATCACATGGAAAGACCGAAACTGTCAATCAGACATGACAGGTACGCATTTGACACAACGTAAATCTTGGAACTGTGCAGACATCTTTGGAGTAGCTAGTCACACGAGAGTATGAAAATGGTTGGGTTCTGTACTGAGTCAATTGGGGATGCTTAGGGTTAGCACAACTAACTACTTCCGAACTCTGGTTAGTGCTGCAACTACTATTTAGAGGCTAGGCTGGTGTGTAGTGAAACATTGTCTCTGGCCACAGTTTTGAGAATAATCTAAGGTTTGAAATTCTTAAGGCGCAACATTGCTTCAAGGCTGAATTATGTATCAGTAAAAGAACATGGTCAGAGTCTAGCTCATGGTTCAAGGGTAGTTCAATTTATAGCTTCATCTTTGCAATCTTGTGCAAACACAATCTCCCTTATATAAGTCTGCGTTGGAGCCGTAAGAGCTAGTGGCATTGATTCTGTGCGACTGCGAAAAATCCCAGATCAGAGGAAATTTGACGGGTGTATCTCACCATGGCTGAATTAGAATACGCTAAACAATTCATTGACTTCGTCAATAACTCTCCTACACCTTATCATGCGGTGAAGTCTGTCAAGAACTTATTGGAAGAAAATGAGTTTATGGAATTGATGGAACGTGAAAGCTGGGACATCACCCAACTCTCGAAACCAGGGAAATACTTTGTCACTAGAAACGGAAGTTCTATTATTGCCTTCACGGTAGGAGGAAAATACGATTCAGAAGATGGGTTCGCTATTATTGGAGCTCATACTGACTCTCCATGTTTAAGGATCAAGCCAATTTCCAACCGAACTTCGGAAGGGTTTATTCAAATTGGTGTGGAACAATACGGAGGATTGATCGCTCATACTTGGTTTGATAGGGATTTGTCTATTGCCGGAAGAGTATATGTCAAAGAAGGAGGAAAATATGTTCCTAGATTAGTTAAGATTGATAAGCCATTGTTAAGGATCCCTACGTTGGCCATTCATTTGAATCGTGAAGTTAATACCAAATTCGAGTTCAACAAAGAAGAGAAATTGCTTCCTATAGCTGGGCAAATAGCACACGATAAATCCAGCCAAGGCAAATCTTGTAGTGATGATCCAGAATTGCAAATGACTCCAGAACAATTTGAATCTGTACAGTCAATTATCACCAGACACAATAAATCGTTGCTTGAATTGATCGCTAAGGAATTACAAGTCGAAGTAGAGCAGATTGAAGATTTTGAATTATTATTGCATGATCACCAAAAATCCACCCTTGGAGGAATTAATAACGAATTCATCTTCTCGCCTAGATTGGATAACTTGGTGTCTTGTTATACTGCCACTGTAGGTTTAACTGAAAGTGTCGAACATATTGGTGATCAAAAAGGAATCCGGTTGATTTCTTTATTTGATCATGAAGAAATTGGATCTAAATCTGCCCAAGGTGCTGATTCTTCTTTCTTACCAGATATTCTTCATAGATTGACTGAGAGCAATAAATTCCACCCAGCCATGTCTAAGTCATTTGTTTTGTCTTCTGATATGGCCCACGGGATACACCCCAACTATAAATCTTTCTACGAAGACCTCAACAAACCAGAACTTAATAAAGGACCAGTCATCAAGATCAATGCTAATCAACGTTATTCAACTAACTCCGCTGGGATTATCTTGATGAAACGGTTAGGAGAGGATTATAAAATCCCCTTACAATTGTTTGTTGTGAGAAATGACTCTCCTTGTGGTTCTACCATTGGACCATTTTTATCTTCCAAGTTGGGGATCAGGACCTTGGATCTAGGAAACCCTCAATTATCGATGCATTCTATCAGAGAAACTGGTGGAACTTTCGATATTCTTAAATTGGTTAACTTGTTTAAACATTATTGTGAACAATTCCATAACTTAGAAGAAATTATATATTGTGACGGAGTATAGCTACACAATTATATTGGAAATACATTAAGATGATTTTGCCCGACTATATTCCCTGCTGGGTAGTAAGAACACACTATATAATCTGACCATACTGGATTACAATATTTATAAGCACAGCCTAGTTGGGTGGTGCTTTTCCACACCACTTGAGTAAAATGATTGTAAGAATTGGCAGCCACGTAATCATACGATTGGCCCTCCTGGTACCATGCTTGTACTGCTTGTTCCGTGGTGTAACCTAGTGCCAAATTCTCTCCATAGGGGCCACCAGAGTGGTTTAATACTCCAGAACAATCATACTGTTCAGCGTACTGAGCAGCAAATTCATACAAAGTATTGTTCCACAACAAAGCCTGGGCGTGATGTAAGGATCTTTTCAGGTTATGGGCTTCAAGTATAACAGAAGCAAAAGTTTGGTTGAAGTCAGAGGGGGTTGGAGAGGCTGCAACAGTAACCATTGAAATAGAAGGAATCAAGTACACAGTAAGAGTTTCAATCTCGGTAACAGTCACAGCAAAAACAAGCGAAATTGTAAATAGCAACGATAAGAACATGGACACGAGGATGAATATCTTTATAGATAGATAAGTGGATAGTTAGGAGCTGGAATGTATGAGTGTGGTGATATAAATACTAATTCGAGAGTCGTGTGGTGCTTTTTTTGCAGCATTTGAAACAAATCTGAAACGTCGTGTGAGTGCAAGGACTTCATGAAGTAGATTATGAGGACCTTTGTATGGAAACAATACAAGTACAGTGTAAACAAAGACTGATAATATTGTATAGAAGATATGTATGTTATATAGGGGTTATATGTCTACAGTATATGATCTCTCTGTTTCTTAATACATACTCTCTAAACACACTTATTGGTGCATTTAGTGGTGTGCGCCAATTTGCAGCCTTTACTAGTAGAAACAAAGGCATAATCCACCCATAAATAATATAATTACAAATATAGATAGATAACTGCCGCTCCTATAATCATCATATAAACCTAATGTCTATTTCATATCTACTTTATATCTACCTTCAATATATATCAACAACGAAGGTATAGTTATATAGCAGTTATAGCGTTAGACAGAGCGGTCGTGTATTGCTATTTTGCAGCATCGAAACTCAAATGTGAGCAAATTGAACACTTCACATACTCCACATTCTACAACCATGATTCATTCTCTCTTAGCATGCTTATACATAGCGACTCTAATCCAAGGATTCGAGGTGGTGCCCTTGGTAGTAGCATCACACAGGCTAGTTCTGGGGTTGAAACAAGAGTTGGATGATCACAATCCGTTGCAAAGACAACCAGGCACTGCTATTAACAATATGTTGAAGAAGCTAGTAACTGAATGTTCTTCGGATGCTTACATAATTTTGGACATGCCAGGGCTTAACTTTAAAGATATAAATGATCCCAGTCAAGATAACTGGTCATTTTTAAGCAAATATTTGAGTATCTCCTCTACGGTGGTGGGAGTTCCATACGTCAATGATGTTATTGATCTAGATCATATCAAAGAATACATTGGCACCACTTGCCAGGCCCAATTAATGACGGCAGATATCCAAGATGAAGGCAGCATTGATTATATTGATACCAAAAAGAAAATCATTAACATCCAGTTTAGTGAATTGGATCCAGAAGACAAAACTGAGAGAAACCATCAAATCAGAATGAATGATGAATTTGTTCGGAAAATCATCCGCAAACTCCCATCTCCACATTATACAATCCTTTTAACATCTAGTACCAAGAGTTCATTGAATTTCACTCCGCAAGTGATGGTAGAAAGTAAGCCATCTTATTATGGAGCATTTCATTCCATTATGAATCATCCACATAGGCTCCAGGAAATCGAGTTGAATAATCCATATAAGCCGGTAGAGCCCCACTGGAATGAAGACAAGAATACCAATGTTCGATATGAACGCAACAAGAAAAAAGATGTGGTGAAATTCCTAGATTATGAGTTATGGATGAAGCATGAAAAGTTGATTATGACCATAGTGATTATGGTGGTTACTATAGGGATGATTCGAGTCCGCAAGTTATTTAACTATTTATTTGTGGATGATTCACCCACCTTGAAGAGATAAAGGCACTAAAAGGTATGGTAGACAGCAGCAAACAGATCCACTTCCTTCACCAGGGTACCACAGTACCACAGATCCACTCCCAGTACCACAGATCCGCAGTACCGCAGTCTCGCAGTACCACAGTCTCGCAGTACCACTACTCCTGTGTAGTGCCCACAAAACCACAGCTGCGTGTCGTGTTTCCTGCGAGCGATCATTATTGTGCGTCAAAATCAGCTGTTTTTTTACATGGTTTGATGGGCTAACATGACGGTCATATTTTATCTCGTAATGCCGTAAGGTGTGAATTATAACGCAAATAACCAAACTCAATTATACTCGCTTACATAACCTTAGCCAAGTATCAGCCAACTTTTTTATTTTTCTTCTATTGTTCCGTTAGTATTGCATTATTAAGCAACGCAGCGGTGGAGGATTCTTATTTATATACAATAATTGTAGGCTTTTCATTAAAATACATTGACACCGACTTATCTGACAGTGTACCTATACCTTATCGTAGCTATTTCGTATCTATATCTCATACTATTCAAGTATTGTTAGGATCATAACTGCAACTCGGAATTTTAGTATAGAAACTACCTAATCGTCATTGCGCATTAACGAGAAAGCAAATTCCATTACTTGCTTGATTACTTCAACTAACTTGAACTGTTTAGTAAGAAGCTGCAAGCGGAAGTGTAGTAGCATTAATAGTGAATCTAGTAAAAACATGGAATTTCTAAACTTCAAATCGGTGGCTTCCGATAGAGCCAAAGACAAGACCCATATAATAATTGTAGGGGCTGGAATCATAGGATGTTGTACGGCATATTTTTTGGTGACACACCCTAAGTTTGATCCCGAAAAGTATCACATCACAATCATAGAAAGCAAAAGAGTTGCAGGAGGAGCCTCTGGGAAGGCCGGAGGATTATTGGCATTGTGGGCGTTCCCTCAGCAGATAGTACCATTATCGTTTAATTTGCACCAGCAATTGGCAAACATGTACGACGGAGAAAAGGAGTGGGGTTATAGGAGGTTGACTACTGTATCCTTAGAAGGCGATTTGTCGCAAGTTGCTGATGAGGATTTAGAAGACGAAGATGAACATGCTAGTAAATTGGCCACATCGTCGTCTGAGTCTTCAACAACTTCATCGTCATCATCTTCTACTACCAGTTCCAAGCCTGCAAAGAACACCAGAAGAAATACCAATTCAAGAACGCGTAACAAGAATGAATTGCCTACGGATTTGAATTGGATCAACTCTGCTTTAATTGACAATTGTTCTGAGTTAGGTGGGGCAGATACTACTGCTCAGGTGCATCCTTATAAATTTACCAACTTTATTTTGAAAAAAGCCGTGGAATTAAGTAAGGGATCCATTGAATTAATTTTAGGGAAGGTTAAGGAAATTGAATATTCTATTGAAACTGGATCTGCAACCGGAGTAAAGTATGAACCTACTTCTATAAAAGACACAGAGAACGTAAAAGACAATATCCTTCAACTATCTGGAGATCAAATTGTCATGACAGTGGGGCCATGGACTTCGAAGATTCTTCCTGATTGTCCTATTAGTGGTTTAAGAGCCCATTCAATCACAGTGGCTCCATATGAAGATCAACCGGTTTCGCCTTATGCTATTTTTACCGAGTTCAAATTGAACTCAACCTCATATATCTCTCCTGAGATTTATGCCAGGAAGGACGAAGTTTATATATGTGGAGAAGGGGATTCGGCTGTAGATGTTCCTGAAACAACAGATGACGTGGAAGTGGTAACCACCAAATGTGATGATTTATTTAATCAGGTATCCAAATTTTCCCCTAATTTACGTAAGGGCCGGATTTTAAAGAGACAGGCATGTTATTTACCCGTCTTGGAAGTTCCCACTTCCAGTGGTCCGTTAATAGGTGAGACTAACGTTAATAATTTGTACTTGTGTTCTGGTCATTCTTGCTGGGGAATTAATAATGCTCCTGGGTCCGGGAAAATTATGAGTGAGTTACTAATCGACGGTAAGTGTAAATCGGCCAGGATCAGCTCTTTGGATCCTTCTTTGTATTTCGACGCTAGTGTGTTGGTGGAAGCAGACGAGTAAATTTGAGTTCAAGCTTACCAGCGTTAACTCGCTCAATAAATTTGGCTGCGAAATTTCGGTTTGTGGTTTTAGGCATTCTTTCAAGTATATATAGGTATTTATATACAATGATTCATAACGATAAAGTAATCACTTCCACACCAAAGCCCACAGAGATGGCATTGAGAAAGTATTTAGAAGAGTTCGATCTGACCATTTCTCAGAAAAGCTCATCTCCAATTGGGCCCAGAGCCATTCCGGTGTTGAAGGATTGTACCAATCTTGTTCCATTAACAGGAAAAAAGAGAACCGGGTCACCTTTGAAAAATGAATTGAATCACAAAAGATCAAACTCTACTGGGATTGCGCCTGAACCTGTTGTAACCGAACCTGGTGAAGAAGCTCTTCAGAAAACCATTCAAGAGCCGTCCCAAATTCAGAATTCTTTGGTAACAAGACCTTTGCTACACGAACACAAGCTATCAATCGCTAAAGAGCTACAAAGACACAAATTATCATACACTATGAATTTTCAGAAATGGGTGAAACTGGGCCGCTTAATTAATGACAGAATCACTAAAATAACAAATACAATTATTCTAGCCCGGTACACTATGATCAAACAATTCCACTATATGGATCAGATGATATGCTCATATGGAGACGAGTTAGATGGTTTACGGCAGCAGATCTTACATAAACTAAAACTGTTACAGTCGAAAACTGCTGAGTTAATGCAAACATTGGCAGGGATTTAAAGATCGATAATAGTTTTTATTTATATGTAAATTAAGTATACAAATTTAGCTTAAATGAATTAGTTTCTTTTAGCAAATCTTCTTGGACCTCTTTGAGAAGAAATAGCAACGGTTTGAATAGGGATTTTGAAACCTAAAGATTTAACTAAGTCAGCGGTTTCAGAATCAACTTCTAATTGTCCGTTGGTGTGAGATAAGTCTAAAGCAGAAACTTCTGGGACGTATTGATCTTTTCTTTCTCTTTCTTCTTCTTGTAATTTGAAAGAAATACCTCTAACTGGACCCTTTTGAATTCTTCTCATTAAATGAGTGGTGTAACCAGCGATTTTGTTTCTTAATCTTTTAGATTGGATGACGGCGATTTCATCGGCTAATCTTTTGTTGGTTTGGAAATCTAAGGTTAACTTAGGGTAGTATCTTTCGATTAAGACCTTGGAAGCTCTTTTGACGGTTTTAGTTCTAACACGAGCCTAGAGGATGTTAGTAGATGCTTTTTACGTTGTTCAACAAGTCATTAAAGTTTGAAGGGAGGAAGAATTTGGTGGAAAGGTCTGCTTATTATCTCCATGCGAAGCAGTTTCTTAAATAGTCTCTTTCCTCTATGTTCTTTGGACATCTTCTTTTGAATCTAATATATTAAATCTGTTCTTGTGAAATCTGGGTCCATTCTCTGTTCTCTGTAGTTTATTAAATATGTTCACTATGAATCTAGGAAAAGTCCACTCAGTATTATCTAGCTCTATGTTCAATACTCTATGCTTGTTGAATGATCAAGGTCGTTCTTGTTAATCTATCTTTACATACCATTTTGAATTACTATTGTGAATAATATAAAAGATTTTTTTCCAGTAGGTTTTTTTTTCAGTGAAAAATCTTTCATCGTGCGAAGTAACACTAGGGCTAAGCACTGCGCAGAATGCGACCTCTGTGACTGCTAATAAAAGCGGTACAGACACATTTCTCGGGAAAATGATTGTGCCACTACTGCAGCACAGCACCTGATGCACGTCATATGTCATAAATTATGTAATGGTGCACCGACGACCTTCGCGGTGACAAATTCAACAAGCACATACAACAGTTAACCCTAGTATTATCTAGTCTAAACTAGTGACATCACCATGGAAAAAGGACGGTTGTACCATTGTGACGTCTGCTCAGCAGACTGTACTAATCGGATCCGTATTAAATGCGCCATTTGTGTGGATTATGATTTATGTGTGCCATGTTTTGCTTCGGGAGCCAGCTCCAACGATCATAAACCCTGGCACGATTACCAAATCATCGAACAAAATACTTACCCCATATTTGACCGAGAGTGGGGTGCTGATGAGGAATTGCTTTTAATTCAAGGATGTGAAACATTTGGTTTAGGGAATTGGGCGGATATTTCCGATCATATAGGAAATCGGTCTAAAGAAGAGACCAAAGAACATTACTATCAAATGTATTTGAATTCAAAGGATTATCCGTTACCGGAAATGGATAAACACTTTGACATTAATCCATTGGACTTCTTAACCGAAAGAAAGCAACGGTTAAAGGACCGGAAGAACTTGCCATTACCGCCACCTAAACAAAAATCCGTGTCTTCGGTACCGTTGTGTCATGAGATTCAAGGGTTCATGCCAGGTCGGTTGGAGTTCGATCATGAAGTTGAGAATGACGCTGAGGTGGCTGTCAAGGATATGGTGTTTGATCCTGAAGACACTGCACAAGATATCGAATTGAAGTTGACGGTGTTGTCTATTTATAACTCTCGGTTAACCACAAGAGCAGAAAGGAAACGAGTGTTATTATTGAATAATTTGTTGGATTACCGGAAAAACATCACTAATGATAAGCGGAAATCCAAAGAAGAAAAGGAGTTATTGAAGAAAATCAATGCATTCATTAAGGTGTTGACGCCAAAAGATTTTGAAAATTTCACTAGAGATATCCTAACAGAACTAAAATGTCGGATTCGGATTCAACAACTCCAAACTTGGAGAAGAAATGGAATCACCTTGTTAGAAGATGGAAATAAGTTTGAAAAAGATAAATTAATCCGGTCGGCACATTATCAAAGAATGGGAAATGGCTCCAACGCTGGCCGGCATTCCATGAATAATAGTAGTAATGGATCTCAATCCAGAAACTATTCTCCTCAACCAGAATACAAACCAAAGATTGGTAACACCAAAACCCCATTGGATATTTCTCATGCAGTGGATTTCGAGTTGTTATCAAATGAAGAGAAGCAATTATGTGCTACACTTCGAATCCTTCCCAAGCCATACTTGGCTATTAAAAATCAGTTGATGAAAGAGGCCATCAAGAACAATGGGGTTTTGAAGAAGAAGGACGCTAGACAATCTCTAAAGATCGACGTTAATAAGGCTTCCAAGATCTACGAATTTTTCGTTCAGATGGGGTGGTGTTCACAAGGTTAATAGAGTAAATAGAGTAACGAGTAATGAATAAGGTAATGAGAGGAGTTGGGTAGCTGAGGAGCGGAGCTGAGTTACTGTAAGCGACGTCAGTGGTGGAGCACTATTCGGCGGTATGGAGCACTATTCGGTGGCATGGCGCCATATTGTTCTGGTTTTTAAGGGAACGTTGTAGAGACTTGCTCCATAGTCTTATGTCGCTAACTGTTTGTCTTAATTGTTTGTCTTAACTATTTGATTCGACTGGTTGTGTAGACGATGTCGCGTTGATGTCGCACAACCGCGACTGAGTTGATCATATCTCTACATTAAACACCTAAGAGTTGCCCGGTGTAAATGTTACTTCGTACGGTTTTAGGAGTGGTAACCACCGCAGTGGCTACTGTCAATGCCAACAATCAGTTTTACCCCTTAACAAAGAACGGAGAAGTCCCTGTTTTTGAATCTACCTATGAAATTGGCCAGGAGATCCTCATGGATTGTATCTCGAGAAACATCGACAATGGAGAACATAATTTCGATTCTCAGGATCGAATAATCTATTTACCGTTCCCTAATTGTAAGGAGACAGGAAAGCCCTTGACATTTCAATATGGGGTCAGTAATGATACACAATGTACCATAAACTTCAGCGACGAATTATACCACTTGTTCCAATTGTACATCCACGAAGACGCTCCCTTTAGTTGCAGAATTCCTTTAAGTCCAGAATCCAATTATTTGGAAAAAGGTGGAGCTTATGTACCTTTAACTTTCAACTTTAGAGGAGAAATTCATGACTCCCATTTGGATATAGATTCTGGGTTGAATGTTCTATTTGTCAAGCCTAATTCAAACAAACCAGATCAAAATGCAATTATTAGCTCTGTGGCCTTCAGTTCGAGTACAAATGTTTCTAGGGTAGTTATTGGAGACGACTTAACTTTGAATTTGGCGGTCAGATGGTTTGATAATATTAAAGGCTTGGGATCTTTAACTTCTGATTATGACCCCTCTGCCGTGGGACTACCTTTTGGTGATGGATTCTATAGTTTCCCTATGAACTCTATTGCATTATCGTTTAATGGTTTCATTGGATATTTGGTCATAGCCGTTGTACTTTCCTCCATAATAACTTTGGCTGTTAGTTATAATATCATCAATTCCAAGTCCAAGAAACGCTATGTTCCATTGGATCACGAATCACATTTATCCAAACAAGATTAGTCCTAATATATAACTGTACATTATAAATTTCTATGTATCTATGTAAATTCTTAGCCTTGACATTTCTTGATGATAGCTCTTAATAAATCGTTAATCTTGGAGTTTTCACTAGTCACATAATTATCTTGTAAGTAGTTTATGAATTTTGTCGTTAATGATTTATTAACATGAGTTTCGTTGTGTGAAACTTTATTTTTATAGGCCATGAATTTGTTGACGGATAATTGAAGGTTGTCGGTGAAGGTTGAATCTTCAATGGAGTTTCCTCTAATGGGTAGGGTAATATCCACAAACCATGTATTGACCTCATTAGGGTAGTTGTCTTGCAAGTAATTCAATATATGGAGTTGCAAATAATCTTTTTTCAAATCGGGGAATTTATCAATCACCCCCATGAATTTTTCTATGATGTCAAACAATTTGTCAACTCTATTATTGGTGGAAGAGTTGATCAACTTTTCAATACAAGAATCAAATATAGCCAATGCCACATCCCCTTTTAAAGCTGGGTTCGTTTCTGGATTGCCCAACATATTCATATCAGCATCCGGTAAATTATTCAACTCATCTCTCAAATCTTCATTAGGCAACGCGATTTTATCATTATCAGCCTCATCTTTACTGGAGCTCAATTTACTAGAATCATTTAATTTGTCCGAATATTGTTTAGACTCTCTATTCATTTCATCTAATTGTTGCTTATCGGTGATCAATCCCAACACTTTTCTTCTGGTTATCAATTTCGATATGTAGGTCAATTCAAATTGGAAATAATTTATCCATAAATCCAAAGATTCCGAGTTCAATCTTAAACTTCTTTGGAATAAGACCCTCGACCCTTTAGCGTTATTATTGACTTCGAATTCATATTTAGCCGCTGATAGCCAAGCATTGACATTTCGTGGTTGTAACTGTAACAAACGAGAATAAATCTTATAAACGATCTTGATGGCGCCATTCTTCTTTGCAAAATTCAAGTAATTATTCCAGATATCTAAATCACTTGGAAATCTATTGGTACCTCTTTGAAATATAAATAAAATCCTTCTAACACCTGCCCAGTCAGAAATACTGGGTTTGGTGTCGACAAGACCAACTTTACTTAATCTCTGATATCGTTTCTTTCTAAGTGCTTCCACGTTCATTTCGAATTCACTATATCTTAAGAAATCTCTAATAGTGGACCCTCGTCCTTGGATCCGATGTTCAAAGTCGGTCCTTCTTCTCATAATCATGGTAATTTCATGTTTCTCAAACAACCCTTTCTTCTGGAGGTCTTCCAATTCAGGAACCGATTGTTCTAGGTAGTATCTTACCTTCTCTGCCATATTTGTGTAGGATTTTTTCTGTTCTACTTTACTATAGTTTAGCTATATAGACATTTTTTCAGTCGCGATGAGCAGCGTGTATATACCGATTTTGCTGCTGTTGCAAACCTTTCTGTGAAGTACGAGTTGGAGGCTTTGATAGTGCCACTGGGGCATTGATAGCTAGCCATTGGCACTGAGGGTCATATAGGGGAACAGCCATCGAGCCGTGCAATCCAGAATGAATTCTGATTCTGGATTAATTACCCACACACAGATATATATATATATATATATATATACACAAGTTTACTAGATCCTTTCAGACATTATATCTAAAACAACGAAAGACAGCCATATCCCCAGTAACATAGTCTACCGAATGTCTTTGAAGAGAATTGCATATAATCGACAAACCCCTAAAGTAGGAGTGGATGTTAAAGTAGGAGTAGTGACTTTTCGCAGCAATCGCAAGCAGAGCTCAAAGCAAATCCTGCTACAGTTAAGAATTGGTTGCGAGTAAGAATTAACGGAAAATAACCTCCAGTCCACGACATTTACTAATTTGTCCATCGGCAGTCGAGTTGGTGTTGGCTGGAGCGCAATTATTTACTAAGATCGGTTGTATGAAGCAAAACGGTAGCGCATGTGCTTGAACCTATTGTTAATATGGAGGAATCCTACAACCCTTTAGAGGGGAACTTCCTCCACAGCACCACAGTGGTTTCGGATAACTGCACTACAATGCGAGGAGATCGTCAGATTTTCGCCCAGGCCATGGATTTATCCGTGTCGTTTTTTCAGGCCCCGTTCTAATGGACATTGGTCCCTCTCTACCTAAATTTACCCCCGTCAGACCGGGGGTGGCAGTACCGTCTACACGGACAAACAGCAACTCACCGTTTAATTAGGAAAGTCGTTAAGGTTTGACAGTGTTTTTCACAATCAATCTCCACCTTTCGGATGAGCTAATCTGCGACAATAATGCCCTTCGGCATTTTCTTCTAAGGCTCTTTGTCTGTTTTTTGTTCTCTGCAACCAGTGCATTTTGATTTAAAGGAAGTTATATTTCCCCTTTTCTACTGTTAACATTTTTTTTTTTTTATTTAGTCACAATGTATAAAACTAGACAATATGAGGTGGTTAAGAAGTCCGATACCTTGGTGATGGGTAAGAGACCGTTACAATCAATTGACAAAAAAGCCACAAAGTTGGTTTTTGGGGGAGAATTGATTGCCCAAAGTATTATGGCTGCCTGGGAAACTGTCCCCGAGGGGTGGAGCCCCAATTCATTCCACTCTTATTTCATTAGACCTGCCAGCACCGAAACTGTTATTAGGTATGAGATAGCCCAAAATAGTGATGGAACAAATTATAAAAATCGAATGGTCAATTGTTATCAAGAAGACAACGGTAAATTATGTTTTGTGGCCCTAATGTCGTTTGGGAAGAAGAATAATATGAAGCAAAGACAAATTGAATTTGCCAATAACCCCAATCCCAATTTGAAGAATGTTCCGTTCCAATTCCAGTTTTCTCCCAATGAATATTTCCATAAATATAAAGACAATTTAGAAGATTTGATGATATTCAATCATACCAATGATCACATTCAAGCATTTGTTCCGCCAGAGATCTTTGAAGACGCCGAAGAAGAGGAGAATAAGTTAGAAATTGGTGAAAGAAGATTGGGATTTTTCACCAGAGTTAACGTGGAAGGAGTTCAAGAAGTGGTTGAAAAATGGAACTATGTGGATTTAGCATTCTTGTCCGATGCAACTACGTTGGTATTATTCTTTAGATCATTAGGACCTGCGTTCAATTTCAAGTATTTCTGGTTCACTTATGCTACCATGGACCATAATATTTATTATCACGATGACGATTTCAATGTCACCGATTGGATCTTTGTGGATTACCGGTTTGTGAGGTTGAGTAATGGAAGAGTGTTATTTTTGACGTTCTGTTATAACAGAGATGGGAAATTGGTTGTTTCATGTACCCAAGAGGCACAAGTGCAAATTCCACAGAAGATAGCTGACAAGGCCACTGGTGGGTCGTATAAATTATAGATGATAGCAAATGTTTGGCAGTCTGAAGTTTTCATATCTTTCTTGTTTAGATTATAGCTTATGATGTATAAAGTAACTCAAACGTCTTTGGTATTTAACACCTAGTCAATTGGGTGCAAATACCCCATTATATTGAAATAGTAACTCAAAACATCCATTAACTATACACCCTACTTAATGACATTGTAGACTGTTCGCACCTCCCGATCCCCAAAGTCTGTTTCCTAGTACCGCTCCTATTACTACAGCCACCATCAACCATCCATTATAAGTCATAAAAACTAACATCAACATAAATGAATAACCCACTTGAACTCCATATAGAATCGATCTCTTCCATTTGTATGTACTGACAGTCCTGGAGCTACTGGCTACATTTGTACCATTTAGAATAGATATATTTTGCTGTTCCCATCTGTTGACCCAATGGCGTAACAATTCATACATCATGGTGATTATTACAATTGCTATCAAGGAGACAATAAAAGACCATATGGACCTAATGTGCCACCATTTAAACACTACACAAGTGTTCTGCCAGTTCCAGGTAAATAACATGTCCATAGAACACATGTCACCCATTCCTCCGTGATCCATGCCGTTTTCTAGGGCATTGGACATGCCGTTGGCCATAGAATGGGGCATCGAGTGGGACATAGTGCTTGATTCACAGTGAACAGAATGAAGAATCAAGAAGCGCGAGCTAACTATGGTGGTTATCACACTACTATACAGATTCCACAACGGTATGGATGCAAATTAAATAATGTGGCAGCAAGATGACATACTATACAATTCATGTACTGTTCCAGTCAGTATTGCACTTGATATGGATAATAGCCATAATTGATTTGCTAAAGAGTTAATAAACGGGTTACAGTACTGAAGATTAGACTAGATTAACCTAAGGGTTGAACTAAAAGAGTCTGGATAAGAAATGTATAATCTTCAACAACGACGTGTGCTCCATTACAGCCACCACAGTTTTGTAGAGGTCATAAACTCGGTATGGTATCAGATCAAAGTCCGAAGATAGCAACATTCCTAAAAATAAAGTTCTGACATCCTCACTCCCAAACAAACTCAGCTTCACTCAACTTCGTTCAATCGTTACATCATTAATCAATATCAAACACAATTCCTCATTACTCAGCCAACTGCTCATCTTTTCCATCATTCCACCAACCCTGACCTTATCCCAATCAATTGTAAAGATCTTATACGAGGTTCCGGTATCAACCGCACGTCAGGATTTTTCGTGAGCCATTTGTTTCCTTCCGTAGCACTCTTCCGCCGTAATTTCTTTTTCCGCGCTGATTGTTCCGAATATATAAAGCGTAGAAATTCACTGGGTGATTTATTCAATTATAGACACAGGTATTAATAGAGTTGAATTAATAGTTGCAATAAAATTATACAGTTAACATGAAAATTCTTGGACAAGAAGAGAGAGACGCCCATATCGCCCACATTACCAGTGAAGGGGCCAAAGGATTGTTCTACGGATCCTTGCTTTCCATTGGATTATTTGGTTACTTGAAATTGAGACAACCAGCCAGATTCAAATCATTCAATACTTCAATCAAAACATGTATTTTCGCCATGCCCACTATTTCCATGGGTGCTTTTTTTGCCGATCAAGGGTCAGTGGAATTTGATAGACAAGTCCATAGTTCTGATTATAACAACCAGAAAATGATGGAAGAATTTAGACAATGGAACAACATGGCCATGTCGGATAAGATCTTCCATTCATTGAACGAAAACAAGTATAAAATCATCATTTCCACCTGGGCAGCTTCTTTATATGGATCTTGGGTCTACGTTAATAGAGACAAGATCATGACTACTGCTCAAAAAGCCGTGCAAGCCAGAATGTACGCTCAGGGAATAACCATTGTGTTGTTGTTGGGAACAATTTTATTGGCCATGAAAGAAGAAGAATTGGAGAAGAATAAGCCAAAGCCTGTACCTGAATGGCAAAAAATTTTGAATGATCGTCAAAGAGAAGAATCAGAGAAGCAAAAGATCATTGAACAAATTAGAGTGAAGAGAGAATCGCTTGATTCTAACAACTGATTTCTCTTTTGAATGTTTGTATTGTAAATAGCTAATGATAACGAGTCATACATGTCTAATATCTCTGAAGCATCTCATGGGATGCCTTAACATCCTCACTCCCATACTGAACTTCGCGCTTTAAAATTTTTATATCAATCTTACACATCCACCTAAATCAATTCTCCATGCCACCAAAGAAAGGAAAGAAGGAAATAGAACAGGATGAACGGTTTCAAGCCATCGTGTTGACCGACTCATTCTTCTCGAGGTTTATGCCCCTAACCGCCGTCACTCCAAGATGTCTATTGCCACTAGCTAACGTGCCGTTAATAGAATATACCCTCGAGTTCTTAGCAAAGACAGGAGTCAATGAAGTGTACTTAATGTGTTCGTCTCATGCGGACCAAATCCAGGCGTATATAGACCTGTCTAAATGGAACACCAAAACCTCGCCTTTCAACCTTACTACCATTTTGTCGCTTGAATCTAGATCCGTTGGTGATACTATGAGAGACTTGGATAATAGAGGCTTGATTAGCGGGGATTTTTTGTTAATCAGTGGAGATGTTATCACCAATATTGACTTTAGCAAGGCCATGAAGTTCCATAAATATAACAAGCTGAATGATAAAGAACATATCTTAACGATGATCTTAACAAATGCTTCTCCATATCATCGGACCAGATCTCAGGTGGACTCGGCTACGTTTTTGTTAGACAAGAACACTAATAGGTGTATGTACTACCAGAGCATTCCTCCAAGCAACTTAAAGCAAACATCGATCAACATTGACCCTGAACTTTTGGAGGATATTGACGACGAGGTAATTATCAGAAACGATTTAATTGATTGTCACATTGATATTTGTTCTCCTTTAGTGCCGCAAATCTTCCAGGATAACTTTGATTATCAATTATTAAGAAGCGATTTCATCAAAGGGGTGTTAACTTCCGATTTGGTCAAGAAAACCGTGTATAGTTATATTACCGATGGGATTGAATATGCTTCTAGAGTGACGAGTTTCTCGACTTTTGATGCTGTTTCTCAAGATATCTTATCCAGATGGTGTTATCCATTAGTGCCAGACTCCAACTTGATTTCCAATCATTGCTATACTTATGAATTCAATCATATATATAAAGAGCTGAAGGTTTTATTGGCTCAAAATTGTAAGATTGGCAATTGTACTTGTATTGGAAATAATACTGAAATAAGTGATGGTGCTACCATAAGTAAATCCACTATTGGTAGAAATTGTAAAATTGGAAAAAATGTGGTCATAACAAATAGTTATATCTGGGATAATGTGGAAATTGATGACAATTCTGTTGTTAGCAGATCCATTGTTGCTAGTAATGCGAAGATAAATTCTAATGTGGTCATAAACAACAATATTATTGGTTACAACGTTACTATTGGCAAGGATAGACAGTTACCAACTAACGCTAGATTAATCGAAAAGCCAATTGTGAAGAAATCAAGCTCGTTGGATTCTTTTATCGGTGATGACGAAGAAGAAGAAAATGAGCCCGAGGAAGAGACTAATCCTGATGTAGTCATCGATGTTAACGATGCGGAATTAGTAGGAGACGATGGGGTTGGTTATTTATACGAGTCTGATTTTGAAAGGGCCAATTTTGAAGAAGAAGATTTTAGTGAAGATGAAAGTGAAGATGATCTTTTGGAGAATCCCACCATCGATAAAATGAGTACCAGAATGTATCATAACTTCAAATTGTTGAACATATCCGATGATTCCATTGCATCTATAACAAATAAAAAGAAGAAAAAGAAGAGTAGAAGATTATCATCCACCTCAGTGATGTCTTCCGATTTTGAAAGAGGAGACTTTTCCGAGGAAGAAGAAGACTTCAATAAAGAAGCGGTCGATACTATCACCAGATCTATCGAGAACAATCACGATTTAGACACAGCCTTGTTGGAATTAAACACGTTAAGAATGTCCATGAACGTAAGCTACCATGAAGTAAGATTGGCCACGGTGGAAGCATTGATCAAGAGAATTTTACATTTTATAGCTACCGATACCTTGAATGTTAAGGATGCCACTATTAAGATTTTTAAAGCTTGGGGACAGTTATTCAGTCGGCAATTATTTGAACCCAGCGATCAAGATGATTTATTGTTAATCTTACAATCTGTATGCAGCAACTTGGATAAGACCTACAATCAATTTTTACTATTCTGGAGTATCAATGTGTTATATAACGACGACATTATAGATGAAGATAAGATCTTAGCCTGGTGGAACTCCGACAAATCATCCAGTAATGAGAACTTTGTGCAGGTCAAAGCTGCTACTGGGAAGTTCGTGGAATGGTTACAACAAGCAGAGGAAGAGAGTGACTAACCGAGGATACTGACTAAGTTACAGCTAGTTGGTAATGCTCGGTATATAACAAGCTTGAACGTCTTCTAAAATTATAGACACGCAATAAACTACATAAAGACACAGACATTGTAACACAAACAAACACACAAACACACAAACACACGAACACACTCACACACTCCTTTACAAACAAACACACTCATACACTCCTTTACCATCTCTGCGTAAGTCTCTACCCATTTTTATACGAGCACATCACCAGATTTTTGACACATTAAACGAGATGCGCGTATAAAAACTGAAAATTCCACTTTCAGCCCTCAAACAACTTCCAACATGAGTTCTATGGAGTACGACGTGATAGTTATTGGAGCAGGAGTAGCGGGACCTGCTATTGCTACGGCCATGGCCAGACAAGGAAGAAGAGTTTTAATAATAGAAAGAAGCTGGGCCAAGCCTGATAGAATAGTTGGAGAATTGTTACAACCAGCAGGAGTTAAAGCTTTGATGGAGTTGGGGATGGCCCAAGCTATAAATAATATAGAAGCATCTCCTTGCAAAGGGTATTTTATCAAATACTTCGATGACCTGCTCCAGTTGGAATACTTGGATAAAACCGAGGCGTTAGAAGCGAATCCTGTGAGACCAGTCCCGGGGGCTGTTCAGGACGGGAACGATAAGGTATTGACGGATGAGACGTTGGATAGTAAAGATTGGTATGAAAATAACCGTTTCCAAGGGGTATCATTTCATAATGGAGATTTTTTGATGAATTTACGACAAATAGTAAAGTCTGAACCCAATATTACCTGTGTTGAAGGAACTGCTACCAAGTTGCTAAGAGACGACGATGATAATGATATTGTAATTGGGTGTAAAGTTAAGGAGAAGCGAGAAAGTGGGGAGGTTGTAGAAGAGTACTATTCTCAGTTGGTGATAGGATGTGATGGGATATATTCCAAGTTCAGAAAGGAATTAAGTCCTAATAATGTTCCTAGTGTTGGGTCGTATTTTATAGGGTTGGATTTATATAATTGCCAATTTCCAGCTAAATATCATGGCCATGTTATCTTGGGAGATCATGCTCCTATTTTGGCTTATCAAACTTCCAAGACTGATTCGAGAATGTTATGTGCTTATAGATCCTCCAAACCGCCATCACAATCAAATAATGAATTAATGGACTATTTTACTCAGCAAGTATTACCGGCGTTGCCACCAGAAATGAAACCGTCCTTCGAACAAGCATTATTAGCCAGGAAATTCAGAGCTATGCCTAATCAATACTTGCCAGCTTTAAAACAAGGTAAAACTCCCAAAGGATTGATTTTATTGGGTGATTCGCTAAATATGAGACATCCTTTAACAGGAGGTGGGATGACTGTGGCCCTTAACGATGCTGTGTTATTGGCAAAGCTATTACACCCGAACCATGTCCAGTCGTTCACTGACTACAAATTGATGGCTAAAAAGTTATCGCAATTCCATTCCAAGCGGAAGAGATTAGGTGCCGTGGTTAACACGTTATCGGTGGCTCTATACGCCCTTTTCGCCGCAGATAATCCCTATTTAAAGATCTTACAAAGAGGTTGTTTTAAGTACTTCTTACTAGGTGGTGACTGTATCACTGGCCCTGTGGGATTACTAAGTGGTATGTTACCGTTCCCTCTATTACTATTTAATCACTTCTTTAGCGTGGCATTCTACGCCATCTACTGGAATTTCTTCGACAGAGGTTTCTTGGAATTGCCGCTTGCGTTATTCGATGCTGTGGCCACCTTGATCACCGCCATAATTGTGTTTGTACCTTATTTATGGCATGAACTAGTGCAGTAACGTTTACGAGTATTTTATAGATTATATGTACATATTTTGTTCGGTGCGTCTCTTCCTGAATTACTGCATATGAGCCAGCGAGGCTGAAGCTTTGCGTGCCCCCACTGAAATATGGTGAGTTCCAAGTTGCTGGCTAACATTACACGAGGCAGACAATTGTTTAAAGGAGCCATTTACTTGAGTAACTCCACTATTAGTCCAGTATATCGCCTTCTTTGGGTGTCCGCAACTATTTAAAGGGCTCAAATTGCGTGAATTGTGAAATCATTATCCCTGTACTTCCACTCGCTTAGCAAGTACCAAAATGGCTATTAATGATAATACCCCTTTGATGGGAGAAAATAGCTCAGGTCTTGGGTTATCATCCCGTAGCGCCGGGCCAGAAGAAACCATAAAACACGCCGTCATTCGGCCATTGATGGTTACTTTAAAGTCGTCCCCTGTCAACTATTTGTTGCTCTTTGTACCATTGGGAATCTTAGCAGGAGCTTTGGAATGGTCTTCCAACGCCATTTTTTGGATTAATTTCTTTGCCATCGTGCCATTGGCGTCGATTTTGGCATTTGCTACTGAAGAGTTAAGTGAACACGTCGGAGAAACTATTGGGGGGTTATTGAATGCAACCTTTGGAAATGCCGTGGAATTGATTGTGTCTATTATTGCTTTAAAAGAGAACCAGATTAGAATCGTGCAAGCCAGTATGTTGGGGTCGATTTTATCGAACTTGTTGTTGGTTTTGGGGATGTGTTTTGTCGCTGGAGGGCTTACTAGAGTTCAGCAAACCTTCAATCAAACTGTAGCTCAAACCATGTCTTCATTAATGGCATTGGCTACTAGTGGGTTATTAATTCCTGCTGCTTTCCACGCCACATTACCATATCCTAAAGATAAAGATGGGTTCCCAATTCCTGGTTCGACGGATGATTTAATTATTTCATTGTCTAGAGGCGTGTCCGTGATTTTATTGATTGTGTATGTGTTATACTTGGTGTTTCAGTTGAAGACTCACAGATCGTTATTTGAAGAGCAAGGAACTACTCAAGATAATGATGATGGGATCATTACTACTACTATGCCACCAGATACTTCTCCTAAATCCAACGACGATAAACATTTAAATGTGTTGGAGTCCTTGCTGGCATTGGTGGTGGCTACGGTTTTGGTTTCATTTTGTGCGGATTATTTGGTGGGATCCATCGATGATATCGTAGAATCTTCTGGATTATCCAAAACTTTCATCGGGTTAATTGTTATTCCAATCGTGGGTAACGCTGCTGAACATGTTACTGCTATTATTGTTGCTATGAAGGACAAAATGGATTTGGCTATTGGTGTGGCTGTCGGATCTTCGTTACAAATCGCCATTTTTGTCACTCCATTCATGGTGTTAGTAGGATGGGCTATTGGAGTTCCCATGACTCTTTACTTTTCAACATTTGAAACGGCCATTTTGTTTGTTTCCATGTTTATCAGTAATCTTGTGATTTTGGATGGAGAGAGTAACTGGTTAGAAGGTGCTATGTTATTATCCACCTATATTATCGTTGCTATTGCATTTTTCTATTACCCAGATACTCAATTATCATAACTCAAAACAATCAGAGAAGAAGGAGATTCAAGAACAAAGAACAGAACCCACAATATCTTCGAGCCGAATCCCCATGTATTGTACAAAACGAGTCGGTTATGATGTTAGTAGTATGTCTTATATAAGTCAAATTGTAACAGTATAATTGAAATTTGCTCACAAACTGTAGATACATAATGCAGGCACAATGCAGCTATACATCAAACTGCATAAAACCTGTCTTAGCGTTCCCCATACGGTTAATTAATTGATACGCATTGACCCGCTTTGAGTTAAAAGTGGTGTACATTGCGAATTTGTCCCAATCGGTGTTCACCTACTATCAGGACGCAAATCATATCCAGTTAAAATAGTCCCAGACCTATCAGCACCGGACTCAGTTAAGTTCCCAATAAGTATATTTCCAGTTTCACTCGAAGCCTTTAAAGTTAAATTGGTCCACAAGACATCTAATATGGCAAAATTCAAATAATGAAAAAAGAAACCTCGGGACCAAATAGCAACACCTTAGTCAAAGGGCTAAAGGAGGTTTAGGAGAATTAGGAGAGAAACCTTAAATCTAACGGCGTCGATAAACGGGACGCCAAAAACAGATATAAATCCTGGTAACCCTGAGTTATAAAGGGGGGATATAAGGCGAGAATGAAGGTAAGTCCGTTCCCGGACCAAAAGTTAAACCTGAGAGAGATCAGTGAAAGTTTCTTTTGGTTGAGACGGGCACTCAAAGGGACACCAACGAAGAAACCCTTAAGGGAAGTATTGCCTATCGTAGTTAATAATGCAAATTGCGAACAATAGTGGTTACAAGTATCATAGGCTAATTGTTGCAACCTTTAAGTATTGTCTAACACCACTGATTATTGTGGGATAGGATTGTGCGCCAGTATTGTCTGCGAACAATGTTAGTCCAGATTAACATGTCGTTAGCAAAGTAAGGATAAGGCGTAGGCTATAGTGACCTGGTCCCAAGAACTGAAGATTTTACATTATCACCTGGTGTGTATCAACCCTATAGAAGATTCTTTGAACGAACCTTTGAAAATCGGACGGCTAAACTGAACCCTTGTAAGGGTTTTTCCCCCTTCAAAAGCGATTTTATTCTTTGAACCCCTTTTAGTTCGGTTAAATCATCTTATATTTGCAAAACCGTGTTTCCTTACGATGTTAGACTGATGATGTTAGTGAGCTTTGTTAGTTAGCCCCATTGTTCTTTGTTCTCTTTATGGCAGTACACTTCCTTGATAGTCCGCACCTGTCTAATGTGAGATATTGTAAGTTTCGGTTGTCGACAACTGACGCGTAATTGATGAACGCGGTATTTAATCAGGGCCCCAGTGCACACGAAGAGGCGGTACCTCGCCCGGGGCGTGGCCCAAGGCGCACAGATCGGCGGGCCCAGCTACCACCAGAAGGGGGATTAGGGGGAGACCATTTGGTTATGAAAGGCATCCTGAAAAAAAATCATTATCTCGCGACCAAAAGGAGTCCCCCTTACCAGTTGTCAAGAGCTCAGGAGTACCTGACATACAACAGTAATAGTTAAACTCGACCTGAAACAGTCCCCCCGGTCTCATATCCATCAACCCCAGTCTGGAAATCACAAGTTCAACCTCTACTCTAGGGCTGTTGAGCTGGCAACTCTTAACCTGTAGCTACCTAACTACACTACGCGACTTTACTACTGGTCTTGTTACCGCAGGTGCGGGAGTGCATATTTTGTTCATTATTCCTCACACTAATCGATGCAGTTTCGAATAATGATAAAAATTTTCAACCGTGAATCCTGTTGTACGAATCTTGGTAATAAGGTCCTGATCAGGGGGAGATAAAGGCAGGTTTTTTTTTTTTTTTTTTTTTTTTTTTCCCTTTTTTTTTTTTTTTTTCCCCCCTTTGAATATTGTTAACCTAAAAATTTTCAACCTCTACAGTATATAAAATGAAATAGAATCCCCCATGATTTACAAGTGCTATATAAATTTGCATTTTGTCATTCAGGCTTTAGATAGGATTTATAGTTCTGGTTAACTAGGTCCTTTGTCTACCCACTTTATTCATTCATCCCGTAGGTTTCGTTCATTATATCGGCCTGATTCTTTCATTTTTGCATCTAATCCACTCTTTTATTTCTACCATGTCAGACAGAGAAGCTTTAAAGATATTTTCCAGGCAGCCAGTTAATGGTGACATGATCAATTACTTGGTTTCTACTACCAATTCCATTATTCAAGTTAAATCTGCTACCAAGAATAAGTTCAATTCGTTAAGTACTTCGGATATCTTGGTGAGTCCAATTCTGAAGAAAAACATTAGTTTAAGAGATTTCATTAAGAATTTAATCAGATACTCCAACGTTCAAACTCCTACATTAATGGCCACATTAATTTATTTGAATAAATTGAGAAACTTGTTGCCAGCCAATGCCATTGGTATGGAGACTACTAGACACAGAATCTTTTTAAGTGCCTTGATATTAAGCGCTAAATCTTTAAATGATTCTTCTCCATTGAACAAACACTGGACTAAATATACTGATGGGCTCTTAACTATTAGTGAGGTGAATATGGCTGAGAGAGAATTGATTGGGTTGTTAAATTGGAATGTTAATGTTAACGAAGATGATTTAATCATAGCATTGCAACCATTTTTGATTCCTATCAAACAACAATTGGCCAGAAAATTATCCATTGAACAACAACAAAAGATGAACTACTACAGATTATCTAACGTTCATAATGTTCCTGCTTCCAATAGCCTTGCTCCAAGTAATTATTACAGCAGTTCCAGATCTTCCTCCACTTCATCCATTAGTTCATATAATTCCCTCAATTCTCCTAATATTACTGGATCTTCCAACTCCATCAATTCGTTGGCCTCCAATTGTCTGGGTCATTCTTCTGGAAATTTGAACAGTTTTATTAATGAAGAACATCAAAATCCTAAAAACTACAGTTATAGACCTCCTTTGCAAGCTAAGTCCGCGAATAGCTTGAATCGGAGTAATAGCCGCTCCAGTCATTCTCATGGTCATAAGGTTTATGATAATAATGCTATTTATGATATCAACTTAATGCACACTGGGAAAGTGGTGGCCTAATTGTGGTATTTATTGATTTGTAACTTTTTTTTTGTATTGCACATTTATTGTGTTGGACACTTTTATGATTTGTAGACTTACAGGTCTTTTATGGGTTAGGGTAATTTTTATAGGTTTCGTTTCTACTATCGTTAATATAGAAAACGCTTTGGAGTTTGTAATAGTAAGACTACAGCACTCAAATATAGAAAATGTTTTGAGTCGGTAACAGTACGGCCACACCGTAGGTGCTCAGGGTACAGTCAGACTCAAGATCCATCTAATCTACCTAATTCCACCTCCTGTGGTGCCGCTACCTAATTGAGGCAATTTTGGTCTCCACTTTGCAACCATTTTGGAGTCGCATCTTGAAATCGCAGATCAAAAAAATATATAATTCCGTACAACTGGTTGCTCTGCAACATAGTTACGATAATAGGTATATAATTATTGTTGGTTAAGGAGCTATGAACCAAAGTGGAGAGATGAAATTGATCAGAAAAAATGTCTCTGTTGCTTAGTGTAACCAAACCTGTGCTATCCCACAATGGCACCCAAAGGTTGTTATGTAGATATATATGTACATTAGGCTATTTAAGAATTTTTTAGGACCCTTTAATGACCGTGAGGGTCTTCTTGTGGGGGGTCTGGGTTGACAGTTATCATTGTATCAATTCTTAAAATAGAAATACAGGCTTCTAAGGCAGATTTCAAGGATCTGATTTTAGATATGGTAGGTTCCAATACCCCATGATTGACTTCATTAACGATTTTACCTTCGATTAAATCCAATCCACAGTTTTTATAATTCTTTCGTTTAGTATCCGTTGGTAAAGCACTTTGAGCAGCCGCGTGGTAAGTTCTTAATTTGGAAATCAAATCGGAAGAATCTTTGGCTGCGTTGTTAGCTAAAGTTTTTGGAATTACTAATAAAGAATTAGCAAATTCAGCAATAGCCAATTGTTCTCTGGACCCCACGGTAGTAGCAAAGTTCTCTAAAAAGATATTCAAAGCTGTTTCCACTGCACCACCTCCAGGGACTACATTTCCACTTTCTAAGGTTCTTTTAACCACGGATAAGGAGTCGTGAATAGATCTTTGCATTTCGTCCAAGGAATATTCATTAGGACCTCTTAAAATGATCGATGAGGACGAATGTTGTTTAGTACCCTTAATTAATATACATTCATCGTCACTAATTCTGGTTTGGGTTACTTCTTCGGCGTATCCCAAATAAGAACTTTCGAACGTCTCCTCCCCTTCTAAATTACTTAAATCACTCACTAAAGTAGCTCCAGTAGCTCTAGCAATTCTTCTTAAATCTTCCTTTTTACACCGTCTAACTGCCATAGTCTTGGCTTCGATGAATTCCTTCAAACATAAGTCATCAATTCCCTTGGTGGTTAAAATGACATTAGCTCCACTTTCCAAAATCTTTTGAATTCTTTCAATTATAATTCCATTTTCTCTCTTTCTGATTTCCTCCAATTGATCTGGATCATCAATATTCACTTGAACTCCCATGGCCATTCTGGCTTTTTGCAAATTGATATCCAAGCAAGCAATCTTAGCATTTGTAACTGATTTGGTCATGGCTTGCGATGCAACTGTACAGTTTAAGGCGTACCCGTTAACTAACATACTCTCAGTCGACGATTTACCATGAGCCTTTAAAATATTCACCGCTTTTACCGGGTACTTTGTTTCCCCTTTATTACTAGTAGTCTTAACTGCCAACATGGCATCTACTACCAATTTACTAAAGAAGTCAGAGTCTGATCCAATGATTTTAGACGACATGGATGTCTTAGCGATATTGACTAAAGTGTCCTTCCCTAAAGAATTTACTGGCATCGACAAAACATCATTGATATAACGTATAGCCTCTTTGGATGCCAATCTATAACCAGTAATAATAGTAGTCGGGTGGATTTTATTCTTGACTAATTCGTTGGCCCTTCTTAATAATTCACTGGCAATAATCACCACTGAAGTAGTTCCATCTCCAACTTCTTGATCTTGCTGTTGAGCTAATTCAACTAAAATCTTCCCTGCTGGATGCTGGACGTCCAACAATGCCAAAATGGTGGCCCCGTCGTTGGTAACCGTAACATCACCAATATCATCTACCATCATTTTATCTAATCCCACGGGACCTAACGATGATTTGACAACATTGGCAACAGATTGAGCGGCCAACACATTTTGATTTCTAATGTCATCACCGCTGACTTTTTCTCCTTCGAGAAACAAGGTATCCGAACGAGCAGCTGAATACATTGATAGGGTTAAAGATTTGGATGATTTTTCAATTTGTATTAAAATTTTTCACGCGCTCGCGCCAGATCGTGGAAAATAGTGCCAAATAGGTCCGCATTGCCGCGAATAGTGCCAAATAGCACCAGTCTCTCGCACAGTGCTCTTGCCCCAGAGGGTCGCACCAGATTCTCCGAGCGATTGCCACTCCCTCGTTCTCTCAATCAGTCAGGATTCTCGCCATTCTCACTCTCACTTATCTTTAAGTTTTGCTGTTAGCACGACCAGCCAGTCGCGAAAATCAAAACAACCGCTTACCAGCAATACACAAACTGGAACCACTCCTATTTGTACTACAACGAATTGTATCACAAATACTTGTACAAATGTGGCAATTGACAGTAAGATCCTTGACAAGATCCCAAGCGTGTTTGGGGATGCGCTTGGGTGTCGCCAACACCAGATCCATCTCATCTTCATCGGTGTTATGGGCTAAGAAGAAGTCTCCTGAAACTATCCAATTGGAGAAATTAAAGGACACTTTAAAGAAGGAAAAGCAAGTGTATAGTAAATTGAAGGAGAAATTCTCCAAGGAACGGGCCAGAATCAATGACCAGAAATCCAAAGCTAAAGCTAAAGAAGCCAAGTTAAAGACCAAGGCTAAGAATGATAAACACCTTAAGGAAGCCTTAAAAACTCCTAGAAAGTTATCTCCTTTCAATATGTATGTCAAATTGAATACGGGTCCTATGGCTCAAGTCAGTAGTGAATGGAAGGATTTATCTGACCACGAAAAGGCCAATTATCAACAGAAAGCTGATGAATATAATGAAGAATTTGCAAAGATTTATGTGCCTAAACCTAAGCCTCCAGTGTTTGGATTTGCCGCTTTTGTCAAGAAAAACTTTGTAGGAGATGGAAGGGAAGTTTCAGAAGTGTTAAAGGAATTATCTGGCGACTGGAATTCGTTAGCAGCTGACGAAAAGGCTAAATTTGCAAAGAATGATTCCGAATGGAGTCAATACCAAAAAGACCTACAAAGTTGGAAACAAGAAAGAGTTAATCTTTACAATCAAAAAAATGGTACCAATGTTACTCTCTAGATCCATTAGATAAAAAGTTTATGCTTATGTAGATTGTATATATGTATCCTATACAGTAATATATTGTTTTGTTTTAAAGTAAAATTACACTATCTATAAATAATATTAATGGGAATCGACTTTGGCTTCACCAATCTTTTGTAATACAGCCCTTAAATTGTGGGGTAATATAGGTTTAGATACAAAGTCTGTCATTCCACAGGCCAATGATCGTTGTCTATCTTCTCCAGCGACATTGGCCGTTAAAGCTACAATTTCTGGTAAATAATTCTGCTTACCATCTCCTTCAAATAGCTTCTTCAATTCTATGGCGGTGGTGATTCCATCCTTACGAGGCATTTGAATATCCATGAATATCACATCATAGTGTTCATCTTTGTCCAACAATTGCAAACATTTGTCAATCACCTCCACTCCATCTTTAGCGTGGTCTGCTATGTATCCCAACTTCTTTAAATGTTGTAGCGCGACTCGTAAATTGATCAAGTTGTCTTCAGCTATTAGTATCCGCAATGGATACTTAGTTGCAAAATAAGTATCGTCGACCTTTGCAAGGGCTTTGTCTTTGATGTTACCGTGGCTATTCTTTAAGTTTCGGATCAATTCTATAATCTTGGGCTTTTGAAATGGCACCAATAGAATGGAGAATGTGTTACTATCATCGATCTCTCTGGGTAAAGATTTCCCGAATTGAGAGATCAACACCACTCGAAGCTTGGGATCTAATTGGGGTCTTAACTCAACGAATTGCTTGAGCTGGTCATAATGAACAAATATTGAATTCAAATGTGGATACTTCTTAGGATTGAAGTCTTCCACCTTATCTACGATGGATACCTCTAAGCCAAACCATTCTAAATTCTCTTTTAATGACACTCGAGTGTACTTGTGAGTGTCTATGATCAAGGTATGATTGGTGGTGCCCAACTCTATGGCTCGTTGTTGATCAAACTTGATCTCCGGTTCATCGCATAGCTCCACTTCTGCGTTCACCACAAAGTAAAAGGTACTACCTTTGCCCTCGACACTATCAAATGTTAGCGTCCCGCCCATCAAGTCTGCTAGTTTCTTAGAAATGGCTAGCCCTAACCCTGAACCGCCATATATTCTTCTGGAGGATGAATCCACTTGAGAGAAAGCCCCAAACACCTTGTGGCTACTATCTTTAGGAATCCCAATCCCGGTATCTTCTACCGATATGGAGATTTCATGTCTATTGGTAATAATTTCTTTGGACGACACCTCCACCAAAATATGACCTTCAGAAGTAAACTTGACAGCATTTCCCACGAGATTAATTACAATTTGCCTAAATCTAGTTTCGTCACCGCAAATGCTGGTGATATTAGGACACCTATTGCGGAACACTAATTCCAAATCGTTTACCGCTGCTTGTTCTCCCACCAATTGAATGGCATTCTCAATAGATTCAATCAAAGAAAAGGGCTCATTAGCCAACGTAAAGGACCCATGCTCAATCTTAGAAAACGCCAATATTCCATCTATAATATTCAAGGTCACCATAGCCGAACTTCTAATTGTCTCCACATATTCTCGTTGGGTCTTGCTTAAGTCTGTGTCTAGTAAAAACAACGAACACGATAGCAAGGAGTTGAAAGGAGTTCTGATCTCATGTGACATATTGGCTAAGAAACTGGCCTTTTCAGCAGTAGCATCTTCCGCTAGTCGTTTGGCATGTTCCATTTGACGATATAAGTCGATCTTGGCTAATGAAACTGTAGCCTGGGAGCACAAAAGGTCCACCAAATCTTTCTTCTTTTCGTCTAAGAAGAGAGCTCCTGGACTATCTTCTGGTTTTGCCCGTTGACTTTCCAAGTACAATGCACCGTCAATACCCTTGGAGCTCTTTAAAGGAATACAAATCATGGAGTAACAGTTGTTCTTCTGGTAGTAATCATCCTTGCTGAACCGATTTTGAAACAAGATATCATCTTCGTCCTTGTTAACGATTTCTCCACTTTGAAACACATATAAAATGAGCGAAAAAGGACACAAATCAGTTCTAGAACTCAATGGTTCATTGGATAAGTTATAAATACTGTTGGGTGATCCTATGGTCCGTATATATGGCTCATCTTCATGTTTCATCACCACCACCCCGTAATCCACATCGGAAAACATGATAGCACTTTCCAACAACTTCATCAAGATATCGTCATCTTTAGAAGCGTCAGAAATGTCTAGACATGCCTTGACTGCGTCATTCAAGTCAACGGAATTGCTTGAAACAGAATCACTATCCTCAGCATCACGTTGTGGAGTGAAGCTTTCGCCTAGTAACTTGCCTTTCCTTGAGTTGGAACCTTGAATACCGGAAGAGAAAAACTGGCTCAACTTCCGATTTAAGGGATTAGGCGATGACAATTGGGGAGAAGACGGAGTTGCAATCCCAGCAGAACCACCTTGCTCAGACGATGTGGTCCCTGTGGTATTGCGACTACCACTACTGCCTCCACTGATACTAAGAGCATCAACACCGGCCCAGTTATAGTCTTTCAAATAGTCGGAATATTTGACCTTCAAATGAGTATAATTCAACATCATATCCAACGATTTGAACAAAGCAAGTGCATTCTTAGCAAAGTAAATGATCCGCTGACTCTTCTTGTTGGTCTTTATTAACCAATTTGCACACAAAGAGCTTCCCCACGCGGCATCATACCAGCTCCCGTGTAACTTGGCTGATTCAATGGCTTCCTCGAATATATCCAACCTGTCTAATTCTGATAAGCTGTTGTGCTGATTCAAGGTGGCTCGCACAATCAAGTTCTTGGAGTGGAAATTGTTAGGGCAAACCTCATCCCATAAATTGAACAATTTGATGACTTTGGTTTCCAAGCAACTTCTTAGCTCGCCTGGAAGCTTCGAGGACTGGTTGCTCAAGGCCAAGGCAAGAGCAAAATAATAATCAGCATGAAGCAAAGTATTGGGAATAACCAAATCAATATCCATTACTTCTTTGACTGCGATATCAATTATTTCATCGTATCGCTCTAAACAATTCAAATACCAGATTTTGAAAAAGTTGTAAGCGAACAAGTAGTCAGGGGATTTAATAGATCCATCCACCTTGGACTCAAATGTGTCTAACTTCATTTCTCCGTGTAACAATTTAATTCCGTTGATCTGAAGAGCCCTATAGTTTTTATTGATCACCGCATAGTATTCATGATCCTGTTTGATAATACTTGAGTATATCTCATCTAAAGGGTGGCCCGTCAAATACAACAAATGAAGTCTGGATAAACCTGTGATCATGTCTCGGGCGTGTACTCCAGAACGGAAAAATGTTCTTGTGGATGATATGAAGATTTCATAGTACTTCAATAAGTCACTCATGGGTTCCATATAACTAGCAATGGTCGAAAGATACATCTCATAAATGGTTTGAATATATGAGAACGTCAAACTCTTGTCTGTGTCGATCAAGAACATCGCCACTCTAACGTACTCGGTGGCCCTCAAGAACTTTGATCTGTCAGCGTCTTTCGCCATAGTATTGGCCAAATAGATCAAAGGAACAGCACAGAAGGCTGTGGTCCCATATTCATGCATCATAACTATCATCTGATGAACCAAGGCATTTTTGATATAGTACTTGTCGTTATAGTACGTTGGCTGAATAATATCCGACATTATCTCAAACGCTAGAAAGATCCCCTTATCCCTTACTTTGGGGAGCTCTTTCATGTTTCGAATCTCCGATATCGACAACGGGGTTTTGTTTCGATACTTCTGACAAATCTCTAAGCATTCTTCATAGTCTGATGAGACTTCAATTCCTAGTTTATTGAGTCCTTTAATTGCCACCTCCAATGTCTCGTCATAGCGCTTAAGATTGGACAAGCACCTAATCCTGGTAACTAAAAAGGCATTTTCATTGAAGTCAAGGGTTTCAATGGCTTCATCGATTAGTTGCAAGCACTGGTTGAAGTCTTCTAGAAAGTAATGAATTTGAATGATGGTCAAAAGGATTTTGGATACAGTAGCTGAATCGTTTGGCTCTGTAAAGTTCTGGGCCGACTCAAAGTACCCTAACGAATCATTCAAGTTGTACGTTCCTAAAGCCAACTTTCCTGCTTTTATCAACACCTTGAAATAAGTATCCCGTTCTTCCTTTCGAGCTACATTAACGGAATCGTTAAAGTGTTTAGCCATCATTAAAAACTTGGGTATTGATACATTATCAGAGTGGTATTTGTTATAGAAATTCAACCCACATAAACGGTTGAACTCGTCCAATTCACCATTATCCTTCAATTGCTTCATCATAACGGATTTCACTGAATCATGGAAAAACGAATACACTGAGTTTGCGGCCAACTCACGGGCCCCTTCATCATTCATGTCAAAGGGCAACTGGGTAGACTGAAACAAGTGAAATGGTAATTTATAAAAGGAACTGTTGGGTACTATGATTCTTAATTCCACACATACAGTCATTAATTCGAATACCCGAGCTAGCGACATGTTTGAGACCACGGCCAAATCCATCAAGTTAAAGTCTGGGCTAGCTAATAAGCTCCCAAACTTCAATAAAGTAATGCATTCATCGGGGATGATATTTTGATAAAATTGTAGAAGATTATTAAGGTCATTGTCGAAGAAAGTGTTACTAAAGTCCAAATGCCATGATCCCTTTACGGTACCTCGATCACTGAAATAGCTGGTTTTGCCCTGCCAGTATAAAATACGAACAATCATCTTAGCTTTTAGAATATTACCACCACTCAAATTCCAAAGCTTTTTGGCGTTCTCCACGATACCTTCGTCTAAAAACAGAGTTACGTCATTACCAGCCAAGTTGGGTTTGGCTTTCGGAATAGAATCAGTGTCCGGTACCGACATTGCCTCAAAGCTAGTAGGAGGGGATCTTGTAGTAGTCGGTGTTGGCTCCCTGCTCGAGGTATTATCAAGGTCATAGTCTACGTCACCACTGAAGACGCAATGCCTCCAGAATTGAACGAAATCTGGAAACAGTATTGGGTTCAACGCTAACTCGTAGACTGTGACTTCGAAGCTCTTCACAAAGGCCACAATCTCTGGTTTAGAAAAGGTGGAGTTGCTAGTGGAACTGTAGCTGCAAAAAAGCTTCATACTAACTTCCTCTTTCAAATCGTTACTGTTACAGTAATCCAAGACTTCTGCAGCCATTCTCCATTCGTTTGCCGAACAATACTGCAAATCGTCTAAAAACATGGATATCCCGCTTGTAGCAAACAATCCATAAAGTGATTTGATCAAATAACGGATTCTTAACTCTAAATTAAACGTTTGTTCGTTCAATCCGTCTTGGTTGTTGTACCCCAGTTCACTATTTAATTCATTTAATCTTCGGTCTTTTCTGTCGTTTAGAAGGGTAGAATATTTGGGGCCAATCAAAGTCTTTAGCTCGGGTATCAATTGCATCAACACGTTTAATTCTACCTGAATGTTAGATATGATGGTATGTCTCCACTTTTCTATATTTTCTTTGGAAGACGCTAAGATTTGTTTAATGCAACAGGTTAAGCCATGGAAAAATGCCCCATAAATTGACGATTTCAGGCAAGACTCGCTATACTTCCAGTACAAATAAAATTCTTGTTTGGATATGGCCTTATCTTCTAAGTCATGTAACATTGTGGTCTTCCCACATCCTGAAGGACCGTGGATCAAGACTAAATTCAATCCATGGTCGGTCGTATTGAAAATGTTGGAACAAAATTCATATTCTCTTTGGCGTCCAAACATTCGCTTGGGCATGATAAATGAGGGCTTATCTTCGGTCTCCTTCTCCACATACGGCTCTTTGATTAGCATCACCCCAGACTCCGGATCTGAGTTAAACGGGTTGGATCTGCCTTCATTGATTTCCGCTATGTAATCATTTTTAATTTTTATCAAGTCGTTGATAAGGGCCACACAATCAGCGTATCTCTTCCAAGGATTCTTTTCTAAAAGCTTCAAGATAACATTATTAAGGTCCCCGTTAATCCAGCCCGCAATCACGTTAGGGGCAACTGGTTTATGAAGGGTGTGCATTCTAACCAAACGAGAAAAGTTGTTAGCTGGGAACGGCACTCGTCCTACTAACAACTCGTAAAGGATCACTCCAATAGAGTAGAAATCAGTTCGAAAGTCGGACCCTTTATCAACATCACCAATAGCCTCGGGGGCCATATACGTAAGATACTCTGGGGATCTCTCCAAATAAGGTCTCCGAGAAGCATTAGAACAATCTTCAGGCTGAATAGAAAAACTGTACTCGAACCCGGCAATTCTGACATCATCCGGGTTCGTTCTGGATTTGATGATGCTACTTTGGGTGAATCCATTGTGAACAATCCCCATATTATGAATTATCCGAAGGGCCTTAAACACTTTTATCATATCATTTAGGATGGCCACCACCTCTAAAGGAGTTTTGCAGTTCTCCTTATTTCGGTTGAAACTATTTTCATCATTGAAACTTCTGCTATTACTGATGGGGCCAGTAGTAACGTTACTACCAAACATTCCTGCTCCAGCACTATTGCTGCCAACAGCACTAGTAGCACTTCCAGAAAGTCCAGGATTCTCTCGACCGATGTAATTGTTAGAAAAGCTTCCATGGCGGACGCTAGAGAATGAATTACTGGAACTCATACTATGACTCCCATCCATACCATCGTTATACTGTTGCTGGAAATTTGAACTACTGTTCTTGTAGTATTCCTTTATCGGTACATAGTCATTATCCGGGTATACTAACGCATGTCTGGGACTTAAGTTAGAGTCCTTGGGTCGAATAGTAAACGCACGCTTGGGGTACAAGATCCCAGGAATATTGCCACTTAAAGTCCGAGGATGTGAAAACTGCCATGTATCTAGAGGCTTCTCTTCAGTATAAAGAAGACGACCAATAACATTTGAGCCCGAAAGGCAATACCATTCATTAATAATATGATGAGGGTTTTCATTGTCAGAAGCAATCTTAATAATGACTTTCTCGTTGGTATCATTCTTGATTCCGTGGTAAATCAGGTTTTTGGTGATAAACGTGGATAAAAGCTGTGAGGTCAAGGTATATCCATAGTCAGATTCCAACACATTGATGAAATGTTGCCGGTTGTTTCTCAGGTCTCCCGAATCAGTTGGTGTCGACACCGGAGGAATGGCGGGGTTAAGACCTTGGTTGAAATAGTCTTCCTGGTACTGGCTGTAGTTTATATCCTTTAAGTATGATTGAAATGACAACAACCCATCTATATCAAACTCAAGCACCTGGTTTTTATCTGGGTTCGAGGTGTTGGTTAAAGTATCCACACTTTTGGAACTGCTTACATCTTTGGAAACAGAACCATTGGTCAAACCGTTTGGCGAATTCGGCCCACTCGAATTCAGTTCATTGGCGTTATTCAGCGGTTTGTCCAGCCTGTTGTTCATGGTTTTATTGATTATATATACCGAAGCACAAACCGATGGTACAATTAAAACTTATAACACGCTTGGTTTCCCAAGGAATTCGACCCAGTCAAATCGATCGCCCTTGTTATCAACTATACGGGTGTTCTGTGTTACTTACTCGATGCTATAACCTTAGCCCAAGCTATCTATATCTTCACCAAACTAACACTTGCTGTGTTCCAAATAGCAATTATGCAGTACCTGAGATGTCTGATAATGCGCGCAACCGCCTAACTGCTTAAATATTTTTGGCTGTAAATGCTGCAAGTTTCGGAGATATTTGCAACTGTTCGTCTCGAGTGGAAAAATATAAAAAAAATTGTTTTTAAGGATTTATGGAGTTTATATTGTTGGTCAACGGGTGGTGTTTGGATAGATGTGGTTTTTATGGGTTTTGAGGAAATTTTATGTTTTTTTGTGTTTTTGTCAATTTGTGAAAATCACCAATCTGGAACATCTCTGGGTTCGCGCAGTAAATCAATTACACCTACTTATACAGATTGTAAATGGACAAGTATGAAGTGAACAAGTATGAAGTGAACATGTATGAAGTGAACATGTATGAAGTGAACATGTATGAAGTGACCAATTAGATGGGCGAGGATTAGGTGCACAAGTATAGCGTATACAGCGGGTAATATAATTTAACAATTTGATGATCCTAGAGCTTTGAAGTGTGCACATTCGCAAGTGTTAAACAAAGGCTTACATTAAATAGCTTTGATATTGTGATTATTTATTAAACACCTCTCTTAAGACTTGTTGCACCGCCATTTTTCTGACTGTATATTATGAATACTTTTATCGTTTGGTTCTATATCCACTACTATAAACAATCTAGTACCTTACCGTTCCATGGGGAATTGTCAAATACTAACCTTTATATAAAAGACATTAAACAAACTAAATAACAAAATAAACAATACCCACCAAGATTAGTTATAAGGCATATAGCTGGAAGAAATAAATAGCGTTCAATAATCTAACGACAAACAAATGATAAAACAAAATCCACCGGTTAAAAACAAAAGTCCAGTCTGTTATATTTTCTTATTCACAATTCCTGGGGATATATATGAGGATGACAAGGGAGTAACAAATAAAAAAAAAATAGGTCCCTCAATGGAAATCATAAATGAAACGGGAGGCAGTAGCAGAGTTATATTACAAAATGGTACACTTCTTAGATTTTTTAATGACTGGAGGTTCTAAAGCAGCCACAATGGCTTCATCAAACACGGTTTTCAATCCTCTTTGAGTTAAAGCTGAACATTCCACGTATTTTACTGCCCTTAAATCTTTAGCTAATTTCTCCCCCATATCATGAGAAATAGGCGATAATTTTTGTCTTTGTAATCTTTGTAAAATAACATCATCATTTCTTAAATCAGTTTGAGTTCCAACTATTAAGCATGGGACCCCTGGACAATGATGATGAACTTCTGGGAACCATTTTTCCTTCACATTTTCGAATGACGCAGGGGCAATCACAGAAAAACATACCAAAAACACATCAGTAGAAGGATAACTCAATGGCCTTAATCTATCATAATCTTCTTGTCCAGCAGTATCAAACAATCCCAAAGTAAACGGTTCATCCCCAATCATTACCGTAACCGCATAGTTATCGAACACCGTAGGCACATAATCGGCCGGGAATTTACTGGTGGTATAAGAAATCAATAAACAGGTTTTTCCAACCGCCCCGTCTCCTACAACAACACACTTTATGGTTTGCATTCTCTATCACGTAAATTCAAAGCCCCTGGAAAGATCTCTAACGATCAAACAATATAACAATCTGATTGGTTCTCCTTGGTAAGCTGTACGAGTTCCGCCACACTAGCACTTATCAAATGTATCTAGTACTACTGACAACCTAAAGGATAACAAGGTATTAAAAGAGGCGAATTTGTCTTGTTAGGGAAAATTTTTTTCTTCCAATCCTTGAGAGTGAGAACTGCGATTGTGGCCATAGTTAAAATGTATGGCGTGAGAGACAGCATCAGTTACGGGAGATTTAAAGACTGTTATGGTGAGTTAGGTTCGGGTGGGTGTATACGGGGAAATAAGCAGCACTATAGAGTTACTTTGAACAGATTGCAACACAAGCCGGCTGAGAAACCGGACTGTTGTATCTTTGTTGATTGACGGCTGTTTTAGGGGAATTGGCGGCGGCTAGGGCCATGTCGCACCAGACTCAGCACGCCCCGCCCTAAAACGGGGTGATTTGTTGTCATATGAGAAAAGGGGTTAGCCGTTGACAGGTTGGTTATCAGTGGGATTTGGCGCGTGCACACGACCTTAAACATAGTTTACGTCATATATTACATAATCATATACCCTTATTTGATTTATTTGATTTATTACAGTTGTTTGAGTCACTTCATGTTCATGAAGGTATCAGCTGCTTGCATGATCTCTAAGTCGCTGGTGATGTCGCTGGGAAGATTGTTGGTGTCAACCAATTTATGGGTTAGATTGGTGGAATCGAATTTTGCTATTTCATCATCAATTTCGTTATCTACAATGGATGGCCCACCTCCTAAGAAATCCAACATCATGTGCATTCCTCCAGCTCCCCCGGCATATTCTTCAACATCCACTGGTAAGATGTTAGCCACTCCTTCTAAAAACCATACTTTATCTTTCATTTCCATGGTAAACGATCTTAATAATTTGTAGTAAGATCTCATGATTCTCATGGCTTTTATATCTCCACTCATTAACAATGATAGAAACTGTTTATCCAACAACGCTGGAAATGCAAAGATTCTTAAAATAAAATCGGATTTGTACCGTTCATTATGGAGCTTATTCAAATACGCCAATGTTATTAGGTACGGAGAATCAATTGAGACGGGGAACAAATCAGCAATATCGGAATCATGGCATTTTAGATCCGTTAAGAACTTATCAGTTTTGTCGGTCAAAGTATCTTTATTGAGATGGACTTTCTGATTAATGATATCACCTAAATCTCCCAAATCCACCGAGATAAACTTATAGAATCGAGAGGTTTCAGTCAAGGGCCAAACCGCCGTTAAGATAGTGGCAGCTCCTTTAACGTGGAAAATCCATGCCGAGGCTGGTAACGATTTAGGCGAAGTAGATGATGGGAGGGACGCGTTAGCCAAAGAATCCATGATCAATATCAAGGCACTGGCTACCAACGCGTCGGTATTATCTGAGTTTATGTCCAATACTGCTTCTCTTAACAAGCGCAACGCATCTCCTCGGTGGTAAGTAACGCACTGATCTAGACCCTTTTCAGTTCTAGACAAATGGGTGGCACTAAAGGCCAAGATAGAATGCATTAAAAATGGATGATCAAACGCTAACATAGGAATATCATAGTTCCAAATATTGGTATCGGATATCCCAGCTCCGGTTATAGTGCTAGCCACCTGTGAAGTATAGTGAAACATTAATCGTAAATCTAACATGTTTAAGCTACCAGATCCCATTGCGTTGGTCATGGGGTCCGAGAATGATTGCAGGATATTGGGAGATATATTTGGGATTTTGGTCTTGCCATTGGCATTATTGCTGGCGCTACTGTTAGGAGTATTTAAGTTCTCATCATTAGGTGGACCATCCGCGTTAGTAGAAGAACCGGCCCCGAATCCACTCGATCCGCTGCCATTTCCAGCTAAATTGATCCCGCTTCCACCTTGATTAATCGACTTATTGTAGGTGTTGTGCAATTGAGAATCAATAAGAGTTCCCAAATTGCTGATATCAATAGGAAGTTGTGCTAAAGTGGCCAAATTAGTAAGGCTAGCCAAGTTCCCTAGCGACGTCAAATCTCCACCTAACTCGGTCAAACTGTGAACTAAATGACTGAGATTGATATTATTTAGATTGCCAGCATTTAGTAAACTTGCCATTGTAGGTTTCTTGTCATCTTCTTTAACTCGTTTAGCAGCTGGTTCTTGCGACTTTGACTCATGCTTGATCAGATTAGGGTGTGATTTGAGGTCCGCTTGTGAGTACGACCGAGTTCTGGACATTTCTGGAGAAGAGCCGGAGGAAGTAGGGCCATTTGTAGAAATTGTAGGTCCTCCAGGCAGCAACAGACTTAAACTCAGTCTAGGAGATAATGAGGGGCCAGGAGATGGTTGTAGAAATTGATTATTAGCATCTTCGGCAGGGGGATTCTCCAGACTATAACCACAAGTCAAATTCAAGTTTGTACATTTCTGACACCGAGGTTTCTGCTCGTCACACTTGACTCTTCTCTTTTTACACGTCAGACAGCCTTTTCTAGATTTCAGATGGAACTTTCTCTTCCCAGTGGATGATTTACTGGGCCCGTCTGGTTCAGTCATTCTTAACACAACAAATTGAAAGACAACTGGAAATTCTATGACAAAATGGTCAGGAAAAGATCCCTAGCTATCAACTTTAAGTTAAAGAGGCAGTAGGGGCAAGAAATCCAGGGACTTAGTTGATAGGATTTGCTCGTATAGCTCGTTTATGATTTTAAATTTCTATGCGCATCGTTCCTGAGAATAGAGCTCATTATATAACTAATTCTAAATATAGGGGCACCAGATTTGATTAATGGCTGAGCAATAATTTGGTAGAAAAGAGTGATCACAAATGATATTGGAATAACAAATGAAGCTATACAACTTAAACTTTAAAAGAAAGTAGGATATACACCTTGTTTCGAATTATATAATTCATTTATAGTGTAGTTAGCGCAGCAAATTTGCAGCCATATGATCTCGTAATGACCTGATATATTAGAATAGGTTACGGCTAGAATCGTGTTTAATCAACTTCAATACGTTTGAATAGTTGATTCATATTCCTATAACCACTTAAAACGCGTTATATAGTCGAAGTATGTCTACTAGATGAACATATATTCAATGGGACCGTTGAGGCTTGACTATGGAGTGCCCTTACCACATCGCTGTATCCTCAACCAATGCAAAGCAGCAAATTTATAAGCTTCAGTAGTAAAGATGTCAGCACCAACGCCAATTTGGCTTCGGTGGGTAAGAGTGTTTGCTATAGGTGGGGCCATAGCTGGATCGGGGTTTGTTTTATACGCCTATACCACTCCTACGGATGAACAATTAATCGCTAGATTTTCACCAGAGGTCCGGGCCAATTATGAGAAGAATCGATTATTAAGACAACGAGAACAGCAAGAGTTAATGAAAATTGTACAAGAAACCAGTAAGTCTAATGATCCGGCATGGAAGACAGGAAAGATCAAATCCCCATTTGAAAGAGATACGAGGGGTATTGATCCTAAATTAGTAAATATTCAAGAATTTGAACAAGAATTGGCTAGGAAATATCAACAGGAACAACTACAAAAATCGGATGCAGAGTTTGAGGAGACTCAAAAACTATTGGATGCTCAAAGGAAACCGTGGTGGAAGTTTTGGTAAGTGTAAATAGAATATATATATATTTAATACTGGCGTATGTGGCTCAATGTAGAACGTATACTCATATATTCACCACAACTTATCTACAATATGCAACAAGTTAAACTTATCTCCAGCTGAATCCTCGTTCTGCTCCTAGAAATCTCAATCCTCTCCCATTAACACTTGTATTCTTCTGGCTATTGGCTTCATCTACAGCTGCCACTATTCGAGTGATATTAGTATCTATAACCATCCCCCCTTGAACAATCTCTTCTAGTACCGTTTGTAGGACCTGCCACCCAAACACTAAATCGAATTCACACACATTGGTAAAACATTTATCCAAGCATTCTACAAACACCTGGATCAAATCCAAAATTCCCAATTCTGACTCTTGGTCATCAACAATAAACACGAAGTATAATGTGGCATAGTGTCGATAGATGACCTTAATATCGTCCAAATCCTCTAGTAAGGAGGGTGGAGTAATAAAAGAACACTCTTGCAGGGTTCTTTGCTTAATTAATTGGAATACTTGTTGGAGTAATAGTCTCTGGGTAGGGATGTCTACAGGAGTGTAGAACTTCATAAGTCGGGGCATCCCGTCAGTGTTAACTAGAAAGTTAGTATTAGTCAGATGCAGGGAACTAGCTGATACATACAAATTAGCACAGAATGAATCATCTTCTGATAGTCTACTAGTGAAAGTTGTTTAGACCTGAATCTCAGTACTATTAGCTCCAAGTCGCACCAGTCGCACCGGTCGCACAATATTCGCACAATATTCGCACAGCAGTCGCACAACAGTCGCACAACTACGGCCAATTTGGTTCTACAGTCGTACCATATATATGACATATACCCTCTAATAGGCTGCTGCTTGACTACTATGACTAAACAGTTCTGCAACTCGAAGGATATACAATACGGCAACTCTCAGGATGAGTTTGTGGTGCCAACTTTTGGATCTCTTGGGATTCCCACTGCCAAATTCCTGGCTGACACTAAAAGCATCTATTTTTGTGGAAACTCATTGGGATTGATGCCTCGAGCTACGAAAGGCGCTATCAACGACGAGTTGAAGGCATGGGGAGAAAGAGGAGTGGAAGGTCATTTTAATCACCCAGGTGAGCCGGAACTAACTTCGTGGGTTGACATAGATCTTCCTTTATTGCCATTGTTGGCTCCCATAGTAGGAGGAAAGGAGACTGAAGTAGCGGTGATGGGGTCTTTAACTGCTAATTTGAATGCTTTATTGGTAAGTTTTTATAAACCAAAAGGTAGAGCCACTAAAATATTGTTTGAAAAGCAAGCATTTCCTTCAGATTATTATGCATTTTTAAATTTGGTCAAGATCTTTGGATATGATGAATCCCATTTGATCCAGATGGAAATCGAGGCTGGACACACCTATTTAAAGACTGAGGACATCCTCGACGCTATAGATAAATATAAAGATGAATTGGCCTTGGTTTGCTTACCAGGAATCCAATATTATACTGGACAATATTTCGACATTGCCGGTATTACTAAACGAGCCAAATCTCTAGGAATCACTGTGGGATGGGATTTGGCACATGCCGTGGGAAATGTGCCGTTGAAATTACATGATTGGGATGTAGATTTTGCTGTTTGGTGTTCTTATAAATACTTAAACTCTGGTCCCGGAGCTATTGCTGGGATCTTTGTTAATGAAAAGTACACTAAAGATAATTCTCCAGAACACTTCACCCCTAGATTAGCGGGCTGGTGGGGAAATAATGGAATAGAAAGATTTAAAATGTTAGAAAAGTTTGATCCTATAAGGTCTGCATTATCTTACAGACAATCCAATCCTTCTGTAATAGATGTGGTAGCACTTAAGGCGTCTTTAACTATATTTAAACAAGAAGGTGGGATGGATAATTTAAGAGCCAAAAGTATTGAAATGACACAGTACTTACAAGAAAGTTTACAGAGCAGTAAGTACTACATTCCCCAAAGCGATAATTCCGGACGGTATGGATTTAAGATTCTAACTCCCTTAAACTCCCAGGAGAGAGGATGCCAATTGTCGTTATTATTCTCTCAAGATCAATTGATGGATGAGGTGAATAATTATCTACATGATCATGCCATTATCTGCGATGAGAGAAGACCCAATGTTATACGGGTGTCACCGTTACCCTTATATAACAAGTTCATTGAAATTTATTATATGGTCAAGAGGTTAGAAGAAGCATTAGATAAGTATAGAACCGAGGAATAGAATAAGGTCATTGAATTTATAACACTTTAGGTTTTATTGTACACTATTTAGTATGTACCAGTTTATAATCACCACTAAATTTATAAAGTAGAAGAAGCGTGGAAGTTCTTACCGGCGTAGATAGCTTTGTCACCTAATTCTTCTTCAATTCTTAAGATTTGGTTTAATTTAGCCAATCTTTCAGATCTAGCAGGAGCCCCGGTTTTGATTTGACCAGCTCTTAAACCGACAGATAAATCAGCAATGGTGGTATCTTCAGTTTCCCCAGATCTGTGGGAAACCATGACCCCCCAACCAGCAGCATAAGAATCGTTGGCAGCTTTGATAGATTCAGTTAAAGAACCGATTTGATTAACCTTTAATAATAAAGCATCAGCAGCCTTTTTGTCAATGGCAGTCTTAATTCTTAATGGGTTGGTAACAGTTAAATCATCACCAACAATTTGGACTTTACCTTCAACTTTAGAGAAGAAATGGACCCAAGCATCCCAGTCATCTTCAGCGAAAGGATCTTCAATAGAAACAATTGGGTATTCAGCAATCAATTGTTCGTATAAAGAGGATAATTCTTCCCCAGTTAACCATTTAGAAGGATCAGAATCTGGGTTTTTGAAGTCCATATCGTACTTACCATCTTTGTAGAATTCAGAAGAGGCAACGTCTAAAGCAATACCAACTTTACCTTTGTAACCAGCTTTTTCAATGGCAGCCATGATTAAATCTAAGGCTTCCTTTGGAGTAGCAATATCAGGAGCAACCCCACCTTCATCACCTACATTACCAGCAGATTGTCCGTATTGTTTTTTGGCTAAAGATTTCAAGTTGTGGTAAACTTCAGATCCAATTCTTAAACCTTCAGAGAAAGTTGGAGCTTCAGTTGGAACAATCATAAATTCTTGGAAAGCTAAATCCCCACCGGCGTGAGATCCCCCATTCAAAACATTTTGGAATGGAACTGGTAACACATATGGATCTTGCTTAGCTCCGGATAAGTCAGCCAAGTGCTTGTATAATGGGACACCCTTTTCAGCGGCACCAGCCTTAGCAGCAGCTAAGGAAACCCCTAAGATAGCATTAGCACCCAATTTGGATTTGTTAGGAGTACCATCCAAGTTGTTTAAGAATTCGTCAACTTTTTCTTGATCTTTAACATCCAAGTTGGCTTCAATGAATTTAGCAGCAATAACTTCATTGACATTGGCCACAGCTTTGGTAACACCTTTACCTAACCATTTGGATTTATCTCCATCTCTTAATTCCAAAGCTTCATGGATCCCAGTAGAAGCCCCACTTGGAACAATGGCTCTAAATAATCCTTTGTCGGTAGTCAAATCAACTTCCACAGTTGGATTACCTCTGGAATCGTACACAGATCTAGCAAATACTTTGGTCACAGCCATTCTTAGTTATATATATAGTGTTGAATTATTTCAGATTTTTCGCGGTGGGAACTCGGTCAATTTATAGTCGAGGAAAAAGTGGACAACAATTACCCGACCAGAATCATCCCACCACTGATTGAATCGTTGTGAACTGACTCATTGAGATAATACGCTTGAGTACATAGGTTTGCATACCTTAACTTGTAGAGGATCATAAAGTATATAGGGCTTATTTGTGATTAATTTACAGGCAAAGGGTATGATTTGTACCAGTAACCCTAGACACAGTTAGGGTCGTTCGTCGCATGTGGCACTCGGAGTCGGAGTTTTTTGGCGTTCTAACTCGGGCCAGTGGGAAGGACGGGGAATGTGAGGGATTTGGTCCTTTCGCCCTGGCCCGGGATCTCCTGTCGCTAGGGACTCCAAAAGTTGATTAATTCTTCCACTACTCTAGTGAATTAATTCTTCCACTACTGATCTTATAGTCTCGCCGTGCCTATACCACTAATGGCTTAGGGAATCTAACACCTTGAGCCGACGCACCAACGTCGATTCTCGGGCGAAACGCTACAACCGAAGGCTTAACTTCCCCATATTTCGCAACCGCCATATATATTAACCGTTCATCCCTTTTTTCTTATTTTTCTTCCTCCACCAAATGTTAGCTCCTAAAGATTCTGATTATATATTTGACGAAAGTGTGACTCCACTGTTGGAGTTGATGCAAAAGTACTTGCCTGTTGCCAATTCTACCTACTCCACTCCTTTGCCAGGTTCTGAGAGTCCTGGATATTCTCTGATTTATAGAAATGCGGCCTACCCACATCATTTGAAAAAATACCTTTTCAAGGGCCTTGAAACCGTTTACCATGTGTTTGAGAACACTGTTAGACAACGCCCCGACTCACCTTGTTTGAAGTACAGACCTTATGATTATGCTTTGCAAAAATCTGAATCGTACTATAATACCTTATCTTATAAGGAAGTTCAACAGAAGAAGAACAATTTGGGGGCTGGGATTCTTTACCACTTGCAAAACCATCCTTATAAAGATTCCAAGTACGCGAGTCATAACCAAATTGACAGTCATGTAGCGGATTATAGAGATTATGACCATAAAAATCATTCGTTTATTGTGACTTTGTATTCCAGTAATAGACTCGAATGGGTGTTGAGTGACCTTGCTTGTTCCAGTTATTCTATCACCACTACTGCGTTATACGATACATTGGGTGCTAATACATCCGAGTATATTTTGCAATTGACAGAATCTCCAATTATTATTGCTTCTAAGAAACATATTAGAACACTTGTGGGGTTGAAAGAGAAATTTCCTGATACCTTGGGACATGTTATTTCCATTGTCTCCATGGATCCACTTTCTGAAGAAGATATTGGCTTAAGGAGTTTATGTACTAAACATAAAATCACCTTAAATGACTTTAGTCTGATTTTAGGGCTTGGAGACATGTTTCCGTCACCCAATTTACCTCCCAGCGAGAAAACCATGTATACCATTAGTTTCACTTCTGGTACCACAGGAGCCAATCCAAAAGGGGTATCGTTGACTCATAAATGTGCCGTTACTCCTTTAACGTTCTATTTATGTCAAATGCCTACTACCCCTGATACCCTTGCTTTCTTGCCGTTTGCTCATATCTTTGAAAGGGCTTCGATCTTTGTAACTTTTATTTCAGGAGGTTGTGCTATCATGCCTCAATTGAACTATTCTCCCTTGACTTTGATAGATGATTTGAAGTTAGCTAAACCTACTCGTATTGCTTTAGTACCCCGGATTTTAAACAAATTTGAGGCTGTTATCAAAGCCGCTACCATTGAAAATGCCAATGGATCCAATTTGTCGAAGAAGGTTTTTAACAAAGTCTTCAATGATAAAATGGAGGCTCAAGCAGTAGCTGATGGAGCTGAAGGGAGAAACTTTTTGTATGATCACACAATCATAAAAAAGATTAAGGCTCAGTTTGGATTTGATAATATCCAGTACATAGTTGTTGGTTCTGCTCCTATTGATCCTAGAACTATTTCATTCTTAAAGGCTGCTTTACAAATCGGGATTTCTCAAGGGTACGGGACCACAGAGATCTTTGCAGGGTTCTGTTTGACTCCACCTTTTGATTCCAAACCTGGCAGTTCAGGATCTGGTTCTTGCACCACCGAACTTAGATTGAGAGAAATACCAGATATGAATTATACAGCTAAAGATCAAGGTGGCCCAAGGGGAGAAGTCTTACTTAGAGGACATCAAGTTTTCCCAGAATACTACAAGAACCCCGAAGAAACTGCCGAGACTGTGGATGCTGACGGATGGTACCACACGGGGGATATTGCTCAAATATGCAGCGAAACAGGAAGACTCTCTATTATTGATCGTGTGAAGAATTTCTTCAAGTTAGCTCAAGGGGAGTTTATCGCTCCAGAAATGATCGAGAACTCGTATTTGTCAAACAACCCAATCTTGAGTCAAATTTTTATCCATGGGGACCCACTCAAAAACTATTTAGTGGGTGTACTAGGAATTGATAGACCTTCCTTAATTGGGTTTTTGGCTAGATCTTGTGGAATTCCAGCTTCCAATGACATGCCAGACGAAGAACTTTTTCTGCTTATCAACGAGAAAGCCAATAAGGGAATATTGTTGGAAACTATCAACAAAGCGGTTGGCCACTTGAAGGGATTCCAAAAGATCAAAAATGTTTTTGTGGAATTCGAACCTTTAACATTAGATAGAAATGTCGTTACTCCAACTATGAAGGTGAAAAGACCTATGGCGAAGAAGTATTTTGCTGACACTTTGAGCAAGTTGTATGAGGAGGGTCCCTTAGTGGCTGACCCCAAGCTTTAATCTATATAGTGAATATGTGATAACCCACTTAAACGTATTCGTTTCGTAGCTGAGCCGTAGGTTCCATATTCATTTATGAAACCGTTATAAAACCGACCACACACGACCGCGACTTTTTAAACACTTGCACAGTTTGTTGATACAACGATGCCAACAACGATGAGTAAAGACAGCAAGAAATCACAAGACGAATACAATGAATTGAAGGCACAGCTAACACGAGAGATCTTGAAGAAGCAAGAATTGAATAACCGAATGAACAAGTTGGAAGACTTGATTTACGAACGAGAAAATGAGTACTTTAACGAGAGTCTTTACGGGAATATTGTAAAAGGGTTTGAAAACTTTAGTAAGAACACTAACGTCTCCAACAAGAGAAAGATCATTTATACGGATGAGGACCACATTTTTAGTTTGTCTTCTAGTAATTATATTCGAAATCTCATGAAACGCCAAGGAGAGACTCATTATGATGGTCAACCCTTAAAGGATGATTTCGATGATTTTGAAGATTCTATAGAGCCACCTCATGGGCAAGGATCACAGGGAAATGGCCACACGAGTTATGGGCATATAGGCAGTGAAGAAACTCCAAATAACACCCCAGGTAGAAAGAGAAAAGCCCGGAACTTGGATGATTAATGCGAAGAAAGCGACGGTGGACAAAAGCAGAGTTGAAATGGTTAAAGATTGTAAATTAGATACCTAAAGCTAATGGATTGAAACTTATGACAACTCGCTAAACTGGTGAACATGTAATGTGATCAGAGAAGTTGACCGAGCCTACAAGTCTCGCTAAAATGTTGTACTATAGTGTAAATTAATGTTTATATATTTATATACAAGAACGTTAGTTAAATGATTATTTCAGAATTCTATTTCTTATAATTATAAACCCAAGGCTGGTTTGGTGGGTAATCAGTAGGAACTCGAAGATTTAATGGGTACAAGTTGTTGGTTTCTTGTTTGTTAGCTATTTCATATAGTTGAGGACTGACCGATTTCAAGGTTTCCATAGCATTATGTATAGAGTCATATTGTCTCTGTAACTGCTCTTGTCTCTTATTATGTTGTTTTCTACTGAAGGATCTCCAAGCATTTTGAATAGTGTTATGTTTTATCAAATCTTCTTGGTTCAATTTAATTAATTTAGGTTGTTTACGAGAGGCCGACAATGCACTCAACTGGTTCACTACTCTTTGGGTGGATCCCGTGACTACACTCGTCTTCTTGCCTCTAACAAAGGTTCTGGTGATAACGCTTGGAGCCTTATTCATCTTGATGTAGTATATGGTTCTTGGTTTGTCTCTGGTTGAAGTGAAAAATTTCTCAAATGTCGCGCAGTTTGTGCGACTGATATGTCGTTGAATATGCTCGCAACTTATCATTTTTGCAATCATTAATTTATTTATTAGGTATATATATATATACAAACTAACCCCAAACTCCAAGAACGTTAACACATTTGCGGTTCAATAATGGGTGAGAAAGATAAAATGAGCGACCAGCCTCCTTCTTATGAAGATTCGAATTTGCAGCACAGCTACCAGGCTCAAGCTCAAGCTCAAGCTCAAGCACCGCAACCCCCAGCCGACCAAACCCACTACGATACAAATGCTCCTGGCAATTCTCAGACTTATTCTCAACCTACCTACCAACAGGGTTACTCTCAATACCCTCCAGGACATGTGCAACAGGGACAAGCCCCTGGATATCAGGGATACAGTGATTACCCGGAAGAAAAGAAGTCTCAAACGTCGACCGGAAACTATCCTCCAGGACCAGGAGGTTACAATCCAATACAAGACCCTAATGTGTACAAGGTGAAGCCCCAGCTAGTTAATATCACCCAGGCCAATCCACAGCACGTGAATCCCTCGTATCCCGAATATCAACAAAGAGACCAACAAAGATGGGCCCAAGGAGATTATCCTCAACACCCCAAATATGGAGCTCCTTTGAGTAAAGGGAAAGTCGATCCAAACAACAAATTTGGTGGAGGGGCATTTCCAGGGCGTGGGGGAGCTACGTACAATAACGCTGCCAGAAAGTAATAGTTTGGTTTATAGGTTTGACGACATTATGTAGATGTAATGAGTGAATATTAGGGACAACGACATGAGAGACAGATTATGTGTATTGTACATTGTATAAATAACATGCAGTAAAACAAAAGAGAAATGAATCATGGCAACATATTATCTCCGTTATAAGTCCAGCCGCCAAATTGTCTTTGAACAGACTCACTTAAGAAACTGTCCACCACCGAGTCTTGGGGTTTTTCACTAGTGAAATCTTGGTCGAAATTAGATGTGTCCAATAAACTCTCCACGTTAGGCTTGAAAGGAGGTAAGTAGCTTTTGTTCAACAATTTGGTCCAATCAATGTCTTTGAAAAATGGATGGTTCTTGATTACTTGGGGGTCGTTCAATCTTTTGCTAGGGTCTTTTTGCAATAATTTAATCAATAAATCCTTCACCTCGGTATTTTCTAACGAGCTTGGGAATTTCAATGGGTTCTGTAAAATCTTTCTGTACATGACATTGTGATCATCATCATAAAATGGAGGCAACCCCGTCAACATTTCATATAATAAAGTTCCCAACGTCCACCAATCAACAGATCTGGTATAACCTTGATTCAATAACAACTCAGGGGCCAAATATTCTGGGGTCCCACAGAAAGTATTAGTCTTATCTTCATTATTCATGTTTAATTTACACAATCCAAAATCACATAAGGCAATGTGTCCTTGATAATCCAATAAGATATTTTCGGGTTTCAAATCCCTGTAAATAACGTTCAATTCATGTAAACTTTCAATGGCGGATAATAACTCAGCAATATAAAATCTAGATCTATCCATGGAGAATTTCCCTTCTCTTTGTAGATGATGGAATAATTCACCACCATTGATAAATGATAAAACCAAGTACAACTTTTCTTTAGACTGAAATGAGAACTTTAATGGCACAATAAACGGATTGGTGATCTTAGCTAACACGGTTCTCTCCGCTAAAGTATGAGTCACCTCCATCCTCGATATGATATGTTGTTTTCTAATAGTTTTTAATGCATAGATTTGATTGGTGTCCTTCTTAACTACTTGCATAACCTTCCCAAATGAGCCTTTCCCAATCACTTTTAATAAGTCGAACTCCTCTATAGTCAAGTGCCTCTTCATGATGGGTTTAAAATCAATAGAGATCATCAAATCTCCCACCGCTTTGGAATTATCCAAAATATTTTTGAAGGATAAAAATTCATGATTCAATAATCTAATGGAGTCGTTGTGATACTTCAAGTTTAACGGCAATTTGATAGACCCTATTAAAATCTCTTCAACCGAGGTCTTGGGTCTATTAGATTGGGAACTGTGATTGTCCCGAGTGCCAGAATCACGAGTGGAGGAAGCGTCATTAGTGTCATCACGAGTATCATTATTATTATTAGTCTTTGGAGAATTGGACTTTACAGGATTCTGATTAGGGTTGAAAAAACTAGGCAACCGAATGAATAAATTCAAATTAAGAAAATTGGAAGAACTATTAACCGACTGTAAAGCTTTGGTAACATCAAAGGACACCACCTTGTTCCAGATGGACCTGTTAATCGTTCCATCGTTGGGTTCAATTACCAACACATTGTTTTCAAATTCTACTGTCAAATACAACAACGACCGGGTCAAAGTCTCGTTAGTATTGGGGTTAGGAATATTAACAATCGCCGGTAAATATTGCGAGTTTATGTCGGGTAACAAGTAATCATCCAGTTCATTAATAGAGCTGATCTTCTTGGTCAAATCAGCTTTGACATTGTCAGAAACGGTGCTGGAGGCTAAAGCATTCAATGCGTGCTTGTTATTAATAATCTTCGTAGGAAGCTTGATATTATCGGAGTTATAAAACTTGATGGTTAATAATCCAGGATTAGCCAGTTGCCCTTCACTATAACCATTACTAGCAGTTGTATTAGGTTCAATTGCAGGCTTGTGACTAGGCGAGGACTTAGGCAAGTGGGCCGAGGAGTTATTGGACGAGGAGCTAGAGTTATGGCCCTCACCACTGTTATTCAAAGTGTCGGCGCCTGTAGAATCGTGGGGAGAATGGTTCATGGATAACTTCAGAAAATTGTCCGACAAATTGTTGGTGAGGGTTTCTTTGGAGTCCTGAGACTTGCTCAGCGCAGTGTCTGAGCTGTCATTATTACCGGATGTAAACTTGAACTTGTTCTTAAACTTGAACATGATAAAGAAGTGTCTTTAGTAATAGGTTTTGTAAATGACCAGAACTTCGTAATGCGCGAAGGAAAAATGGTATGCGGAAATGTCGCGCCAGCTGGAACTGACGGACGGAATTTTGGTGCGATGGATTTGGAAGGGAACTATAGGGAGTATGTCGGAATTATACAGCAGATAATTCTAAGAAGAAGAGAATGCAAAGGAACAGATTGTATAAACACGCAGAGCTGCAACCATTTGTGAACACTGTAACCATCTACCGTGCTTAAGCGTCGCTTACGGGTTTAACACAGGTAAATAAACACACCCTGATATTTTGCAACAATAAACCGCGAATGACGAGCCTTGGCTGGGGCCATCCCGTCTGGGACGTAAGTAGGCTCAGTTGGGACGCGATGGCTCACTATATGCAAAAAACGATAACACTGCTAATACAACAGGTCTAACCACAGCTATATACAGAAAAGAATAGGTTTATTCAATTAAGCCGCGAGGGTATCTAATGAGCTGCAAACTCTGTAACTATACTTTGCTCTGATCCTCTGTAGTGTTCTGTCAGAGAGCCCGATTGTTCTTATAACCTTAGCTATAATCCCTTAGCTCACTATGTTTCTATGTCATGTATGTCCAGCATGTGTCTCTGACTATATACTCCATCCTTTCTAACTCATCTCTAACCCATCTGTCTATCACTCCCACGACTCCTACCACGCTTTGGCTCTATCATGCTATGGGTCTACCACGCTATCGGTCGTGTGGCTATTGTTAAATTTGGTGTTATTTATTTATATTTGAGTTTCGTGTTCGCACAGATCCAAACAAACAAAATAACTTTGTAATCCTAATTTTTTCACCAGCTTGTCTGTTTATATAGATTCAGAAAGCAATAGCATCGTGAGTAACCATCACATCCATCCCAGTTGTACATCTACCCTAGTTACATCCACTCCAGTTGAGTCTAACTAGAGCCTAATCACTTGATTTTTAGTTTGTTTAGCAGCGGCTTGTTTATTCAGGTTCCTTTTGAAGTAGAGCTAATCTGGTGTTTTGAAGTGTTCGTGGGATTGCATTTTTGTCATTAGTTCATTCGTTTTCATTCCGCCTCCATAATGGCTACCGTGGTCCAGCAAAACCAAATACCCACCGCAAACTCCAATGAGTCCTATAACGTGGATAAGGTGGTTCAATCGGTTACGAATGCTAGTAAACGATTGTCCCAAATATCTACCAACACCAACAACTCCAATAAGAAGAGGAAATCTCAAAACAGGATTGGGCCCTGGAAATTGGGTCGTACTTTAGGAAGAGGTTCGACCGGTAGAGTTAGATTGGCTAAGAATATCAATAATGGGAAATTAGCCGCCATAAAGATTGTTCCTAAATCCAATTTCAAAAAATTGGAGAACCCCAAATATAAAAGAGACTCCAACGATGGATTACCTTATGGAATCGAAAGAGAAATCATTATTATGAAGTTAATTAATCACCCTAATATTATGGGACTTTACGATGTCTGGGAGAATAAAAACGATTTATACTTGATTTTAGAATACGTTGAAGGAGGAGAATTGTTTGATTATTTGATTAAACGGGGGAAATTACAGGAATTCGAGGCCATTAATTACTTTAAACAAATCATCAATGGGATTTCTTATTTGCACCAATTTAATATTTGTCATCGTGATTTGAAGCCGGAAAATTTATTATTAGACTTTAATAAGAATATTAAAATCGCTGACTTTGGAATGGCCGCTTTAGAAGTCGATGAAAAGTTATTGGAAACCAGTTGTGGATCTCCTCATTATGCTTCTCCAGAAATCGTGGCTGGTAAACACTATCATGGTGCACCCTCCGATATTTGGTCTTGTGGGATAATCTTGTTTGCCTTGTTAACTGGTCATTTACCTTTTGATGATGAAAATATTAGGAAATTGTTGTTGAAGGTTCAGAATGGTAAGTTTATTATGCCGTCCAACTTAAGTTTTGAAGCAAAAGATTTGATTTCCAAGATGTTGAAGGTAAATCCTAATGATAGAATCACCATAAACGATATTTTGACTCATCCGTTATTGACTAAATATCCTAATCCTAAAAATTCGTATAACTCCATCGATTTCAATAATTTGAATATCAAGCCAATTGACAGTTATAACAAGATTGATAAAGAGATTTTGAAGAACTTGTCGATTTTATTTCATAACTGTGATGAGAATATAATCATCTCCAAATTATTATCGCCGTCTAATAACTCAGAAAAGATTTTCTATTTTTTGTTGATGAAATATAGGAACGATCATATCGACGACAACGTGAGTGATTTCAACTTAAGTTTGGATTTTGTTAATTTGCAAGCCTCGATTTCTAACAACAATTTGAATTCTAACAACAATTCAACGTCTACCGCCAATTTGAACGATAGTCCTAAGAAGATCTTGAATGATATCACTCATAATCTGAATAATACTCATTTCAACACTCATTCGGTGAAGTATTCTACTTCTTTTAAAAACTCCAGTTCTTTCAAAAACTCCAACTCTTTCAAGAAGTCTAATTCATTCAAAGCATCGAATTCATTTAATAAGAAGAAATCCATGAAGTTAAATGATCATGTTACCTTATCAAGAGAAAACTTAGCGAAGACTAAACCAAACGCCAAGTTAAAATCTACAAAGTCTGTCAAATCTCTTTTAACGAAACAGTTAACTGACACCAAATTGGATAAATTGAATCAGTTCGACAACAACAACTCAAACCGTTCCAGTACTTATGACCAGGGTTCAGCTGCATCTTCCAAGGGCCAAGATGATTATCCTTTTTCGAAACCACAGCAGAAGCCCGAACCAAAGGAACGGAAGTTGTCACATATGGAAAAACATGAACGTCACCTAGCTAATAAAGTTCATGAAATAAATGAAGCAAGAGCTTTGAAATATGAAAAAGAAGAACAGGAACGTAAGGCTAAAGCTGAACAGCAGAGATTAGCTACTATTAAGGCTGAAGAAGAGAAAGCTAACAATGAACTTGAACGTCGTCAAAAGCAAGCATTGGACAGATTGCTGAGACATCAGTCTAAATTGGATTTTGATGGCGTAGGCGCCAGTAAAGGAAACAAAGAGTTTGCTGCTTCACCTAAGAGAAGAAACGTGACTGAACCACCATTGCGTAGTCAACCTTCCCTAGATCCCAGAGCCACTGGTGTGAACTCTTTACTCAGAGCTAAATCTTTAGCTTCACCATCTTCCTATGCTTCCATAAGAACGAGGGGTATCAACGAAAATACTTCAAAGGTATTAGAGAAATTAGGCATCGACGTCAAGCCTCCAATTAGCACTGTTGTAACTAGCTGTAATTCGGGGTCTAGACTTGGTAAAACCAATTTCAATTCATTTAAAACCTCAAGCTCCAAAAGATTGTCAGAATATATTGAAGATGAAGAGAAAGAGAACGTGTCTGTTCACGAGTTTAATAAGATTGAGCATCCAGTAGTAGCAGCAGCAGCAGCCCCAACACCGGCCCCAGCAGCGCCTACGACCATGAAGTATAGATCTTTGTTGACCGATATTGACGAAACCAAGCCAATCAAGACAAAAGAAATTAACAAGTTGAATCAGATCAATGAAGTTCACCAAAATATTAACAATGCTAAAACTAAACGTCCTAATGCGTCTGTTCCTGATACTCCTAGCAAGATTAAAACTGAAATGGTTGAAACTCCAAATAAGATCTCTCCTACTAAGATCACACTGACGCAACCTGCTAAGGAGCAAACTACGTTGATGAATCTCAATAACAAATCGTTCGATAGAAGATCTCTTATACCCAATCCAAGGTTTTCTAGGTTTTCCTTTAACGGATTGTTAAACCAATTTGATCCCGACACTGAGATTTATAATAATGTCCAATCGTCTGGAACCGTAATTAAAAAGTCACCATCTAAATTGAAAAAGTCGTCCACCATTAACTTGAAGGGGTTAGGTATAGGTAAAGACGAGTTTATTTCCGTGACCATTAGTGATAATGAAGAAGATGATAGTAACCATTATTCGACATTAGTTAAAAATGCTATTACCGACCAAGATATAGACTACATGGACTCGGAGTATCCTAGCGAAATAATAAGTAATCGAACGGCCGATATTGGTAAAGCTTATAATGGAAGACCTAGTTTGATTCAGGAACGTAAAGATATGGAAAGTGAATATTCCTACAGTCAAAGTAGCCATACTGATGTTGGAGAAGAGGACAATAATGATGGTGATAATGAGGGACAAAATATGAATATTTTGGATAACACTTCCTTGGCCGACACCCTTAATGCTGATGAGAATCCTTCCACAACTAATGAGTTTGATTTCAGTCATTACAACCAAGAAGAAGGTACCATGCATCACGACCACCAGGATGAGCCAGAAATTGATGATGGTGATCAAAGTACCATCCAGCAATCTTCTAGAATGGCTAAGGATGACAACGTTAGTCACAGAACTGGGGATAAAGAATATGCTGCCTCAGTTGGTATTGCCTCAAAGCATGAAAGTTCAGTAAAGCAACCCTCAGTCCATAATCCATCCATCGAAGAACCTTCGGTTCGTAATTCATCCATCAAAGAACCATCAGTTCGTAACTCATCCATCAAAGAACCATCAGTTCGTAACTCATCCGTAAAGGGGCCACAGGTGCACGAACAGCCAGGTAACAATAACACAGAAACTCAAAGACCACAACCAGTTTCAATTATAACCGGTGCTACCAAAGGTGAAGGTCAAGGTCCTCATGGTGGGTCCAGACAGATCGACACTGTTCCACCACAGCAAGCATCCAAACCAATAGAGATTTTACCACCAAAGCCGACTAATAATACCGTATTCAGAAGGTTTAGTTTGAAGCCGAAGAGACAAGCACCCAAGCCACCAGAAAGGAAGAGATGGAAGCTTCACGACGAAGAACCTAAGGAAAATTGGTTCATGAAAATCATTCATTCGCTAGGATCTAACGCAACTCCCAAGACTAAATCCAACAAGAATATAACTACGATCAATTCCGATCTCGACTCCCCAAAGTTATTGGAGATCATCAAGACTACGTTACAATTAAAGAAGATCGAAGGTTCATTGAGTCATTTTGAAATTGACGAAGAATTCGGTATAATTGACGGGATCATTCCGGCAAACTTTGGGAATGGAAGGAAATTAAAGTTCAAAATTGAGATTGTTGATTTGATAGATAAGTCGAGTTTGCACATGATCAAGGTGAAAGGGTCTAGCAAGAGTTTTAAGAACTTGATTGACATTGTGTCATTTATCATTAAGAAGAATGAAACTGCATGAGTGTATAGTAATGTGATATAGAATAATACAGACAAAAGAGATTGAACGCACAAATAAGAAAGAATCCGTCGGGAATTAGGACATGAGCTAGAGGACATGCTTTGAGCTACGAGCCAACCATAAGCTATGTAGACATATCATGAGCAATATGACATGCTATGAGTATAAGAGGTACACTATGAGCTATATGAGATACTATGTTGTTAAATAAGACACACAGGACACAGTATGAGCTATATAAGACACTAAGACACAGTGTAAGCTATATAAGACACTAAGACACAGTGTAAGCTATATAAGACACTAAGACACAGTGTAAGCTATATAAGACACTAAGACACAGTGTAAGCTATATAAGACATTATACTGCTTCAAAAGACATTATAAGCTATACAAGTTACTATGTATAAGACATTATGAGCTATACAAGACATTATAAGGTATATAAGAGACTATAAGGTATATAAGACACTATGAGCTCTGTAAGACACTATGAGCTCTGTAAGACACTATGAGCTCTGTAGGACACAGCTATATAAGACATACTATGAGCTATGTAAGACAAGCTATAACTACATAAGATACTATGAACACACTATGAGTATATAAGACACACTATAACTATCTAAGACACTATATCCAAAACACTATATCCAAGACACTGTATCCAAGACACTATATCCAAGACACTATATCTAAGACACTATATCTAAGACACTATATCCAAGACACTATATCCAAAACACTATAAGCTATTAAACATCTATAACCTACAAAACATGCGACATTAACACGACATTCATATCCAAATACCGCGCTTAACTTACTTTATCTCAAACCAAACCATTCTTCATCTTTCTTCCTCGCAGGTTTTAACACATTCAATCCCATATAATCCATGAGTGGATCCATTGTTAGAGCCTTGAACTGGGACAACGGCTTCGAACAACAATTCATTGGAGTAAATCCCATTGGTGATGAGGTTATCCTCTATCAGACTAACCATCAAGATCCTACGATAGAAACAAACGATATAATAAAGGTCAACAGCAGAACTGGATTTGATAACATTCAATGCCTGTCGTATTCCTACTTTCAAAAGGGGTTGACTGCAGCCGGGCAGATCAATGGAAATGTGTGTATATTTGATATAAGCTCACCCAACTCGTCACTCTTAAGATTACGGCCCAAGCAAGCTCGACCTTGTAACGCCCTTAGCTTCAACAATAATGACTTGATTGTAGCGGGGTTTGATAAAGGTCGACAAGATAATAGTTTACAGATATGGAACATCGAGCATTATAGTCGAACAGGAAACAACGATCATATTAAACGGCCTACCCAAACATACATTCCTAACGAAGCCGTGTTATCTACCATGTTCTATCCCGATCAACAATATAATTTATTATGTGGAAGTTATAAATACCTACGGGAAATTGACTTAAGAAGTGAGCAGCCTGCCTTCCAAATGGCCAGCAAATGTACTTTAGGGCTAAACATCGATCCATTTCAAACTCATTTGTTCTCTTCTTTTAGTGAGGATGGATCAGTGGCTATCTGGGATAACCGCAAATTGACGAGCAATAATTCCTTAAAACATAATATCGTAACAGAGCAACCGGTGTTGTACTTTAATAAGCTCTTGGATTCTTCTAGAAAGAATAGCAGTCCATGTTTCCGCTACTCTACCATAAGGAAGGGAGAGTTTTCTTCTATTTTCGGAGGAGAATTGATCAGAAGATGGCAAACTGGAATGGTTCCTAATTCACCTCATTTAAATGGTAATGATACTGTCGTCTCCCACGACCATCAAGATGTCAATTTTAAAGATTCCAGTTCGGTATTGAGTTCTTTAAAGGATCAGTCTCGCCAATTATACAAGCCCAATGAAGATAGTTTGTTTGTGAGTTTGGTATTGGATATAAAGCCTGATTTTTCAAGGGTGGTTTCGTTTGACTATTCCCCCGATTTGAACTCTTCAACGTCTACCAATTTTGTATGTATGAGACAAAGTGGGTCTGTTTTCCGAATGCCGGTGGTTGAATGTATTGAGTCGATGGACTTTAATTCGTATAATGAGTTTCTAATTGCTGGTCCCGAAGGAACCATGACAAAGTTCTTAACAGATGCAAGTGATTTCGACAACCAGAACGATTCTTTACTAAATCGTGTTAATGATTTTTCTTTGTCTAATAACGACCTACGAAGATTGACTAACTTGCAAAATGCCACCCAATATGCGGAGGATTTAGAATCCACAGTAGATGGAAAAGAGGATGATGATATGGAAGGAGTGGAACCCTCTGGGAACAGAAATACAGCCGGTACAGGGACTAGAAGACGCAGCGGAGCACAAGATCCAAAGACCGGAAAGATGAATTATGATTATGACTTTGAAGATGATGAAGATGACGAAGATGATGAAGATTCAATTCCCTTGAACACATTCTTGGACGTATCAGAAGTCATAACTAATGATATTTGTTCCACCATTCGAAAAAGAGCCAGCTTAGGATATGGTAATGATTGTGAAAAGAATATCAAAGTATTAGAATCTATTGATAATATAGACAACCCATTATCGTTAAGAAATACTTGGAAATGGTTGAGTTTGGCCAAAAAGTCTCTAGATAAAGGAACCATGGTGTCACAAGGTATAGACCTTGGCTTTCTTGGGGTTCTAGGGATCTTAAACGGCATAGAAAAATTGACAAATCCTAATAGATTTAGTAAAGATATCGGAAGTTTTCCTGATCAATTTTTCTCCAATACCGTGAAATCTATTGTTTCTTCCAAAGGCAAAAAGGCAGCTGCTATTAATATCCCCAGTGACAGTGAGCAAAAAGCACAAAGAAAGTTATGTTTGATTGTCTCAGGTTGGTATTTCAGTGACGAGGAGTTTGATGAACGCTTGAACATTTTGGTGTCCTTGGGATTCTATGAAAAGGCAGCTGGTTGGGCTGTTTTCCATGGACGTGTAGATCGGGCCGTTGAGATCTTGGGGTCATCCAAAAAGGAAAGATTGAGATTAATGGCCACTGCTATAGCTGGATACTTAGCATACAAGAATTCCAACGTAAATAGTCCTTGGAAAGATCAATGTCGAAAAATGGCCAGCGAATTGGATAATCCCTATTTAAGAGCCATATTTGCCTTTATCGCTGACAATGATTGGTGGGATGTTCTAGATGAACATAGTTTACCATTAAGAGAACGATTGGGTGTAGCATTAAGATTTTTATCTGATAAGGATTTAACGGTATATTTGAACCGTATAGCCGACACGGTTGTTAGTAAGGGAGAGTTAGAAGGATTGATCTTGACGGGGATTACTACCAGAGGAATTGATTTGATTCAATCATATGTGGATAGAACCAGTGACGTTCAAACCGCAGCATTGATGGCATCGTTTGGATCTCCTAGATATTTGATAGATAAAAGAATCGACCATTGGATTGATTGTTACAGAGACCTCCTAAATAGTTGGGGAATGTTTAAGGTGAGAGCCAAATTTGATGTGGCCAGAACCAAGTTATCCAAAACCAAAACCGGGACGGTGACCTTAAAACTGGCCCCCAAACAAGTGTACCTACAATGCATTAAGTGTAACAAAAATCTAAGCAAATCCAGAGGTAATGGTAATGGTTTGAAGAATAATCCTAATAACGCTCAAGCATTGATTAAGCAGTTCAACAAATTGTCATACAACAAAGACTGGGATATCAAATCATGCACAAATTGTGGGGCACAACTCCCAAGGTGCTCTGTATGTTTATTATCCCTAGGGACACCGGTACCGCTTGAAGGATCCGAGAAGTTGTTGGAGAACTCCAAAAGTTCGTTAATAGAGAATCGGTTTAGGGAATGGATCAGTTTCTGCTTGAACTGTAATCATGGATGTCATGCGTTCCACGCCGAGGAGTGGTTTTCCAAGCATTATGTGTGCCCCGTACCTGATTGTAACTGCAGGTGTAATAGTTTGTAACACTAAGTAGAGCCTTTGGCTGCTCGTATATCGTATAGCATAGCTAATGACCACAAATAAGCACCGCCTAAACTTAATTGCCTCCTGTGACCATGAAGATCAATTGGTCGCAATTATAGGACCCTTAGCATAAATGTCCATGTGTATACATTGTTTTCTATTATATTAAACGTCTGTGTCGTATAGATGTCGTCTAGCTTGTCGCAAAATGCTCCTATTTGTTCGCACACTTTCTAAAATTAAATATCGCCAACACAAACTCAAATCAACTCAAAGTAAACACAAGGAAAAGAATTGATCATTCACATTGAATCCTTGTGCAGAAACCTCCAGTACTATAAGAACGTCGCTTTAGTGTAATCAGACGCGTCTGTTTATGTTTGTTACTGTATTTGGTTGTTTGAAGTGATCTAAACCGTGATCTAAAACTTGATTGAACGCCGTGATCTAAAACTTGATCGAGCCGCCGTGATCTAGTGATTTATAGGTATAGCCATATAAAATAGCGAAGCACGTAAGTGATACAGGCAAAACTCAATAGAGATCAAAGATCAAAGCCCCTTCAAGAACATCAATAAACCATTCAATATGTCCGCCAATCAACAGGTATTATCAGATATCAACGGAAAAATCGACAGAGAAAGAAAATTGATCCAAGGGTTCCAATCCCTAAAGAGAAACACCAATAACCCTGAAGTGATCCAAAGATGTAATAACCAAATCAGAGAAACTCAGTCCAATATTGATTATTTACAAGAAACGTTAGCGAAATTATCGGTCCAGAACGATTCCTCTAGTGACAGCTCCAATCCTAATAGATCTAGACCCGTGTACACTCGATTTGATTTGATCAAATACGACGGGCCTTCCTTGGGGCACAGAATTCAATATATGTTACAGCAGTTGGAGTTCAAGTTACAAGTGGAAAATCAGTATAAACAAGCCAATGAGAAGATTAGTCAATTATACTTAATGGATGGGGATAAATCGTCTAGTATTGCGGCTGAAGGTGGAAGAGTAGAGAGTGATCAAAGGATACAGTTGTTAATTAAAGCCTTGAAAAGGTATCAAGACATGCATGTTAATATTGAAGAAGTTACGCGTGATATGGAAATTATGAATACTCCTAAATATGCTAGAAAGCCGCTTTCGGGGAAATTATTCTTGAACATTACGTGTGTAAGAGACATTGATCATATTGCCTCCCCTATGTTTTCTAAGAGACCGGAATCGGTAGTAATTATTAAGGTGGATGATGTGGAAAAGGCAAAGACTAAAGGATCAAGAAATGGGAAATGGAATGAAGAATTTGTTATAGATGTAGATAAAAGTCACGAGCTTGAGTTTTCGGTCTATGATAAGTCTGGGTCCGCTTTAGTACCAGTTGCAGTTACCTGGGCTTTGTTATCTGATATTGCTGAAGAGCTTCGTAAGAAGAAGGTCGCCAACGAACCAGGAAACGAAGGGTGGATTTCCGCTTCCAATCTTTCTAATGGTACTTCTAGTTCTTTCCAAAATGATTCCACCAGTTCATTTCCCAATTCCACCCCTTCAACTGGCCAAACGTCGGCACCAATGTCTGGAAATTCAGGGTTCGATAATGGTTTTCCACCGGGTTCTTCTACCGTTGGCGCTGGTTCTGCGGCTAGTGATAACAAGCAAATTCAAATCAATACTTGGATTAATTTAGAGCCTGTAGGACAAATGTTGATTAGTATGAGCTTTGATAAGTCCAACCAGTCCGGTAGAAAACAACTAATGGGAGCTTTGGGTCGTCAAGGGGCTATTCGTCAAAAGAAAGAAGAAGTTTTTGATCAACACGGACATCAATTTGTTCAAAAGCAATTTTATAATATTATGTGCTGTTCCCTTTGTGGTGAGTTCTTGAGATATACCGGTTTCCAATGTCAAGATTGTAAATTATTATGTCATAGAAAATGTTATCAAAAGGTGGTAACCAAATGTATTTCTAAGTCAAGCTCTGACTTAGATTCTGACGAAGCCAAATTGAATCACCGGATTCCTCATAGATTTGAACCTACTCTTAACAGAGGTACTAGATGGTGTTGCCATTGTGGTTATATTTTGCCATGGGGCCGGAAGAATGTAAGAAAGTGTACAGAATGTGGGGTCATGTGTCATGCCCAATGTACTCATTTGGTTCCAGACTTTTGTGGAATGTCCATGGATATGGCCAATAAGATACTTGCCACCATCAAATCAACGCCTAAACCCACAGCAAAGCAAGCACCTTCAGCTGCAGCAGTACCAACTATCAGGAATAGAAGTGACCAATCACCAGCAGTTGGTTTCCCTCCAATGGAAACTACTCCTATGAGCTCTAATGGCTTGAGAAAGATCCCATCAGAATCGGCTACTGATGTGTTGAAAGACTTGTCTGACGATGAACCTGACCCATATGATTCAAAATTACCCACTGCTACATCAAATCAATACCAGTCCCCTGTTAGTGAGCATCCATACAAGCAGGTTGGTAGACGACCACCACCGACGGACTTGCAGCAGGCAGAAGCTAATCCTGCTGTTCAAGCAGCACGCGAGCAACAAAAACAGCAGATTCAACTGCAACAACAGGCCGTGATTGCCAAACAACAACAACAGCAGCACTACCAACAGCAAATGTATCAACAACAATTACAGCAACAACAGTTACAGCAGCAGCAACAGCAACAGCAACAACAGAACCGTCAATCTGCCATGGAACCTGGTGATTATACCTTTGTTTCCAGTAAGTCCGAAGAAATGTTAGCTTCGGATGATCCAAAAGCAAACACTAGAAATCCATTCGAAGATAATAATAATCAATTCCAAAATTTCGACTACCACAATAATCAAACCCAACAGGTCATTGCCCCTAATTCCGTAGTCGAACAACAAGAACCGATTTCTACCAAAGAAAAACCATCCCATAAATCAAGACGTAGAAGAAGAAAAGTTGGATTGGATGATTTCCAATTTTTGGCAGTTTTAGGAAAAGGTAACTTTGGGAAGGTGATGTTAGCTGAGTCCAGACACACCAGCAAATTATGTGCTATCAAAGTGTTGAAGAAAGATTTCATTGTAGAGAATGATGAAGCTGAGAGTGTCAAGTCAGAAAAGAGAGTTTTCTTAACCGCAAACAAGGAAATGCACCCGTTCTTGTTGAATTTACATTGCTGCTTCCAAACAGAAAATCGGATCTATTTTGTAATGGAATACATTTCAGGGGGAGATTTAATGTGGCACATTCAGAAATCCAGGTTTTCTGCTAAACGAGCAAAATTCTATGCTTGTGAAGTTTTATTAGCGTTGAAGTATTTCCACGATAACGGGATTGTGTATCGTGATTTGAAATTGGATAATATCTTGTTAACAGCCAAAGGGCATATTAAAATTGCTGATTATGGATTATGTAAGGAAAACATGTGGTATAAGAGTACTACTGGTACTTTCTGTGGAACCCCAGAATTCATGGCCCCCGAAATCATTTCTGGTAAGCAATATGAAAGAAGCGTGGATTGGTGGGCGTTTGGAGTGTTATTATTTCAAATGCTATTATGTCAATCGCCATTCAAAGGGGATGATGAAGATGAAATCTTTAATGCAATTGAACATGATGACGTCAAGTATCCAATCAGCATGCCTAGACAAACAGTGTTGGTTCTACAAGCTTTATTAACCAAAGACGCAGATATGAGGTTGGGTTCTAGTGAAAGAGACGCTTCCGAAGTTATGGAGCATCCTTACTTCCAAGACGTCAACTTCGACGATGTCTTGAACTGCAGAATCCAGCCACCTTATTTACCAGAGCTTAGTAGTGAGCACGATTACTCCAATTTCGACAAGGAGTTTACTTCTGAGACTCCTAGATTAACTCCAGTTGAAACTGTGTTGACTTCGGAAATGCAAGAACAATTTAGAGGCTTTTCTCATATCTCCGAGGATGCAGTTGTTTGATTTGGTTCCATTAGCAAAAGTATTTTATCAGGTAATATATGTATTCTACGTTGGCTGTCAACCTCTATATTTCTATAATCTATAAGTTTCCTATATAAAAAAATGCAAATGAAAAATGACTAAAAGAATGCAAGAAATAACGATGCAAGAAGTGATGATCCTCAGGCTATGAAATGACACAGCATCCGGATTTCGACTTTGTTTGATGATTCTTCACTTTGTTTTGAAGCTCCTCCACGTCGTCTTTGGTATATTTCCGAGATGTTTTAGGAGAAGCTTTGGTGAAAGAAGCTTTGGATTCCAACTTCTCTGGTTCAACAGCCGATGGCTTAGCTTCTTCATTAGCCACAGCAGCGGCTTGAGTTGCAAAGTTATTGCTGGTGAATTTGGGAATATCCAAGTTTTCAATGCTATCGAAATCCAACTTCTTAGAAGTCTTCAATGATAATACCGGAGATTCGGTCCGCTCAGGAGTAACGGTGGGAGACGGAGACGATAAAACCTCTCTCAAGGATTGCAACGAAGTTATATCAAAAGACTTCAAATTAGAGCCTCTTCTTCGGCTAGGCTTCTGTTCAAGGATCATATTTACCAAAGGCTTGAAGGCATCTTCCACATTTACTGCCAAAGCAGCGGAAGCTTCAAAGAACCCAAGAGCATTAACAGAATTAGCAAACTGTTCTCCCTCTTCATAGCTGACTTTCCGGTCCTCTTCTAAATCAGCCTTTAAACCTACTACCACCACCGGAGGCATATTGGGCCTAAGTTCATTCACTCTTTCAAAGGTGTCTTGTATGTTCAAGAACGAGGTTTCATCGGTTATGGAATAGGCGAATATCATTCCGGAATTGTTCATCAATTGTTTTTTTCTGGAGGATGCATAATTGTCCTGACGGGAACAAGCATCCAAGATAGTAACTTCGTTATAATTGGCATCATTTCGAAACACTTTGGTATACAAATCCTCGAGCTGGGAGTCTGTATCAGGGATGAACCGATGGTAAATATACTGCATAATAAAGGCCGATTTCCCCGTTCCTTCGGTTCCTAACACACAGATATCATATTCTTGGTTGACGGTATCGATACTGTCTTTCAAATGGCCCATGTTACTTGCTAATGAAAAATTAATCCTTGCAAAAAAACAAATGTGAAGATGAGGCACAACCGTTTCTCGGTAAAACCTCTGATGCACCGTGCGAAATTTCTTTTTTCCAACGGCTTCGGGGCCCCTGACCGATTTTGGCAACATTAGCCGTGCATCGCAGATCCCGTTTGATGTTAGCGAACGATACTCAGTAGAGTTTTTCCGGCCCGATTACTGGGTGTTATATGTGTGCTACTGGACAGGCAGCTGTACTTTGGGGTCTAGTTATCATTGGTCACTGAGGTTTCACTGAATCACGGGATCAGGGGTCACAACTTTGTCTCAGGTTTGGATACCAAAATGCGTTAGGTTGCTATAAGCCTTAACGCGAATTGTTGACAAGCTTTTGAGGGGCATGCGTAGAACTTGACATTTGACACACATGGCTTAGTGAGGTAATAAGTCGGAGCTTTGCAGCAACCAATAAAATCTTTTAGAGGTTAGAAACGGTTTGAAACTTTTATATATTATGTAATCTAGCTATAATCTTCGTCGTCAGAGTCCAAGTATTTGGAGTAATCATCAGCAGAAGCAAATACTGGTAAGTCTTTGATCTTTTGTTTCTTTGATTTTTTGGACTTTTTCTGGTCCTTGTCTTCTCTGGACCGCTTTTTGTCCTGTGGGACTTGTTCTTCGTCACTGGTGAGCTCATCATCATTGTCTATGAAGTCGACAGCCTCTCCATCACTGTTGTCTATTATCTGTAATTGGCCATCAAAATCTTCGTCGTCAAAGTCTCCGATATCCTGTTCTTCATGCTGCTCGTGTTCTGGCTGTTCCTCTTCTTCTTCGGAGCTGTCTGCCTCATCTTGCTCTGCTTCATTTTGTTGTTCATCCTCGTCTAAATCCTCATCAAAATCAGAGAAATCTTCCTCATCAAACCCAATAGAGTCGTCGTCAGAATCGTTTTCAATGTCAGGTTTGGATTTGACCAATGCATTCCACACCTCATCGTCTTCTAATTCTTCGGGTTCTTCCTTCCTCGACTTTCTGTTCTTCAATTTAGATTCTTTGGTGGTGAAATATTGATGGAAGAATTCCTCGTCTGGTCTGACATCTTTTGACTTTTTAGCCAACCAATTTTCAGTGTTAGCAGGTACTTGATCACTTACCACATTAGTGGACCTAACTAACATGGATCCAGTGTGGGCACCTCCTAAGGGTTGCATAATAGATGATCCCTTAGTAACTGGCTTTTGTTTGGCGTTTCTATACACAAATCTGTCTAAGAAATGACTTAATGTGTATAACCCCAAATCGGGCTTTGTCTGTGGTGTTCCGTCCAAAAACGATTGTGCATAAATAGCGATGGTTGGATGGTAATGATTCAAAAACTGACTTAATTCCCATAACGACGATTTATCAGCGTGAGCGTATTTAGGATCACGTTTCCTGCTATCATATTCTCCTTCTTCTTTGGTCTTCACAGATTCTCCTTCTTCTTTGGCTTTCACCCCGCTTTCATCTTCATCTTCATCTTCATCTGGTCTAGAATTGAAATCAATAGTTAAATGCAATATCTGTGGATAATCTTTGGCTAATTCGGTCAATAGGTACAACATCCCAGTCACAGTTCCGATATTTAACCAATGGCCACATATCTGTAATATTCTCTTGACAAAGGCCATGACTCTTTCTGGGTGGGCTTTGTCGTTCTTCAAAGACTTAAATAATAAGTTCAAATAAATCCCTTGCTTAGATGACGCCAATAACCTTGGGTCCAACAATGATTCGTATAAGGTCCGGTAATATCTATCAGAGTCCAAGTTCTGTCTAGATAAAATATGATTGACCAATACTAATGCTTGGACCGAAGTATTGAAGTTGGAGGAGTGAGTGATCTTAAATAAAGTGTCAAGATGAGTTTGGTACGTCTCGTTTGGTAAATCCGAAAATGGAAAAGCACGGTTGAGCCCCGTCAATAAACCCGAGAACAATTTACTGTTTCTTTCTTCAATAAGTTCAGCTTCGGTCTTTTCCTGCTGCTTGACAGATTTTCCACCTTTCTTCCCCTTCTTAAAGTTTTTCCGGTTATTCTTTCTTCCTTTCTCGGACTTTCCTAAAGTTTTGTCCGCTTTGCCAGTCTCTTTTGTTTTCTCGTCACTTTCAATCAAGATTTTGGAGAATAACGCAAAGTATGTGTTAACCAATTCATTGGCCAATTCTGATTCCTTTCTGGTTAAAATGGTCTGATTCAACGTCAATATAGAGTAATATTGGGCGTTGTGTTCACTATTAGGCTTGAAAACAGTATCAATAACCGAGTCAAGAATAATCTTCTTCATGGCAGGGTGGGCCTGTTCTAGTTGCAAGATTTGGTATGAGGCTTTCCCAGCAACTTTCCTCTCCACATCTCCCAATTTATTTACCCCGAGCCTTAACAAATTGGCTTCTTGTTCAGGTTTCGCCTTCAACAAATCGAATATGTGCCCTAAAACATTCATTTTGACGTGTACAATGGGATCGTGGCATAAATGTTCCAAGATTTGAATAATCTTGAAATACGACTTCTTCAAATGATCTTCAAAGAAATATATAGCTAAATGAGTATCGGAGAGATCCCTTGTCAAGGGCCTCTTGTTAAATGCTAATAAACCTCTATCTGGTAATAACCCATTGACCAACAAATCCTTGAAAGAATTGATAGCCTGAAGAGCAGCAGTTCTGGATTTCTTCTCACAGTAGTATAATAAGGTGTCAAAAGCTTTCATGTTATGTAAAGGGGATTCCTGGATTAATAATGTCAAGGCAGAAATCTTATCATTCAAAGTACCATCTTTTAAGATTTGTGACAAGAAAGTTCGTTGGGAATTGTTGGAGGTGAATTCTTTTAAGTACAACTGATTATCATCTTCCACGATCTTCTGTGCCTTTTCGTAGAGTCTATCAATGGCAAATTTGTCTAATTTTTCTGGATATTCTACCGGTTCCAAAGGAGTGTTGTACCAATCCAAACGACCTGGGATCTTAAGTTTAGAGCTGTCGACGGCGGAAATGTCGGTGATTTTATCCGAGTTTCTCTTTTTTTCTTTGTTGATCTGCTTTTCTTGAGCGACGAGTTCTTCATCGGACTCATCAGACTCATCAACCTCTTCTTGAGGTTCCTCTTTCTCGTCTTCACTTTCTTCACTTTCTTCACTTTCTTCACTTTCTTCACTTTCTTCACTTTCTTCTTCTTCACCACCTTCTACAAGCTCAGGAATGCGCTCATCTTCGTCATTATCTTCCACTTCTTCTTCTGCTTCTTCTTCTTCTTCTTCTGCTTCTTCTTCTTCTTCTGCTTCTTCTTCATCGTCAACTATTTCAACCTCTTTCCCTTCCAAACCAATTCCCTTCATAAACTTAGATAAGTCGGCGGAAAAGTTCTTATCAAGTTTCTCCGAACTTTCAAACTCTTGCTCACTTTCGTCACCATCGGCAATTCCCTTTAGTAAGGCAATATCTGCTTCACTAGCTCCCAATGCTAGAGCTTCACGACGTAAAATATCTTCCTCGTCTTCTTGTTCATCGTCTTTCTTTGATTTAGAACTGGTTTCGGCTTCCTTGGTAATCTTCTCTTTTCCTCCCTTCCTTTTAGGCTTGTCGGTGTCCTTTGAACTGAACTTACTGGCAATCTTATCTTTTAGAGAGCTTAAATTCAATCTGGCAGTGTCCATCTTGAATGCTTCTATACTCATCAAATAAATTTTCTGCTCATCTCCATCTCATTTTTCCCAAGGTTGACGCACGACTCGTCTGAGAAATGTGAATATGTATGGAGACAATACAAGTGCCTTGATAAGCGTGGGGTGAAGGTGTTAAAGGAGGATTCTGGCGTCTGAATGTCGCTATGGTAGGACCTCTCGACTTTAACTGTTTTAAAGCTTGGTCATTATAACAGATCTTGTGTGTTGAGAACAGGTTTTATCAGTACTGTCGAAGTCTCGAGTTATAGTGAACAAATAAAATAACCAATTCAATTAAGTCAATTGCTTCATTTTAGATGCACCTTTTGTTCAATATAGTCTGTTCTCTCCAATGTTTATAGTTAGGTAAGTAGTAGACTCGGCTATTCTATTGTCTCGGGAGGCCGGAAAAACTGAGATCGTTTTACGCGGAGATTTTCCGAGAAAAACTGGAGATCTTTGGAAACTATAAAGCACCCACGCACTTTCTACAGGTAATTTTTCTGGATTTTTATTGCTATAATACACTAGAACAAGTCTAATGAGCTGGCCACCAAAAGAGTCTACAAACTTGAAAAGAAATGAGCAGGAAGTCTTCAATACTCCTTGCAAGTATGTGGTTGCCAAAACTCCCATAGGAGAAGGCTCATACTCAAGTGTGTTTGAATGTAAAGACAGACAAACTTCAAGGCATTATGCTTGCAAGAGATACAGTAAGAAGTTGATGTTCGGTATGGAATCCATGATGCAAAATGAGTTTCAAATCTTGAAGTCCGTTAGTGAATCCCACAAGAATCTACTTAAGCTTAAAGACTACTTCGAGACAGAACATTACTTGTTTTTAGTTACCGACCTCGCAAGAGGTGGTGAACTATTTGATACAGTATTATCCCGACAAAAAATCTCTGAATCAGAGTGCAGTGCTATAGCTTATCAGTTAGTTGATACTATTAGCTATTTACATCATAATAACATTGTTCATAGAGATATCAAAGCAGAAAACATTTTATTCCAAACACAGAAGCATAATCAAATATTACTAGCCGATTTTGGAGTAGCTAAACACTTGCAAAAAGAAGAAAGGCTATTCAACAAATGTGGAACTTTAAGTTATATGGCTCCAGAAATGTTTAACAAAACCGGTTATAGTTTCGGTATTGATATCTGGGCACTTGGAGTGGTGGTTTATTTCATGTTGTGTGGTTACATGCCATTTGACTGTGAAACGGACCAAGAAACAATCCAAGCTATAAGTGAGAGTGATTTTATGTTCGAACCAGCTGAATATTGGTGCCATATAAGTGCAAACGCCAAAGATTTCATTGACAAGTGTTTCATAAACAACCCCGATGAGAGAATGACGGTTTCAGAAGCGAAGTCACATCCTTTCTTAACTCCTTCAGAACTTCAATCCTCCACCACCTCATCAGTATATTCCCAGATTCCTTCACGTTCTTCCCTAAATTCCCTTAATACTTCTCCTCCATCTTCTTCCAGTAACGTTTCGCTTGTGAACAAGCTAAAAGATTCATTACGTATTCTTCAAAATAACGAGGCTCATCAACTAAACGAATCTCGTCTTACCCAATCTGCGAATAAGTTACATGGTGCGCTTTGTGAGTCTCCTAATAAAGTAAGCCAGTTTAACACTCCCATAACATCCGCCAACATATCCAGAGTTCAATCCACAGACAACATTCAGGCTCTTACAGAGCCTTTCTCCGATAACAACAATGACGAGCTATTCTATATATGACGTACTAGAACAGTATATTTAAACACACGATCACTATGGTTGCAAAATGACGTATGCATCATGTCGCGCTCTCCATCTCTATATTGTGAGGTCCCAATGTCGCGTTTTTATTATAAACAAGCATACACCAGACGCATCCACTTTATAAATCAAATGAATTTGGCAGACCCATCTGGCCGGTCACTTCCTTATCTCGACAACTCCAAACCCCGGGAAGAACGTGACTTGAATGAGGTGTACCCTGATTTGGATGAAACCAGATTATTGAACGTTTTCGTGTTGAAAAATGATCAAGAATCATTACTGGATTACGAAGATCGAATACGACAGAACCAGCCAATTGTCGGGACTCTTAATGCCCCGCTGTACCAGAAACTCGACAATGTTGACCCCCGAACCGTCCAGACCGGATTTAATAGATTAATGGGGGAATATGGCTTTGAAGATAGCAACAAGCGAGTCATTAAGAAACGGAAACCTACGTATATTCGGCCCTTTCAAACAGATGCCAACGACACAATTGAAGAAATAGTGAAGAGGAAACGGAAGCAAGTGGAATATGATATGGATGAGCAGGATTATTTATACTTAACCCATAGAAACGAAGAGGTAAATAACACGGTTAAACTAAGTCCGGAAGTATTCGAAATCTTGATTACCACTTTGGAAAATGAGTGGATGGAACTAGAGAATCGAATGAACTCGATACATACAGAAGAATACACGATGAATAGCTCGTTGATTTTAGACCAAGGGCTGAATAATAATAAATATGGAAATGATGATGGGATAGTATTTGGGACGATGGATGACCAAAAATGTGCTATCTGTAATGACAGTGATTGTGACAACTCTAATGCTATAGTTTTCTGCGATGGATGCAATATAGCGGTCCATCAAGAGTGTTATGGGGTGGCGTTTATTCCTGAGGGACAATGGTTATGTCGGAAATGTATGATAAATCCCCATCGAAAATTTGATTGTTGCTTTTGTCCAAGTAAGACTGGAGCTTTTAAACAATTAGATAACAGTTTATGGAGCCATTTGATATGTGCTTTGTGGATCAATGAGTTATACTTTGCTAATCCAATTTATATGGAGCCCATTGAAGGTATTGATTTGATTCCTAAGAGTCGGTGGAAATTGAACTGTTATATCTGTAAACAAAAAGTGGGTGCATGCATTCAATGTAGCAATCGAAGCTGCTTCCATGCCTATCATGTTACCTGCGCTAAGAGAGCAGGATTATATATGATGATGACTCAAGGAATTCATGGAGCTGTTAAGAACAAATTGACTTTGAAATCTTATTGCGACAAACATTTGCCTGCTAGTTATCATTTGACCCAAAGACAAGTAATTGAAGGCATTAATAAAACCAGATCATACTACCGAGACTTGCAGTTGATAAACTTACAGAACGATAAATTAACTCGAGATAAACAATTGGACAATAAGCTAAATATCTTCAAGTGGAAGACGGAAAACAATACGCCTATAGCCCCCAAACGATTTAGTAATATCATATTTAACAAGTTGAATGAATTAAAGGTTGGCGACCTGAATGACGCCTCGCAACTGGGCTTATTAAGAGGGTTGGGGTATCGTCCTAAGTTGAGTAAAGAGAAGTTTGTACAAGAGTTGGAGACGATGAGCAATGATATTTGCAAGTATTGGTGTTTAAAAAGAGAATCCAAGAATGGAGCCCCGTTAATTAGGAAAAACAATAACCTAATTAGTATTCTGTCCATAACCTATGGAAATAATAATGCTCAAGAAGTACAAGACAAATTGGCATTCAGTAAGGTATTGTTAGAAGACTTAAACAAGGTAATCCAGTTAAGTGAATTAAACCACTCTAGGCAATTATTGCAACAGTTAAAAGGGGCTAATCAAACGTCCCTAATAAATACCACCTACTTCCCGATTTCCAAATTAGTTGATCTAATAATCAAGGATTTGACAACAGTTGACACCAAAAAAGTGTTAAGATCATATATCCCTAAAACCGACGCCTCCATATCATTGAGTTCCATAATAGAAGACAATCAGCACCTTAATATCAAAAGTATCCCTCAATTACAACAAAAACTTGAACAGCTACAAAAGGTAATTTTATCAGAAAATAAGGCAACCAATAATATCGTCAAGGCGCTTAAGAAATTCATGGACCGATTTCAGCACAATTATGATCACTATCTCCATTTGGAAAAACAGTTAACCACAGATTTTGTTGAGCTACCATTAAACGTGAGGGGCAGTAATATTGAGTTCGACACAGAACTAAATGAAAGTGATTTAACAGACGTGGAGAATCTCGACGACACCAGTGAAGTCGATTTGACAAGGTTCTTACAATAGAGAGAAAACTTTGAAGTTCTTTGCAGCTACTGAGCCAGTACCCGGTGGTTGGGCACTAGCTTGCAGCATAGAAAAAAGAAACCAACTGATAAGAGAGCAGAAGCCGCTTACCACCAGTTGAAAAGAAATGTCTGATGATGTCAACGGGAAAAGCGCACCTTTCCTAAACTGTAACCATGGAATCAAACAGGAAGTATGCTACCCCAAATGAGAAACGAGATTGCTCCTATTGTTGGCCAAAGAACCACAGAACAAATATGAGCCCCAAGTCGCAGGCCATTCAAAAACCCCTAATACTTTAAGATGACTACCAATGAGCTTTGACTGGTGCTGGGCGAAAGGCTCTATGTTTCCTGATGAAGATGCATGATGGCTCTCATGTCGGTACGAAGCTTACCGAACAGGGGAGCAAACCTCCTATATACACCTTGTACACTATATACACATACTCAATACATATATATTTACTGTTTGAGTGTGAGGCTCAATGCCTTCAAATAGTTAAAATCAAATGCACGGCACTTTACAGAAGACACAAAAACAAAAATATAGGCATCCCCTCCACTGATAGACACCCACAACCGGCTCGAGTCAGTTCCAGGAGGGTCTTGACATAAACAATGATAAACCTTGGGGACATGATTGAAATGGAAGGGAGGAATCTCGACCTCAAGAGACACATGAAAAACAATAGAAAGAAAACCCCGTTGGTTTGTGTGTCTTTGTTAGCCCTGGGATTGTCTTTGTTGTCCTGTAGTTAAACAATAGACAGTATGCACCGGGTTTTCTCTTTACGTAAGTTCAATTCCATTTCGTTATTGAACCAGTCGTGTTACTGTTTCGGGACTAATACCATATCTGTGCTATAATAATTTCATTGAATTGTCAATTCTGGTTGTCTGCTCTGCACTGTTCCTGTGTTTATGACGGAGCGCTCCAGCACCTATTTGGTTTAAAGTTTTAACCGAGTGTAGCCACACTAAAGTACATGAGCTATCACCAAAAAAAGGGGTAACGGAATATAAAGTTTTACAAGATAAGATTCCCCATCGAGGTGATTATAAATGAAAGGAAGCTGATATGGCGATGGTGATGGTGATGGTGACGCTTGTAAATCATGAATCGGAGAGGGCGGTTTATAGGCATCGAAGGAAGCGCGTCTTTCCTGAGAATTCTGTTGTAATACAAATTGGATTAGACGAGAATCGATCCTCCTATAGTCGATACCTCGCCGAAGTCTAGATTCAACCATACCAGGAACCAAGGTTTTTACAGGTTTCTAGGATTTTTTTTTTCTTTTTTTTTTTTTTTTTTTTTCCACCTTGAATACTTTTTTGGGGCTGGCCCCAAAAAACCCACCCTTCACTTTTTCCGACTTGAAGTTGAAGGTATGGCAAAA